>WBMY01010270.1:263286-288615 GCA_013397315.1 Donacobius atricapilla | reverse complement strand
TAAAAATGCCCACTGGAAAAAAAAAAAAAGCTAATTCATCATTTCTATGGAGAGAATAATCTCTATAAAAATCCAGCTATTCTGTGAAATTCCAGTGGATAGATGGCTGTATATATGTAGATGTTTAAGCATTTATTTCTTTATACTGTTGCTTTTAGTTTAGTTCAAGTTTTATATTGAATGTTTATACAGGGTTTTAATAACATTTCTGTTTACCTTGTGTCTTTCTTGACAAATTAACCTTTTTCAACAGTAACTATAAATTACATAATCACATTAGAGCATTAATTAATTAAAGATATTAGTAGATGACCTATAATTAATATAAAATAATTACAGAAATTATTGTTAGTTTCGACAATCTGGAGCTGAAACCCGCTTTGAAACGTCTCATGCCAGTATTCCTCAGAGTGATTACAGTCTCTGTTACAGTAAAATATCTCAGTGCCACTTTATTAGCGTGTACAGGAGAATTAATTTTTATGCCAGATATCCCAGCATGTCCAGGCACTGACTTTTACAAAATGGACTGGGGACATAATTATGAGCAACACATTTTGCACAGGTCGCCCAAGAGCTCCAAAGTATAAAAAAAAAAAAATCGACATTTTCTACAATTTTTTTTTATTGCTGTTGTCTGCTGCTCTCTGAACACTCGGGGATTTGTGCTGGCATCTGGTTGCTGTCCTCTAAGGCTGCACTTCTCCATCCTACCTGGCAGCCTCTGCCACATCCATCTTGGGCCTTTTGGAGCATCTCAAACACAGTAGAACGAGGGTCTCACTTTGCCTAAGGAAATTCAGCTGTAACTTGGCAAACTGGCCAAAAAATGTCACAGGGGAAAACTCTGATTTTAAAAAGTGTTTTGTGGGACAGTTAATGACCTACCCTATTTGACAACTGGGCACGGAATGCAAGAATGCACCAGATGTAGACGTGAGAGGCTCTCTTTAGGTCTTCACTCTGGACACTTTGCATATGTGAAAACCAGACCATAAATTGATTATAATCCATCTCACTTTGATTATTTTTATCAGGGTTTTCTATGTCTTCCTTTGCTATACATCCTCCCCCCCGAACAAAATGCATAGCTCACTATGCAGAACCACAACCTTGCCCTGTCTCCAGAGGCTGACTCTGAATTCTCACTTCCAGAAACACGGTGAAATCTCCCTAGCAAAGAGTAAAAGCAGACTTCCAGCTCCAGACCGTGGTCTTCCTTCCTTAACGAACATTTACAGTTCACAGTTTGAAGGTAAAACTTTCCATATCAGACTTCCACAAGGGGTAGACTCATTTACAAATATTTAGCAGGGCTCTGCAGCCCTCCCCAGGGGCAGCTTGGGCAGAAATGTCAGCCTGAGAACTGTAGTACCTTCAAGAGAGTGAAACCACAAAGCTCTGATCTGACTATAAATGTTACATTGCATTTCATTATTGGCTTGGCACACGTTATAAAAGACGAACACAGACGTCTTTATCTGAATGTTTGAATCTCTGTACACACATCTGTCATCAGTGATATTTTTAAGGTTGCTGCCTTGGTCAGATGAAGACAATAACATTTATTTGTGCAGGGATTGCACTAAATATTGGCATGTGCATGAATGGAGGCTGTAGGCAGAAAATACAATCTATAAAGATTTAGGGGATGTGGTTCAAAGCGCAGAAATCTATGCCTTGTTCACGTGCATCTATAAATAGCGGTGTAAGAAACTTGAGGCATCAGTGTCCAGTCCAGATCATGGCCTTATAAAAGCAGCTCCTGTGCAAGAGTCCACTTTACAATTTCCTCTGCTCTAACAACCTCCTTTCATTGCAAACTTAATGAGTGGTTTCAAGTGCACAACAAAAACGAGATGAGAGAGTTTGGGGAAACCTCCTTGTCGGGGAAAACCAACACCTTGAATTAAAGGCATCAACTACTTGAGCCTCTGCAGTCAAAGCTGTGTTTTCAGAATGTAAAACTAATAACATTCATTGAACTACTGAAATACTATAAAATAAAGGAGAGAAGTCCAGTAAACACTGCCCCTAAAACTGCAAAGAGATGCTTGCTTTTGATCTGCAGGAGCCTCTGCTTCTCTTCTTCCACGCAGGAAGGATCACTCAGCTTAACCTGTGGGTGCTGCCTACAGCAATATTTTAACCATTTGATATTTTTTAAAAACAGCCTTGCAGTTTCTTTGGACTCCTATAATTCATTTTCCCCTTTATTATTTTTTTTTGTGTGCGTGTTATTAAGCTAAAGAACAATGGGGTTTTTTTCCTCCTCTTGTTTTGTCCAGAAATTGATTTATGTTACAGTGAATAGTTGAATTACACACCCTTGTGTAAAACATGCTGAACACTAAAGAATAAGTGACTATCTACCACTTGAAGATTAATCTTCTCTTTGTTTGAGTATCTGAGACTGCAGGGCACTCACAGCTGGAAAAGAGCGTTCTAGCTACAGGTTTGTGTTTTTAATAGCATATAAAAGCTGTTGTCAGGTTTTTTTGCTGCAGTATTTATTTATCATCACATCACCAGAACAATTCATTGTAATTCTGCTGTACATTTCATCCCAAAACCTCAGAGTGCTTTGCAGGCATTAATTATCCCCACCAAATCATGCAACATGTAAACGATACATAGGGATAATTTAACTACTACTAAGAGAAGCTAACTGTGAGGTAGCTCCAGAGAGGTTGTAAATTAGTTGCATGGGCTATCTGAATGAGTTAGGTGTAGCCTGGGAGAGACGAAAAGTACATTACCCAGCCAAAGCAGCAACGTGCCATTAGCAGGCAGAGCATAATTATGATTTGGCCGAGCTGTAGGATCAAATTATAACACTAAAGTGAGACTCATACTGAGATGAGTAAGAATTCTGTTTCAGTGCCATGTGTGTGCTGGCATCTTTGTGTTCTCTGTTCATCAGGGATGATGTGCATTGATACAGTCTACAGAAGATAAGTAATTTTTGCCTAGGCAGACCAAACTTGTGACTTTTGGCCCCAAAAAATCCAGGTACACAGAGGAGTTCTGTTAATTTTGTTCTATTTCTAATGAGAATGAAAAAAAAAAATCATCATAAATTGCATTTGCGAGGCTTTTCTCAGTCATATCCCAAAGACATTTCCGACAGCACAGGGAATGGCACTGCTCTGCTGGATTATGAGTCACTCATCTCAGGCTGGAAATGCCAGTACTGCGCTGTTATCTGGTGAGCTGCGATGGGATCACACACGAGGCAGAAAAGCTGAATGCTTATAGAAGTACAAGTATTTCTATTGCACCTATACAGGAGCTACGGGAGATGTTTCCAACATGACCAAGCTCCTAGTGTGCTCCTTACCTCCAAGTGGAAGGGACTCAAAACTTGTGTTTTGAATGCCTTATAGAAACTTTAATCAAGAAGCAGAGCTCATTTTAGTCTTGAAGGGGGAATTCTGATATTTTAAAATTTTACTGAAGCTGCGGTTTACGGAATATTAATAGTTTAAAAACCTATTTGCAATAACAGTGTTAATTTTGCTCCATTTCACAGGATTTGTTAAAAGGTAATTGCCATACCTCCCATCAGCTGCTCACCTCAAAACGTGGCAGTCTGTGACATCAGTCAGGTGTTGCCATGGGAAAAAGCAAGTTGTTTTAATTGCACATGTTGTCAGTTAAAAACATCAGAAGAAAGAAAAAGGCAACTCACAGGCAAAAACAATGACCAGGGAATATCTAGATGTGCTTCTAACAAAGGCTGGAATAAATATACAAGTAATAATGTAAACCGCTGCCTGCGTTAAGACCAGCACGTTCAATTTTCAGACAACCCTGCTAAGGTGAGGTTTAGGGATGCACCTCCTCATCTCAGCTACAGCAACTCACTCCTGCTTTTTTCAGGGCCTCGACAAAGGCTTTCACCAGCTGAGGATATGACCCCAATATCACTCAGACGCCATGTGAGTGCTCCATCCCCTGGGCTTTGAAGAGGTGTGGAGTGGTAACCTGTACCCACGTGTGGGTTTCATAGCAAAGGGTTTGTCAACAGGATTCAAGGTCAATATGCATCAAAACATGAGACCTGGCTAATTCACTTTCATTCATGCACTTGGAGTTAAGCGGCAAAGAAAGGGTTAACCATAAAGTATTTCACCTTGAACCTTGCACTCTCTTTATCTAGCACACCATAATAAAAGATCAAGAGTTCCTGCTTATTATCTTATTTTTCCTCCTTGTTCCACTAGGCTAGGGCCCAGACTAGTTATGGATTAACACTGTGATCAATAGTAAGCTTGCTGTCTCGCTCTCGGCAGGGGAAAATGAACTCAAAATGCAGTCAAACTCTTATTGATCAAGGATATAGGTCTCACTTTCATTACCTCTGTCTCCTGATAACCCACATATAATGTGATGAGTTGCTAATCTCTCTGCTTTTCAATGGACCCTTCACCCCTCCTGTCTGCACAGTAGAGCTTTTATTTTTGCCTCTTCTGTGTAATGCTTGTAGCATTAACTCTCACTCTATTACCATCATGCCTGGTCAATCAAGACTCATAAAAGGACTTTTAAATAGAATTGGGCCAACTGTGTCATGATTTTATTTGGGTATCTCCAAGCAAATGAGCCACCCTTCAATGAGAAGCCCTGACAAGTGTGGGTAGTCTGGACTACTCAAACCCATCTCAGAAGAAAATGTTTATGTGGATGCTTGCATTAAAAACATATGCTCTGCCATAGAGAATATATAGCTTTAATTTCATTCTTCTGCCCATTGTGGATAAAGACTCAATTCATGTCCATCCATCTCATCTGTCATTTTGGATACTCACCAAGAAATACTTATTAGTTCCTTTCAATAAACTCAGTTGAGTGTACAGAGGCACTCTGTATGGGAAGGTAACATTTCCTCATATCCCCTGGAACGAATAGCTCAGCACCAAAAGAAAGGCAGAAAAGCAATTTATTGCCTGGTGCTGATAGCCAGAGACATGCAGAGCATTTGGTCACCTTCTGCAAAGTTTTAGTGAGCTCAGAAACCACCTTTCAAATTAAGAAATATCCTCCTAGAATAAAATGATTTTCTGATTAAAAAAAAAAGGTTTGTTTTTGATTTCTTCATTGAATTTTTTAACCCCAAATTATAAAAATATTTCCTTTTGCTGGATTCTAGATTTCCTTTATTTATTTCACATTGATAATAACAATTTTAATGATAAAATTGATTCAAAAATAAATTCCGATCAGAAGTTTTGAAGTACAAAAAAAAAAAAAAGAAAAAAAAAGTAAAGGTTCCTAAAATAATGGAATTTGAAAGGATTTTGTTCTGATTTGGAGGAAAAGAATGTTTGAAATACCAGAATTCCCTGCAAGATGAGATTCCCAGTGTCAGCAAACCCCACTGTCTTGAGAAGAGATAATTTGCTGGTAAGCTAAGTCAGTGGATTAAAGTAATCAGGATGTGTTAGAATGTGCTAATCAGTGTCCCCAAGCAGTGCTTTCCCCAGTTTGTCTCAATCGGAAGTCTAGGTACTTCTATCAGGTAATTGAACCAGGTCCCCTCACATGCCGTGCCACAGGAATTCAAACGACAGCTCCCGTAGATCCACTCCTTGCAGATCCCACCAAGTCAGTCATCATTAGCATAATTATTTGTGTGATCTTCCATCAAGGATGTCATCACGTCTTCTTAAACATAATATAGATTAAAAATAAGACACTATTGATTGGTTCGAGAGAGAAAGGTCTCAAGTTTTGCGTGCACTGTTTGCCTTCAGTGGTGGTTTTCTTTATACACCAGATAACACTCCTAACCTCGCAGCCATTGTGAGCGCCGAGTTTCCTTTTGAAGCTTACATCAATCATATAATTAAGACATCTTAGTAGTACTTTCACAACCTAGCCAGATTGCGATCTGTGCTCCCTGGGCCTGTTTCTGAAACTTCAATTCATGTTCTTTCTTTTTTTGTGTGGGTGCATGTGTCACGTAATTAATGCTCCTCTTTCTCTCTGCTCCTTCCAGGTACTCTTTGCGGTTGGTCCAAATTTCTTTAGAGTAGCCTTCCTGTTAGCTCTAAGTCTTTCCATTTTATTACAAAGAAAAATTAATTGGGTTCTAATAATGAGGTAGGCATGTGGGGCACTTACCAATGAAATACAATTGTTTGTGCATAATAGAATCTCTATGGTGGCATCTGCTTGAACAGCTAAATCAAAGAACAACCAAAACCACTGGTTGGAGATAATTACCCTTGCTGTAAAACACGCTCAGATCTATATGGTAAGATAAAAGCTCACCCATGATATCACTAACTAATACCTTTTTTGAGGGAGAGAGGCACTAATGCATTAGTTAAAAAAGCAAAACCACAGACGTCATCTCAGATCAAAATATTCACGTGCTCTACCGTTGAGCAGCTGATCTTTCATTTTATCATCTTAATAAAAAGGGGTCTGTGCTTCAAAGGGGTTGTTGACACTTCATGCTACTCTGACTGCTATGTCTCCTTTTTGTTTCTTCTCAGACATGTCCTCTGACACCAAAAACATTCTCTGCTAAACGTGACATATCATCGATTTGTGTATGAGCGCTGAGGTTTCTTAAAAATTGCTCATTTAAAGGCGTTGGACCTCCCCATATGATTTTCTTTACTGCTTCTGTTCTGCATTGAAAAGACACAAATAGAGAATGAAGAAGGCAGATGTGAGAAGGAAAAGATATTTTATAGTGGAAATATCTTTGTGGAAATGATGAAGATGTCCATCATCAGGAAGAAAAGTGAGCTGAATTTTTGATGTATAAACCTGAGATACAGTCCTGCATGTGTCAAATGGATATGTCAGAAAAAGTGACAGTGGTATTTTTTCACTTTATGACCCAATCTGATTCTTATCAAAGTCACATCCGGCCCATAAAGATCATGGACATCAGCTACTCGATAGACCTAATAAGGCAGCTTTAATCTCACAGTCTCAAATGCATTTTATCATTGAGGACCTAAAGCAGACTTTTAAATGCTGCATATAAAGCAATGTATGCTCAGGGTATAATTTGATAAGACATGCTAATGCTGGCAAGGTCCCCTCTATGCAGACAATTTGTTTGTAACAGATAATTTCTCAACACGGAGGTTTGGTGGAATAGCTGTGGTGCTAAACCAAAACCGTTTAACCTTTAAATACAGAGAGTGCTTGAGTTTAGTAACATCTTTGTGCTACTTTTCCACTCAACTCAAGGCCCAAGTTTTACATTTAGTTATTATTCCCCTTCTCCAGAGAGACCAACAGGGACAGGCCATCACCATGTGAATTAATGAATCGCTGGCAATAATTACAATTATAGTTGACAGTCACACTCTGGTGTTATACTTACTTGTCATGACACTATGAACAATACCTGAGAGGAAGAATTAAATTCTCCAGAAAGGAAAGAATGGGTTAAAAAGCCATATGGAAATTTACACTAGGGATAATTTAAAGCAACTGCTAAGATTAAAAAAAAAAAAAGTATAATTACGAAATGTCCACCAATTAAACCTCAAGAAAATATCCTTTTTTTTTTTACTTTCGTGTTTCGAGACACAGAGTTCACCCTAGAGCACTGAATTTCCATTCATGAGCATAGTACATACATAATTAATGCAATCTGCTGTCTGTTATGACTAGAGATGACAGAAATTTATGTGACAGCTACCAAATATGTATATATTTGGTTGTTGTGTATATGGCTGTTAATAGGTTTGACTGTATCTAGCACTGATAATATGCCACCAATGTGGTGAAGTTAAACCCATCCCACGTCTTCCAGGCCTGGTGTGTGGTAGGGCTACCCAATTTGAATAGCTCCTTTATGTTCTTTTTCAAACCAAACGTTTTTATTTTTGTCAATAAACTGTGTCATTTATTATAGCTAAGAAAACTCATGTTGTTTGAGGTCTTTATCAGAGTTCCTACAAATCAGGTTAATTGGTGATCAACAGAGCTTTTCTGCCTTTAATGAGCCCTGGTAGCCCAAGGCAAGGCCCAGCTCTTGATAAGGGACTTTCCCTTTCCTTATTCAGGACTCTTTGATCACTTTTTTTTAACTGGGAGAACAACCGCCGGGAATGTCATTGTTTTTTAATTGCCTGATTACCAAATGTTGGAGATAAAAGATAGATGTTCTCAATTAATAACATTTACATAGATTAGCATCACTAACAAGCCTCATTAGTAGCTGCTGACTTTTGTTTAGACTGCGTCCCATGTCAGTTGTGCTCTGATAGTGCACTGGTAACTACGTTCTCCATATTAAAATATATTTCTTTCTAACCTCTTTCCATTAATCAGGCTATATATATATATATGACATTTTGGAGCACAAACAGGCTTTCATTAAAGTTAACTCTTATTTCCCAGAGCATTCAGAACAAAATTGGATATATTAGGAAGCTTTGCATCAAAAAAGCCTTGCCTTCAGGAACGGGATTCAGGCCTGAGGTACGTTAATGTATTTAGAATAATAAACAAGCCACTGCAGCCAGTTGCTTGTGTTCCTCTGCAACTTGTTTTGCTGATTTAGTTATTAATTTTGAACTGTCAGATCATTAGCTTTCGCTGTGCCTCAGTCTACTCATCCATGAACTGTTTACAGTGATACATGTTCTCCTTAAAATGCTCTGAATGCAAGGGCAGAAAATATCCTGGTGGCACTCACAACGTATTGAATAAGTATCTGTAGTGAGAAAATAAATCTCTTTTGCACCATTCTGTTGGTGCAAGTGTTATCCTTGAAATCTGACCTCCTCCTGAGGCTGTTCCTCGGCAGAGCACCTCATCCTAATGATTAAATCATAGGTGTCAAGGTCCTTCAGGTTTGCTCTCATCGGTCCTCACCCTGAGATTGGCTTTTCCATTGGCCAGTGCACAACACGAGGGCTGTTGGGGTAGCAGGAGAAACCTCCCTCTCCCCTTCAAGCAAACCCTCATTAAGTTGGCTGTACTTTAAACACACTTGGTTTTTTGGCAACAAAAATCTATTTGAGAACTTGTGCTTTTCCGCTTCAAGAGCAAAACAAAACATACATCAAGCAAAAGAAAGAAAACAACATGAGAGCTCTGTTGAGAAAAAAAAATAAAAGGCTTAACACGTATGGTTTTTCACAAGGGAAGGGAGAATGATATTCTGACTGAACTGTCAATGAAATCAAGCTAAAAGCTGAAATATATGAAGAATGCTGAATACTTTGGGAGTTAGAGACACACTTCTGCATGTCTTTGTGTGTGTGTGCAGAATTGGAGATACAAACATGTAACTTGAGGAGATTAAAAAATGCTTCTATCCATTATTTTGATCAATGGTCCTCTTTTTTTTATATTTTCAACACCTATTGCACTGATACACACAAACCCAATATTCTTTACTCCATCAGCTTGAAAATCTCTAGTGTCGTGGCCTTTGCTTCAATGTTGAAGCTGATTTCAGGGTTGCATTAAAAAAGTAAGCTCTATAGTTCAGTCAAGCAGCAACAGTAAAGTGCTAAAGCAGAAGCTTCTGTGCTATTGGTGAATGGATTAAATAAATAAATCAATCAATAAAGGATGTAATCCTTAAAAAAATCTCTCTTTTCAGTAAAAAACCAAGACATAGACTCCACTACCCATAGTCTTTAAGAGAGAAATAGCTTTGTTGACTTCCACTGTGGTGTAAGATATTTCTCCTTTGTCAGCAAAGGATATCAAGACGTAAAATCAAACAGAACTCAGGAGGGTTGTGTTTTGATTTGTCCAATTTTCAGCCTTTTGGTCAAGTATGTTTAACTTTAATATTTTTTAATAAGGGAGAAAATAGCTCTGATCTTTGTTTTATTAATGCACATGTTTCAAAGGGCAATACAAAGATTGGAGCAGAAAACAAAGACAAGAAAGATATGAGAACAAGATATTCCATTTGTGGCTTTGCAGCATCAGATGACAGAACTGTGATTGCAGGTATGCACATGTACTTATTTTTTAATTAGGTATCACTTTTAGAGGAGAAAAGGCAGTACCAGCATCACTCGTGTGCACAGTACCACGACTGCTAAGCACCATCATGCAAAGTGTCAGAGCCCTAACATGACAGATGTGCTCAGAGAGTGAAATTCATCTTTGTTTGTGGGGCCAGTGAGGAGCCTGTGAACCACTGAAACCCCGATATGGGGAGGGACACGGCCCACAGACCCACCAGCCCTGGGCCCTTGAGCAGCCTGGATGGCCACGGCTCCTAGCTCCGTCTGGGTTCAAGCTGTTTTCCCAAGGGAACTGCTTTTGCGCCGTTATCTGTCTCCTGGACTATCTACTCCACAAATACAAGTTGTCATTATTTATATTTTAGTTCTTCCCTGCTTTTCCTTTTCCAAATTTCACCCTTTCTTTGTGACCAACAGAAAAGAAAAAAGAATTCGAGAGGAAGATAAGTCTAAATAAGCAAACCAGGCCCTTTTCTATCCCTACTTTTTGAGACCAGGTAATTCCAGCATTCTGGTCCTCCAAATTCCTTGATTCATGTTCAGCCAACCAGAATATTTTCCCTCTTGACAAGGTATAATTTCAATGGAGCTGTGTTTTGTCTCTGTATGATGCATTTCATATTTTTCATGATTTTGCATCCCTCACACAAGACTCTGTCAATTAAAATGATAGCTACTTATGTGGGACAATAAGTGACTATGAGGGAAGGGATTTGTGGAGGCAATTTACAACCTCTAATTCAGCTCCAGGGATGTGCTCCAGCACAGCTACCCTGCGACGGCTGTGCCAGGTAATTTGCTGGAACACTCCACTGAGGCATCAGCCTGTTGATTGCCTGATGTGTAGGAGGCCTCAGACTGGGTCATATTCCACAATTAGTTTCAGTAAAAAAAAAAAAAGGAATATTTCTTTCAGTGTTTATTTCAAGCTATATTAAACGCTTCCGCATTGCAAGGGTTAAAACATGCAGGAAGAGGGAAGCTAAACAGAACACTAGATAAATTAAATCACTGCTTTGGTTGAAACAAAACGTTGGAGATTTACCTAAGATCATGTTGTTTGTCGCACTGCAATAAACCTTTACATCTGTCCTTAAGTACTGACGCAAATCCTATTTAGATCTTGACCTTCAGATGCAGAAGAGAGAACCCCCAAACAACTGTTTATCACCTAGATCTAATCTTCTCCACATTTTCTCCTTAGCTGGTAGAATATTCTAAAAAGAAACAGATGGTTTTAACCATCTTTCCAGTACCAAAATATAAAACTGGTTTAATTAGTGTGCAGGCAGTCATGGCCACGCGCTGCATGTGCAGCTCCCCGCAGTATCTCCTCTCCTCCGTCAGCGGAGCACCGCTGAAATCCTCCCATTCCCATTACTCCCATAAACCTTTAGCCCAGATCTTCGATTGATATAAATCAGAGAAGCTCCACTGAGTTGGATGGAGCCGTGCCAATTTGTGGAAGTTGAGGTTCCGTGCTCATGTCTTAATTTTTTGTTTATTTCCCCCCCCACTCCCTGGCCAAACACAGTAAGAAAATAGGGGAATATAGAGGAAATTCTGAGTGTGGCAGCATTCATTTGTGGTTTGGCCCTTTCCACAAATGCAAATGCACAGGAATGTTTTTTCTTTTCCTCTGAATGCTGTTCTGATTTACATATGGACTTTCAAATAAAACAGGCGATTTGCTAACGAAATGATGCAATTGGAAGTGTATTCTCAGAGAACCTACAGCAAGGAGAACAGCAAAGATGACAAATTAAAACAAAATAGCTTTTGCAATTGTATTTCTCTCACAGTATTTTATCCCTTTCTGGTTTCTATGGAAATTATGATTTTTTTTTTTTCCCCACCAAAACAAACGGTTCCAATTTAAACCTCACGCCGATTCAGGGCAGCTTAGTGGATAAGGCAGCCAGAGCTCACCGCCAGGACCTGGGCTTGAACCAAGTGCAGGTTATAACCTAATTGGCTTCCTTGTCTGAGCTCAGTGTCTCCAGGAGCGCTGCCAAGGCATTAGGGAAACTTGCAGTGGAGTTGTGTGGCCTGGAGATAGACAACTTCACTTACACGCTGCGCCTGGCCTGACCCTGATCCTTCCCTTGCACGAATATCCTCTGCCTGCTTAAAGGAGAAAGAAAATTCACAATCTCCCCAAATCAAAGCCATTGTTTCTCTTGGCTTTGCAAGGGAAAGGAATGAAAAGATGGTTTTGGTTTGTTTGGTTGGTTTTATTTTGAATAAGGAGCAGAACTCTGGGAAAAAGTAATAGGAGTTAAATCAAATTGGTGGAAATATAATGTTTATGTAGTGGCTTTTAGGCAATTGGACCCACGTCATCAAAGATTTATGATTTCTAGGAAAGAAATAAAAGAACAGGTCTAAGAAGTGGGACAAATCCAGAGCAACCCATTATCCCAGCTGGAGAAGTTTATTCTTATTATTCAAATAAAATAAACAAACAGAAAGGAAATCACAGAATCATTAAGGTTGGAAAAGATCTCTAAGGTATCCAACAATTAACTTAAAATAATTCATTAATTCTTCTTCTTAAATTTAACTATAATTAGATTACATCCATGATAGAACTTGTTTCAGTGGAGCATAAAATTTGAAACCCAACAGTAGAAGATTGACCAAAAAGGTGCAAGCAGTGAAGGACCCACACTAGACAAGGTTTTTGTAAGAGATCAGATTTTTTTGACTAAGTCCCCTGAAATATCTCTCTTGATATATTCGTTATTTCCCCTAAATGAATAATTATCCAATAAGGTCTTTCTATGTTTCTTCATGGAAGGACTTTCTTTTAAAAATCTTCTGTTGTTTTTTGACTCTGTACATTAAAAGGGTAGATTCATCTCTTCAGCAAATTGCTACATAATTCAAGACTGATTATAATTTGGATTTTTTAGACACTTTTTTTTTTTAAATTTCTTTTCCTTAAAAAACCTGTCGAGGAGTATTTTTAATGAAGACTAAGTACTTATGAGTGAATAGGTTTCTAGTCAAAAAATACTTTATTTTCGACAGAATTGTAGAATATAAATTCAAAACCATGACTTGAAGTTGAAATTTTAAAATTCTAATTTCAAAGTGTGATTTTTAAAAATATTCTTGAGTTTTATTTTTAGATGGGAAACAAAGAACAAGAACATATTAGTGATTACTTCTTCCTTTTAATCTTTTTTAAACTTTTTCTTTTTTTTCAAACCTCTTCTTGCTCCTTCATGATTTTCAAGTATTTTCTGGCCCTTGGAAAGTGGCCAGAGGAAAGAGGAAGTTATAGTTTACTCAGAATCTAATTTTTATCAAACTGAGGGAATATATTGAAGTTTATGGAGTAGACAAATAGAGGTGAATAAGAAAATAACAAAGTGGAGCCTCTGTCCTTTCAAATAAACAGCACTGAATCCACCAAATGAAAACAAAACAAAAAAGCCAAACCACAGATCATGTTATTTCAGATACTTTAAAAAGAAAACAAATGCCAAAAAGGAGAGGATTTTTTTTTTTGGTACTTTTTACAGTAATAAGTTGCAGGACTTGAACTAGGGTGACAAATATTTTGGAAAAAAAGGTCAAATTCAGCTATAAACAGGGGTCTCATTTTACACTCTTCATAAATACTTTTTCCCTCCCCTCCAGCATCGTTTCCTGGTACCTCTTTTGCCTTGTGCCCCTTCTAATAACGGTGATGATCAGTTTTACAGGGTCAGGTGCGCCCCAGTTTAACCAGTTTGTACTGGGATGTGGAGCACGACTTCAGCATTCCATGCCCTGGGGCGGCCACCACGGAGCCCTGGGATGGGTGACACAGAGATGGAGCTCCTGGGCACTTCATCCAATTCTCATCCCAAAGATTGGCATAGCTGGACACCAGTGCCAACAGTAATTTCTGGCAGCTTCAGCGTCACGTGGAAGTCATATCTGCTAGATCTCAGCCCTGACCTCTGCACCAGCTGAGACGTGAGTTAGGCTCCATAAATTCCTGTTTTTCCCAGAAACCGAAAATGAGGAAAATTCTCAGTGAGCGAGGAACGCCTGCCATGACTCTGTTGTGTACAAATCCTCATGGAAGACACCAACAGGACAATTCAAATCAAAACCTAACAGGTAGCGGGCGCCTCTTCCAGCCTTTAATCCCATTATCAGCCAGGTTTGGCATCTCAGCCCTGAGCCCTTGGCACAGGCAGGCTGTGATAGCACTGCCAGGTGCACGTGCCACGGGCTAAGAGTCATCTGTCATCCACTCCCCCGGAATCAGACAGAAATTATCCTTTGTTACATTTTGAATCTGTCATTTGTTAAAACCAGTCACGCTTCCAGGCTGGGAATTTTCTGAGTTCTGTTAGGAATTTTCTTTTTGAGTCATTTTGCATCATTTGCGATTTCTGATGCATTCAAACACTACATTAGGTCCCCAGAGCAAAACCTCTCTGTCAATACACCTCATCTGACAGCAATCATGGAAAGGAGCTTTAAAACTCAAGCACTAGTTCTGAATGCTGGAAAAAGCTGCCCAAGAGATAAGAAAAGAGGAGATAACTGGTAGTTCTCTTAAAAGTGCTTCATGTCACCCTGAGAATCTCTTGAATATTTTATAAAAGAAAGAAAAACCATGGCATGAATCAATTCAAATTAAATACCATGGAAAACATTTTCTAGATAAATCAGAATACCTCTTATATAAATTTGAACACCTCAAATCAATTTTTCCATTGTGTGTTTTTCACCATATGAGTGGGTATAAAATACTCCATGGATACTCCTGTCATCTTTCCCTATCACATTGCAAACATATTTATACATGAGACTTAGTGCCTTTTCCTACAATGAAAATAAATAGCGAATGTTCTTTTCTACTCACCACGTTTTGTGTTTTAGAAACTTCCAGAAATAAGTCAGAACAGCAATATTTATATAGTTAGGCCTGGCATATTTGTGTATATTAGGTAAACATGGTTATTTGGAACCAAGCTGTGCCTGTATGGTTTCTTCATGCTGTTTTGTTGTCTAGAGGCACAACGAGGCCAATTTTTTAGAAGAAAAATGTGCCATATAATTGCCACTTTGTGATGCATTCAGCTAAAATTATGGGAAAAAAAAAGAACCTCGGTTCCCCCTTTGATGCATTGTGCTGTTGTTCCACTCTAGCTTTTACCAGCTTCCCAATGCAACTGTCCTGTTCGGTAGGAGAAAATACCTGAATTACATACACAAGTGCATGCACATACACACACACGCATACTGATAAGGTTTGTCTAACCCCTGACTTGAGCACACAGCTTAAAAATTGCCATAGAGAATAGGATATATTTGTTTGAAGGGGAAGAAAAGCAACACTGTTAAGAAAGGTGCGGGCTGACACGGTAAATAAAAGCAGCACAAGTGAAGGCACAGTTGGAGCAGGAAATGGTTGGGAGATGTGATTCGGCACTTAGGCTGGGAGATTATGTTTAACATGAAGGAAGGAAAGTGTAAGGCAGCTCCTCCTGCTGTATATTCATTCTAATACTGCAAATGGAAAAATGAGGCACCAAGCTCGTTAGAGACCAATGCCACAAAAGGAAAAGCCGTGTAGCCCCAAGTTTTCCATAGCCCCATTAGAACTGCAGGAAACCTGAAGGACTCTGATGCAGTAAATCACTCAGCACATCCACCCAACGCTCTGAGGCTGATGATATTTTAAAAGGGTGCAATTACGTTTTCTGTGAGACAAAGATGGCCCTCTGGAAAACACCGAGCACGGCTTTTGTTTGACGTTGTCACAACAGAAAGGCAACAGCGAGTACCTCTCCCCTCTGCCGGCAGACACTTTATTTATGCAAGGAGAAAATAGGAGCAGTGTTCGGATATTTATGTTTAACATCAAAGAAAATTCAGGTTCAGGCCAGCACGCAGGTAAAAAATGGTGAAAATCTATTTGTCATGGAGAAGTTATCTGTGCAGTGCTGCCCAAAGCAGGAAAACACCATGTTACCTGTGATGTGATGGCCATCGGAGTGAAGCGATGGAGGGACCTGGGCCGTGCCATTATTTCTGCAAAAACACTTTGCGCATTTGTGGTGGTTTTGCTTCTCTCTTTTTCTGGCTTCTTCACCATTTTCCCTTGCAGATCATGCTGGGAAATGCCTTCAGTGTACCCACTGTCTTCCCAGAAATGGCACTGGAGTAGATCCGATACCTGTGGACTAAAAATTGAGAAACTGTGTGTAAACCTGGAATTTAAATGCCATTTTTTTCTTCCTGATTTGGACTGAAAATGCAGATTTTCAAATCTCTTAAAAAAACCAGATGCCTTGCAAATATTTACCTTTGAAAGCACCAACATAACTATCTTACAACAAATGCTGAAACAAAACTTTCTGTATTGAAATACAAACTTATTGTATTGTATCATCTGAATATTTTGCAGTTTAGAAAAGAATATCCTTTTAATTGAATATATTTGAAAATTCCTGCTTGAAAATGTAACATTTTTCTTTCCTAATTATTGAAAATTTTCATACAGATATATTGATATGGCATCATCTCATTAAGGTGCTACAGGAAAAAAAATCTCTGCATGTGGCATCATATGCCAGAGGATATGTAATTTAAAACCAAAATATTAACATTTAATCAGAACAGCGAAGTCAAAGTGAAACAGGAAAATCTGACAGATGATACATAAATAAGAATAAAATGAAGTATGATTGCATTTTATAACCAGTCATGAGCACTGTAGATGGAGCTGGTAAAACTTAGAAGCTGGTTCAGCTGAAATGAAATGACATTCTTTGAATAATTTTTTTCTGAAATTGTGCAGGAAGTTATATGAATTTAATTTCATATGAAAATGAAATTCCCCTGAGTCCAGAATCCTACTAAAGCACATACTCAACTCTTGTCACAAAACGTGAAGACATGAAAGACCATCAGACTAGTTTCAACAACTGGATTTTTTTCCTGATGGCTAGACTCTGTCCACAAAGAAATGTATCAACTCACGTTACTAATGGAAGAACCATTCTTTAATAAACAGTTTCTTTTTCTTTTTTTTTTTTTGTTTGCTTCTCTAACTATCTGCAATTTTTCGAATGCGTGAAATGAGAACAACTTCTACTCCTTGCCATAGGAGAGGAGTAACCATGTCTTAATTTTTTAGGGAGCTTGAGCTGTCTGCCAGTACTCTCACAACTCACTTCAGATCAGCCACATCAAGGGAAACTTATGCTCAAATTATTTTTCATATTTGAAGAGACAAGGTTTATGATACCCCTTGTTCACAGGTGGTCAGTTCAAGGACTCATTAAAAGTCATACAATTTTCCTATTGATAAATATGTGGGAATTATAGCCAAACTGTCTTAAGAAGTCACAACCATTAAAGAACATGTGCAGCGTTAAGGGAAATAACAAATTATTATTTAATGAGATGACTAGTCTTGCTATTGTTGCTTTATTTTCAAGCAACACTGAAACGGGCTCCCTGGTGTTTGTAGTTTCTGGCTATCTTTTTTTCCCCTCCTCATTATTAATTCCTTTTTCTCCATGCTAATCAGCCGAAGCACTGTGTGTTTGGAAGACTGATTTTTATGCTCCATTCCCTTTGGGTTTAAGGGCTACTTGTCAGCCCAGCCAAAACCTTCAGCAGTAGGCAAAGCCAAGGGCAGCCCTGGTGACCGCCGCGACGCCGCTCACGCGCGGAGTTTGCGCGGCCGCCACACCTCCGGGTCAGAGCTCACCCAGGATTTCCATAAATCCAGTGGGTAATGTGCCAAATAAGATTAGAGAAGACTTCACATTATTGTACAATCCAATGAAAATATCTGCTAAGCTCCTTCTGGTGGCGACGGGGAGGAGGTGGCTAATATTAGCAGGTGTTTGTCTCAGAGGCAAAGAGGAGGCAGGAACACCTGCCCGTGCCCGTGCACAAGGTGGGAGCAGCCATCGGGACTTCACCTGTGGCAAAGTCCTCAGTAAAAAATGCAATTTTTAGGAGCTGAAATTCTGATCACTGCCACGTTCTGTCAAATTGTTTTCTCTACCTTTTATTATGTTATCTTTAATCTCACCCTGTTTCATATTCCCAAATGTATCTTTGTTGAAAATTCTTTTTAAATTTATCTAGATGTACTTTCACATGCTACCTAATTCCTGACACTGTATTTTCACGTGCAGACTTGCATTTATAAATGGAGCAGGTGGATTTTTACATCTGATCTGCGCCTGTTTTATCTATACACATATTTTTCTTTCAAACCTTGACCTGCAGGAAAGCAAGAAGGAAGAGTCATCTGGCACTTAGGCAGTAACCATTCAATATGTTTGTATTTGAGAATAAAGGAAAATGATTTTTTTTTTGTTGTTCCATGAGGCAATAGCAGAGGGAGCCTTAAAGAGGCAAGTGCATTTGCATTCTGTATTTGTCTCCATAAATGTGGTTAACTAATTGCCTCTCCTTTCATCAGTTATCAATCCTTTGTTCCTGAACACAAGCAGAATCAGATTCTGATGCCATCTCTGAACTTGATGAGCTCCTGACTCCATTAGTTATCCTCTTGAACTCAATGGTCCAGATTCTCAAATGGTATAAATCAGCATAGCCCATCCCATAATCACAAAAGCTGACCTAAGGAGATAATCTGGGGAATAAAGTCTTACATGATGACAGTAACAAAATTGGAATAATAATTTTCTAAAATTTTATGAAAAATCCTTTTCAATGAAACCTGAAGAAAGTAAAGTGGGAATAAATACTTTGGGAACAATTAGTTGTGTTATTCTTAGTTAACATGGTTTGATAGAACATGATCTGCAGTTCTGCTCAGGCAAAAATATGAATCTATAACATATATAATATGCTGACGCTTATGCATTTAACCTGTTTAAAGATTGTCCATTTTTTTTCAGTACAGCCATTATTCATAATTGTTGCATACTTGTGAATAATCCTAAATGTTACTCAGGATCTGTAAACTGTGAATGTTGCATACTGAGACCCCTGGAACTGAGCTGTATGACAGATGCAAATAAATGATACTGTCACAGCAGCCTCTCTAGATGGACCTTATCTTTATAAACCGCCGTGTTTGCATAAAAATGGGTTTTGCTTTGCTGCAACACAAACCTGACTTCAGGCTGCCCACTGGCTGGTAGCTAGCAACTGTACCAGGAGTATAGCTGTAGTAATGTTCACAAAAAGTTGAATGGAGCAGGCTGAGTACAAGATCCTGTCTAGAATCCTGTGACCAAAATATTGGAGTTACAATAAAGGAACAGTGCCCAAGTCTTAATCCTCTGATGTTGACATGGAGGAATGATGAATTTCCACAGTTGGTGTGCAAAAGTGATGTCCCCAACCACAGCCTTGGCAATCACTCAGACCTCAGAGTAAATTAATGCAGTCTACAGCTGTTCTAAATTTTGCCAAGTCAAAAAACATGGGGGAAAAAAAAAAAAAGGCACATATCCCATTTCTGGCAGGATTCTCATTTTCTTGTTCTCCTCCTGGCTCGCTGCCATTTGCCTTCCAGTGACTCTAACAACAAGGAGGCATGGAAAACATCTCTCATCTCCACTTCTCCCAGACCTTTAATAGTGCAGTGGCTGGGGGACACATGGAGAAAGGGAGAGACTGGATTTTAGTCTCTGCAGGCTCAGGAAAAAATAGACTTCAGATCTCCCTTTGGAAGCCTCCAGAATACAGCTGCTGTCCCCAGGGCCGTGGTGTGTGCTTTTCAGCTAGGATGGAGGGTATGGAGATGCCCGGCCAGCACAAAGACACCGTGGCACTCACTCGAGTCACAGCCACGTGTCCCCACGGTTGGGAATCTGTCCTCTCATGTTCATAACTTACAGAGCATGTACTGCACAATTCAACTTTGTTGACTACTCTAGAAACACAGTTAATCCAATGCTGAGTGTTTGTAAAAGACCAACCTGGTGCACGATGAGGAAATGCTACAAAAATAGAGTTCTGCTCTTTGCAGCTACTTCCAAAAGTGCCATCCTATCAGTGAAAGTGGGAAAGGTCTGCCAAGGCGATGCATCCCACACCGGCCAGAGATGGAGGATCATGAGACACAGGATGAACTTTATAAAACACTTTTAATCTTTGGCCTTTAAGCAGCATAGCCAACAAGAGGTTCACATCAGGGTAGTGGCATTAGCCAAGACAAGTTTACAAATCCCTCAGTGCACTTCCCTCATCCTGAGCTTGAGATATCTGTCAGTCCATAGCAGATGCTGCTGTTGCTGTGCATGTGTCATGTTACTGAAACCCCTAGATAATGATTACGACCGATTATACAAGATGCCATGTTCCTTAATCATATCACTTACATTTCTGCTGAACGGCAGTGACAAGGTTTTGAAAGGAGAAGATCACAGCTGTCCAATAAAAAAAAAAAAAAAATCAGATAAACCACACAGTGTTTGCAGACAGAAGATTATGCTAACCTGAAAAGTAGCTTTAGTGATGTTGATATTTGCACTCTCTCTTAACTGAGCTGAACCCCCATTCATCCTCTCTGTTTGGCATCGCATCTGAAATGGGGGTGATTGACGCATGAGCAGGTATGTTTCTGATTTTTGTTTTTTAATGTGTGTTATTTATGATTTTCTGTTCTCCTAGTGAGCATTTGAGGGGTTATTTATTTTTTTCTATATTTTCCCCCCCTTCCCTCACCACGATTGCAGGTCTCAGAGTACCAGGCACTGAATACCAGCCCTGAAGCAGACAGCTGGAGTGAGAAAATCCCCTCCTTGCCCTAGAGGTAACCCCAGCTCTAAGCTGAAGACATTCCCCTCCTTCATATGCTGGCTCATTTTGGAGTCTTGCTCGTGCAGAGGCTGCCAACTGTCCTGAATGAAATGCAGTGCATTTTGATATGAGTAAGTGCCTACTAATGACTGAGCAAAACCAGTATTCATTTAAGCAAAGAGTTCAAGCAGGGTTCCAGGAACGAGGAGCCGCGTGCCCTGCTAACAAAGCTATCTAGTTCAGTGCACAATCTGAACTATGCAAAAGAAAGAACCTTCTACATTTAAGCAGTTTTAATGCAGTTCTACAGCACTTAGAGTTTTTCCATGGAAAAGTCAGATGTAATTACTGTTAGACACAAAGGGATTTTTTTTTTTTCCTAGCTCTGCTGACGTTCTATTTTAAATAATTAAAAGTATAATTTAAAACTTAAATTGATCGTTTCAATAGACCTGATCCTGTCCTCAGAGGGAGCCTCTTGTGTCACAGTTAAACTGTTGATCAGCCCAGTGTCACTGTTTCTCCTTCATCAGAGCATGTACCATCAGATCTATAATTCTTTTTTGCTTATGATGGCAAAGCTCCAACATGGGTGTAGTTTGACCCAGGTTAAGCAGATTTAGCTAAATGCATAAATTGTTCACATTCTGTCATGTGAAAGACGTAGGCCTTGAGCCAATGTTGGGAATAGATAACTAGTCACCCAATGAAGAAAGTAATGTATTTGCAAATTTTCACATGTCTGGACATTACTCTTTTTGACTCCTAATTGTCTAGAGGAGCTATAAGGTCTAAAACAATGTCCCTGGTTTTTATAAGACCTTAGATGATTGTGTGTTCTGACATTAACATTCCTAGGATGGAAATTTCAAGGCTGTACAACTCTCTGGAAGTCGGCTTTCCATCCCCTTTTGGTTTTCCTGGCCCATTTCCACCAATAAAATCACATGAAGAGTAAACCCGTAAGCCAACTAGTACATCAAAAGATTTTCATGGTATAAATCACAGACCTAACAGGATGTCAATGCCCCGCAGAACAGATCCATTCCTCTGGATTTCTTGCACCATCACATGGAATCTGTGTGTTTTCAGTGCATTCCTTAGGTGGAACTGCGCTATCAGAGCTGTTTTCCAACACTTGTACTATACTTTCACATTAATTTTCATGAGTCTAAAAGGGAATGATATTTATCCACATGGTGTAATTTCAGAAAACAATACTGAGCCCTGAAAACATCATTTATTTGTGCCTCAAACTACAATTTTAAATTATTATACGTTATACTATTAGTTTGATGAGTTTCATCCTCTGGGATTTTCATACTATAGAGGTTACTTAGGAAACTTCTTCACCAAATGTCCAAGTCATAATGTAAACACCAGCAATAAACCCGTGTTAATGGTTGAACTTGATGATCTTAGAGGTCTTCTTCAACCCAAAGAATTATGAGTCTATAAGCATTAAAGCATTCCCTCTCAAAAATAATGCTCCGCCTGATGAAGACATGCTCTTCTTCTCTCATCTCTGGATACTGAGCTTCACTAAAAATCAGGAATATGTGCCTAAATTAAGATATATAGCCCCATAATTGCTGTTAAGGGACGAGTTACCCTCCTAAATAAGGGAAGCTTCTTGCCTATGGTTTTCCTAAACCCCCTAAGATGACATCCACAGCCCATATGTGACCACATGTGGTGTAAATAAAATGGAAGTTTAAAAGAGAAAAGAGATAAACATATAATTAAAACCAGCATAGCAAACACTTGTGCTCATTCATTTTAATGACTGCATGCTCCAGTTTACAGAGCAGTTGCAGACCCAGGCCGTAATAGCTGGGTTGACCACATGCCATAAAATACATCAGTGTAGGCTGGGTCCAAATTATCCAATACTTGTAATAAATCCATCCCATTAACTGGATAAATATGCACAAGCAACAACTCTGGAGATAATGCTGGGAAGTGGCCTGTTGTTATTTAGCAGCAATGCCAGCTCGCAGGACCTGATAAATAGCAATGCTATCGCCTTTTATTACGAAACAAACAAGCAAAAAAGATTACTTTAGCTTTTAAGATCTCATAACTATGTCTCTTCTTCCGTTATCTGTAACTTGAACTGAAAAAAGAGATTGTGGCCTTGAAAGCTTCGATTCTGATTACTTTTTTGTAAGCCTAATAAAAGACATCAGTCATACCATGTATTTGTGAAAATGAAATCTTCATATATTGAAGGTCAATTTTAGTTGAACTAATATAATCAGTAAAAGTCAAGGTTCCTTTACCATTAAAATTGTCCATGCTCTGAGTCTTTTGATATTCTATGCTTAACCTTGAATCATGCTGTGTGTGTTGTGTGCAGGGAGGATGGTGAATTCACGTTACAGTATAATGACTGAGTCATCCTGGCCTTGATTTTCAGCTGGGCAAAGCAGATATCCAACAAACACAAGACTTCTTTAAAATTATTTGAATTTAATACACCCTTGAAGCACTTCCTCTCACCTCGGAATAAGCAGCAGGTCACCCAAAGTCTACAAAGAGCTTTTCGCTACAGTTTTATGAAATATTTAATACCACTCCTGAATATATTCTGGAAGTTGAAAGATGGTTACATGCAACTAGAGCAAGTATTGATATTGAGAAATGCTTTGAGGTTTGCACATAAGAAATCACACAATATTCCTGACAGGAAGGCGTAGCCAGGTGGGAGTTGGTCTCATCTCCCGAGTAAGAACTGACAGGAGAAGAGGAAATGGTCTCAGCGTGCACCAGGGGAGGTTTAGATTGGATATTAGGAAAAATTCTTCCCTGAAAGAGTTGCGGAGCACTAGAATAGGCTGCCCAGGGAAGTGGTGGGATCACCATCCCTGGAAGCATTTGGTTGGTTCCCAAACTTTTCCCTCTCTCCACGGCTTCCCTTTTCAGTACAACCATAAAATAGAAATCTGATCATTTGCACTGAGGAATGAAAAGGCAAAGCAGTGGGATAATGGCAGCCCCAGATCAGGGCAGGGTCAGGCTGGGTGGAAGCTGTGGGTGAAGGACATTGACCTGAGAACCCTGGCAGGGCACAGATGGTCACAAGCACGAGTGCCACCTGATTTTTAAAACAAAGGTCTAATTAAAGACCACATTCAAATCAGTTGGCTCAGAGATGTGTTAAAAGCATCCCACACAGAAGTGCCAAAAGTAAGAAGCAGGGCAGGCTTTCAGCAGTGCCACGCTGCCCACTCCAGTGGAATGAGTTCTGATTTTGATCCGTGCAAATGGGATTAGACCAAGGCCTGAGTCTTATCTCTGGAACTGGATACATGGAGATGACATAAAAATATCTGTTTTGAGTTTTGAAAGCAGTCCTGCATCAAGAGAGAGTTTGAGGGATTTATGTACTGAAAGAGCTACAGAAAAGATGCACAATGGGAAGTGAAAACTAAATATATAGATGTACAGGATGAAGTGGTTATTCTATTAATGATCACTCTGTTATGGCAGAAATAATTTTTAACCTGTGGATTCTTCTTCTTTCCCAGAAGTCATTCCCGTTTCTTTTGAGTAAATGATTAACTAGAAGCAAAAGATATGTTGATTTTAGTATTGATTATCCAGTTCCAAATTTTAACTTTCTTTTCAAAGTGTCAAGTGTAATGGAAGGTCAGAAGAACACTTAATTAAAAACCTCAAGCCAGCAAAGACAAGTTTCAGATGCAGGACTGAGAGTTAATCAGAAAACAACCCTTTGAAAACCTGTTTCAAACTGGCTCGAACTTATTATTATTATTTTTTCCCCAGGATATCTGCACTGAAGAAGAGGCAGTGTCAGCAGTCTATAAATAGCTCAGGACAGTATAAACTTTTGAACTGTGAAATCTGGGGGATGTAATCTTCCTGCTAAACAGAGGCTTACAGCAGATATTTAATGCTCTGATAGGAGCATCACCAGTGTTTGAGCTATGAGAGGAAGGGAAATTCTGAATTATTGTTAGCACTGTGCAGTGGTGTGGTAGTTCAGCTTGGTTTGGGAACCCTTGTCCCAGCTGAATAAGTTTGTTTCCTGTGTGCAAATTTGTGCATAAACATACTGCAGCCAACAAACTTAACAGCATTAGCTCTAAAAAGGAGCCTTTGGATCTAGAACAATTAATTTAGCAAACATTTAGATATTATAACACACTCCTTAAGCAGTGGATTTGTTTGAAGAGAGAGCCTGTACTGCTGCTTTCATCACTTTTTTGTGGAGCAGTGCTGATTTTCATCAGCTGAGAGTTTGTCCAATGAGAAGTACCACTGGTAAAAGCTCACAGCAGTTTCCCTGGTGCTGTTGAGTTCCTGCTGGTCACACTTGGAGCAGATGCAGGACAGTGCCACCTTTTACACAAGAGGCAGCTGAAAAGCAACATCACTTCCCAACATGGCTGTCATGCTGTAAAATAACATTTCTCTCGTGGCTAATCACACAGAGCAGTTGTGCTGTATGGAGAAGCTGCTTCTCAGTGATGTGGGGGCACAGCCTGGGCACTTTATGGGAAGGGGAAATGAAGACCCCACAGTGGGGTTCAGGTGTTTAGAAAAAGAAAAGACATGAGTAATGCTTTTTTTTTTTTGCCTTTTTTTT
>WBMY01010270.1:194723-263254 GCA_013397315.1 Donacobius atricapilla | reverse complement strand
GTGTTTTTGGAGAGCTTTAGCTGCAAGTGTTTTCAAGCAACCACCAAGAGCATGAACTGGACCACAGACATATCGACCCCTTGACTCCAGCAGGAGCTGGGAGTGTCCACATAAAGGTGCTGCAGTGTGGCGGACATTTCCCTCCCAGTGGTGCCAGCACCGATTGGGAACACCCCCTTCCTGCCCCCACAGCTGCCACGTGGGTGGGTGTGCAGGTTTTTAGGTGTGACCCCACCCTGGCCTACCATAAAAGAGGTGGAATGGGTTACAGGAGGGTTTGGCTGCTGGAGGGGGGTCGTGGTTCTCCCTTATGAGCGTGGACATCTGTGGGGTTGCAGTGGGAGCTTCTTGGGGCCGGGCTGCTGACTTCTCCCAGAAGTCTCTGAAATGAGGAGCTATGACCAGCTGGGAGCAGACCTTCCTGCAAGGCCTGGTTCCCTCCAGGAGTGATGCATCAAACCTGTGAGTAGCCCAGAGTCTGCAGAGACTTTTTGTACCTCTTGGTTGCGTAAGGGGCTGAACGTGCCAGGGTTGTTGCTGGTCTGGGGATGCTGCAGGCTTTCTCAAAGCCAGCAGCAGCTCTGGGTGCTCCTATCCTTGCGATACTCATTTTTGGTTGTGCAAAATGCTTTATTGAGCAGTGGTGACGGGATTAAAGCTGGCACTCAGCTGTTGGAGTTGGGGTTGTGGCCGTGGTAGGGGTGAGTGTGGACTCCATATTTCTGAGCCCGGGAGAATTTTAGCTTGCTAATCATTGCTGGCTCTATTCCCAAGGGAAGGCTGTCAACAGTTTCCTTTCTTTTTCAAAACATCTCTCTCGTTTCTCAGCACAGGTTCAGTAAACAGTGTTCCCTTTGCCATAACAACTGTCCCCAGGTGTTGTTTCCTATTCTTGAACCAATGGAGAGCAGTGTCAGTGCCATGGACCAAGAATAGACCTTTTTAGCACAGCATGTTATAAAAAAACCTGTTGGAATTGTAAATAAAGCCTTCTTTCTCTTCTGACAACTCTATGGAGTCAATCTATTTCATGTCCTACCATGACAGATGAGACAACAACCTCTGAGTTTTCCAGCTGAACATTTATTTGTCCCCTTGCACAAGTATTTGGGTAGTGTTTTCTGTTTGGCCTGGCGTTGTGGCCATGGTGGTGTCTGTGGTGGCCCTGTGACTCTGAGGTGTGTGGCTCACCCTTGCCAGGGAATGCATCTGCCACCCACACAGCTTGTGGGCTATTATCTTCGTAAGTGCCTCAGAAAAAGGGTTTTTGGGGAAAGATGATCACGCTCTCCCTTTGCCTTTGTAAACTGAAGCTTTGTGATGAAGGGCAGAGTGAATGAGGACCTTCCCTGGTTAGCAGGCCAAGCAGGGGTTTCTGTCTGGTACAACGGTGTCCTTTGGATGCTGGGTTTCCTTGGTGGGCTACAAGTAGAAAACAAGGCAGATGTGACACCATCATGCCTAAACTTCAGCTTTGGAAATCAGTAATGGCTCTGCAGACCTCTGAAATGTGACCCTAAGAAGTGAATGCTGTTCTCCCCAGTGAATTTGCCCTGCAAATTGCTAGAGATGGGGTTTCACTTATTTTAGTTCTGTAACTGTATTGATTTTTTTGCCATCTTTCTTTTTAAACCTGAAGGAAAAATTCAAATAAAGCCTAATGATGTCTCTCTGTTTCTGAACAGTTTTGGAAATTGCAGAGCAATAAATATTAAGTACACTTTACACCAATTTAGAACCCTATTCTGTTCAGACATGTGCTTTATAGAGCTCTGATTTTTGAGTAATTTAGGCTGAAAAGTAGGGTAATGTGGATTTTCTAATTAGCTTCTGTTAAGTCAGTGTTCTTCCACCTGAATATTTTTAATAGCTTGGTTTTTAAAAGCGTGTGTATATATCCAAAGTAGGTGAATAAAAAGGAAGATAATCTTTTCCGAAGGATGAAAGACAAGTGGATTAATGCAGAGTTTGAGATTTTGTGAGAAATTCAGGCACACAGGCTGGTGCTGCAAGGAGAGCTTCTACTTGTGAAACTGTCACTTGTTAATTAAGTTAATGTCTACGGTGCTCTGAAAATGTAAAGTAGTATGTAAGTGCTAAGTATTATTATTAATGATGCCAATTTTGACAGGTTTACTGGAATAGGCTTTGCAGTACAATATAAGCTAATGTTCTAATGCTTTACTCATTTACAATGCAACTGTTAAATATAAGAAAGTGGGAATAGAAGGCCAGCAAAGGCCAGCAGAATAGATGGAGTCCCTCATTTGGTGTTCTCCCCAAGTGCTGCCTGGGAATGAGGTCAAAGGCAGTGTGGGGCTGTCTCTCCATCTTGTAAAACTCTTGGGGGAAAAACTCAAGTGTGTGATGATGGGCTGCACCAGATTATGGTGGTTTCCAGTTGTCCTTTTAGGACATGTGTTGGCCCTTGGAAGTTGTAACACCAAGTGCTGTATCCAGGTGTCCCGTGTGTCCTGCCTGTCACCTAAAGATTCATTCCTGTCACAGGCTGCAAGAGGGGAATGGAGGAAGGTGTCAGCCCTGTGTTCCCTAAGACTGCTTGCTCCTCTAAGGGAAATCCCCACTGGCCAATTAATTTGGTTTGTGGCCACTGCCTTCCTTGCCCCGAGCTGCAGAAGGAATAAGTTCTGGTGTTGGCTGTGCTGGTATTAGAGCCTGAGAAGGTGCAGAGAGCTTGTCAGTGATATATATAGTGATATAAAAGCACGTATTAAAAGAAGTGACTAAATTCCTTTCCACATTTCATGGAGTTGTAGTAGTTTGCATGTCATTAGGATGTGGAAGCACAGCTGCATGTAGGTACCTGGCCCAGTAAATGGAATGGTTTCCTCAATGTCTTCGGCGCATTTCCTTTCATTCTTTTTCTCTGAGCAAAGCTATCAAATCTGCCCTGTGAAAGGGACAGCCCAGTCTTCAGATGTCTTTCTTAGATGCTCTTTATTTTTTCTTTACCAGGCTCAATTCTCTCCTGTCTTTAATGGCATCTAAGCAAAGAAAACATTTAAGTCATATAGGAGTCATATAGTCCTGTACCCAGGTCATACGGAAGTTGGAACTCGGGTGTTTTCCTGCAGGTGTGTCTTTCTGTGTCTTCCCATTCAACCTTACAGTAATTTCCCCACATCACGTCCAGTGGACGTCCTACTGGCCTAGTCAGGGTGGTCTGTTTGGCTTAATTGCTGCAGGAGAAATTGATGGTTTCTCTTGCAGTTGGGCTGAGTTCTGATAATGTGCCGAGAGTACACGTGCACACACACCTACACTCAACAGTTCCAGCCATACGAGACCAGCACTCCAGTGCCTAATTAAATTCATTTACTGGCTGGCAGACACTCCACCTTTCAGTGCCATGTGGATCCTGGTTGTGCTGGAAGAACATCAGGGCCAGTTGTTTTGTTGTGTGTTAGAGACTGAATTGTTGTGTCTTCATTTAATATGAACTTTGGTATTGTGCTGCATTATTCAAACAGTGCAGGCAGTATTGGAAGAGGGATGATGTGCTTACTTTGGGGGCCTGAGAAAATATTTCTTCAAAATGCAGCAGCAGCAAGATGGACTCTTAATAAAACTATTTTCTTGCCTCTTGCTATGTCATCGGTTACTTTAGTGTTGGACTTGACCAAGGCTGCTGGAAACCAGCCAGGACTCTGTCCTCATGCATCCAGAAAAGGGAGAAGTCGTATTTTTTTTCCTTTTTAATGTTGGTCACTGATGAAGTGTTATGAGAATATTGCACTTTTTACAAAATGGATCAGTGATCTGAGTAGGAATGGCTGTCTAGAATCAATGCTTTGATCTGTCAAACTATCTAGAAAATAAGTCCTCCTCTGCAGGCAGGTAACAAGGAATGCCTTGGCTGGAAAGGTCTATCAGTTCACCCCATTTTCTTCTATCAGCCACCAGTCAGGCATTAATCACTGGGTAAAGTAGTCTTGAAATCTTCTGAAGGCAGCTTTGAACTGCTGCTGCTTGGGCCACAAAAAGGGGTTTCTGCCTTGGCCTCCTTGGAGCCGGCTCAACTCTTGATACCCAGGTGTCCCCTGAGCCGGTTGGTTTCCTAATCACAGAATTGCAGTGCTGGGGTTTGCAAACTAAGCAGGTTCACACTATCCAGACTGTGTAGCCTATTCCCCACACAGAAAAGAAAGCAAAGCAACAAAACAGAAATAAAAGAACAGACTCCAGCAGTTGCTGGTGTTTTAATACAGAAGGAGAAGTTTAAAAATCTAGGGTCGATGACTGTTGTTGATCCTGGAACTATATTAAATATCAGTTGTATTGAGCTCTGAATCTTTTGAGACACAACCTTAAAAATTATAACCTTAAAAATATAACAAGGGCAAGCTCCTTGCTCTTTTCTAAAGTGCAGTAATAGGCAGTAATTCTAAAGCAGGTATATGGGCATCTGCTTTGGATGCTCTAGTTACAGAACACGGTGCAGGTACTACATCAACCCTGTCATCAAGGCACAATAGTCAGAATAGAGTCCTTAAGGCATCACTGTCTATTGTAAATCAGTTAGAATAATTCATGTTATAGATTTCCCAATGCTGCAAAGCCTCTTATTCAGCAGAGTATAAACATATATCACATCTTATAGATTTTTTTTCTCCCGTTCTTGGCATGAAACAGACTTAAAAGAATTCTGCAAGAGAACAATGCACTGTACAGACAATTCCCTAAAAACTTTCATAAATAGGAGGTGGAATGAAAAGATATTATTCATCTCCAGGATCATTTTAACAGCTCCAGTCACACCTTTGTTATTAAGTTTGGAGCACGTTGTGTAGGAGCCAACAGTAAGCCTGTGTGTGGAGCATACAGGGGCTGTGTCTGGAATCAGGCTGAAAATGCAAATAGGACTTTCTTCTCTGGTTTGGTTTCTCAACACAAGTTAGAGCAGCTTGCACCAACTGGTAAAGGCTGCAAAGGGCCATTTTGCCAGCTGGGAGGTGCAAGGGTGTAATAATGCTGCTGGCTCCTTGCCTGTGCCAGCCACAGGGAGGAGAGTGGCAGGGAAGCCAATGTATGTCTCCGTGCCACAAACCAGGCTTAAAGACAGCTTGTACCACTTGGGAGTGGGGCATTATGGATCTGAAGTATCCAAAGGCCTGCCACGAAATATTTATGCTGCAACTTCCCATATTCTTCATATCACTTGCAAATCCCTAACATTTCAAGAAGCCCCCATTAAACTGAACCGATTTAAGTCACAACACACTGGCTGATGCACAGTTCTCTAGGTGCTGATAAATGGCCTCGGGAGTGAAGGAGTTAACTGACCATCATCAATTACAGCATCAGAGGGGGTGATTAGGGCTGAAATTGCAGGGAGGTTTTTAATTTAGCAGAGTAGAGGAGACTCCCCCAGCTTAGCCAAGCTCATCAGATCATGCACGTCTTCCTGCTTCATCCGCTTACCGCGCGCTGCCTCTCAGGGCTATTGTGCATGGAGAGGGCACCGAGCAGACTCCAGCATATTACATTATTCCCTTGTCCAGAAATCCACCTGAGGCTCACTGACACTCTGCCTGCCACACAAGTGCCTAGCGTGCAAAATTCTCAAAGACCTCAGCTCGGGAATCAATCAGCGAGTTATGTGAAGGGAAGAAATGGCAAAGTTTAGAGCTTGATGTGACCTAATTTGTCTGATTTTTTTTTTTATTATTTTGGTGAAGTAGGTAGGACTGTTTCTAGCACTGAAGATGCATTTAGGCTTGTGTGTTACGATCATGGATGAATCAGTTGAATCACTACTTTGCATCAGTATTTTGCCTGGCTCTGTGTGTATCCACAGAGAGTGTGTATTCTGTGTGTATTAAATAAAGTGTATGCAATGTAAGACTGTTTTACAAACTCCTTTGCTCTATTTTCCTGGTAAAATTGGTTACCCGGGACTCTTTGGGCATTGCCTTGGGGAAAGTATTTCAGGCTTCAGGCCTGAAGAGTCACAGGGGGGAAGGGAAAGGGTCTGTAGCCCTGACATGAAGTTTTTTGGGGAGTTGTAGTCACAGGCTGTTGGTAGGATGAGCCCCCTCTGCCTGCTGGGATTTTGGGCCCCCCTCTGTTCCTGGGGCTGGGGGTCCCAGCTCCACCCTGGGACTGGCTTGGCACATGCTGCTTGTCAGGGCCGTGAAATGCTGGAAAGAAATGTCCCTGACATGTACCCCACCCAAGATTTTTCGTCTACTCTTTATATTTCTGGTTTCTACTGCTATTACCATGTTCCTTTAGTATTTTGCCTCTGGATTTTAGAAAATTGTGGGGTTTGTAGAAGAAACTGCAAGTGGATACTGGTTATAGAGACAGATTTCCTGAAGAGTCACTAGGCAGGAGAAAAGGGGAAAGGAGGACAGCAGTAATCCAGCTGGAAGCCAGAGAATGTTCAGGACAGGCCTGACTCAAAGTTCAAAGACAGTTGGGTTTTGGTGATGTAAAGATAAATTTTTAGCTGCTTTTGCATTTTGAAGTCTTGAAACAAAACCACTCTTCTAGTGGAAACTTGAGAATAACCAGAATTGAGATCAGGGAGGTGCGGGTGCAGCGTTAGCAGTGTGGAAGCAGTGGGAAGCAGCAGCCCCGTGTGCTCCTTCCCTTGGGTTTTGTTGCTTGTAATGTTGCAGAGCCCCTGCCACTGAGGCTGGAGTTTTCTATATGATCATGTAATTAAAGATTGACTCATAGTGTGCAGGCATATGGAGGCTAAAACAGTTGCCCGTGAAGTGCTCGGCAGCATCTTGCGTGGTGTTTGACAAACCATTTTTATTTTGATTTTTGTTAATATGGCACTTTGTGCAATCACGGAGACACTTAGCATAGAACATCAGTCACCTGTGTAATCCTAATGAACTCATGTAAATGGAAATAAGGGGCTTCTGAAGACTATTAACAATGAGGTGCCATGATGCTGGAGGAGACTTGGCAGCCCTCTCAGCCCACCCCTGATTTTGAAATGTGAGAACATAGCTTTTCCCATTGCTGAGGACGAATAATCAGACCTAGTCCTTGAAATGGTCTGTAGTGAAGCAATGGATATTTTAACTCCAGGGTTATCATCCTTACTCAAGCCAATTCCCATTGATTTCAGAGGAGTTATGCCTGAACACAGAGCAGTGCAGGGCTTGAGTGAGCCTTGGTGTGACCTGTTTCTGTTGTGTTTCTTCTCCAGCCAGTGGCGGTGGTGGATTGTTGTGTTATTAATACAGTAATTCAGATATATTGATCGCTGTCAGTTCCCCTTTTGTGGTAAAATCCACATTTATTCATATGAGGCATCTGGAAAGGAAAATCTATCTCCCAAACCTGAGAGCAGCCAGTGGGGCCACAGCTGCTCTGCTTTCAGTGTGCTCTGAGCAGCGTCTCTGTATCTTTGTTTGCCTTTGCAAAGGTGGAAAGGAGATCCTTGCCTAGGCAGGTAGAATTTAGGGCTATTCAAGCCTTTTTACCCAGGTCTGAGTGATACATTAGATGTGGGAAATTTTATAGTTAGAGGATCTAGAAGTGTTTCCTCTCTTGGAAGTGCAGCCTGAATTTTCTGGGTATTGCTGCAAAACAGCCTTAATGTCAAAAAGGGCCTGAAGTGGAAATTAGAGGTATGCAATGTTTTCTGGAGACTTGGGCCATTTCTTCTTTCCTCTGGCATATAAAGTTACATTTTGTAAGAAAACATGACTGTTTTGTTCCACTGTGCCATTGGACACTTTGTGGGTCCTCTGCTCACAGGAGGTTTTGCAGAGCCCCCGACACAGAAGCCACAACATTTCTGGGACTCACCAAGGAGCCTCAGCGAGCGAATCTTTGACAGGTCCATGCCCGAAGTTGCTGCTGGCTGTTTTTCAGCTGTCTGCTTTTATTGTAGTCTGCCTTGCTGCCCTGAGAGCTACTGCATGTCACAGCCCTGGTGTGATGTGTGCACCAGCTGCTTGTCCAGACCTGTCACATTTTGTGGTTTTTTTTTTTTTGGGGCTGCAACTATTTCTGTGCTGTTGTTGAGTAGGAGGGAGTTGCACCCTGGGCTAAAGACAGCAGGGACCACTCTGTGCGGGCTGATGTGCGTTTGGGGAAAGCTCCCTGGGCACCAATATTTCTGCAGAGGGACAAGAGGGAAAGAGGCCACAGTGTGCCCAAAACTACTCAAAAGGGTGTTTCTGTAAGGGCAGCCCCCCAGAGATTGCTCCCTACAGAGCCTTAATGTGCAATGAAAAGTAGGACTCGAACCCTGGGAACAGGCACATCTCCTCATGCTGTTTAATGGCAGTGATAGCAATTATTATTATTATTAATCCTAAAGTAGATTATAAAAGAAAAAAAATGAAACTGCTCTCTGAAAATTCAAGTAATTGTGGCCGCAAGTCAAGCTGCAGTAGTTCTTCAGTTTGAGAGTAGCTCAAATAGAAGGAAAGAAATTCTGTGAGCCTGTTGAGGATCCTGGTCTGAGCCCTGCTGAATTCAGGGGCACGGTTAGAAGGATTTTGGTCAGATTGCAGAACTGGGACCTAATGAGTATTTTTGCTTTGTTGGAAAGAATTTTTGCATCTGAGTTTGCCAAACTGATTAATACTTGCACTTTCTTGTACTGACATATTAAACATCCTATACATTTTTCATCTTTTCTAATTTATCTTATTAGGAAAAATGGGCAAATAACAAATATGTAAATATATAATGTTATGCTTTAATATCAGCTGTATGCTGCCTTCAATAATGAATGTTGTTGACTACAGTAATTAAGTATGATTCTAGCTCCAGTTATTTACTTGTCAATATTAGTGAATTGTGTTCATCTAAAACTGCAGACAGTTTTCTGTTTCCCATATAAACAGTAATTGCCTGTTTAAGTATTTGCTAAAATATTGTTTAAATCTAAAATCAGGATTGCAAGAGGATTTCAATAACCTAGTTAATTTACTTTAATTTTGGAATTCTGTCTCTGCATGGGAAGAGAAATATGAAAAGTAATTTCATCTCTGTATAGTTGATTTAATTGCATGTACTTTTGATGGATTAAGTTTCCACATAATTGTGGAAAATGCAACAACAATATTATAAAAAGAGGTTTAAAATAAAACAGTTGCTTTCTGCTTTGCATGCTATTTTAAAAAAATGTTTAACATTATTAATTTTACAATGGTAATTTATAAATATTAGTTACATCTTCCCACTTAAACCCCCCCAAACAGATGATTTTAATCATACTTATTGATATTATCTACATAATTATTTTTCATTATGCAAATATGTCTCAGTTGCTGTGTAATAATGTGATGGAAACAGTTTTCAGCACTTTAAAACACTTGCTTAACTGAATGCAGGAGACAACGGAAAACTGGTGTGAAAACCAGAAAAAAATGGGCAGAGATTTTTATTTTTATTAACAACAGTGGTTTTATATCTTTAATATTTTATATTTTGAAATCACCTGAAAATTCAATAAAACATGCAAAAGTGAATAAGCAGTAATGACAGTTTAAGCTTTTAAAAGAATGATCTTTAGTCATGCTACTTTCTATCCTTACTTAAAAATGACACTAGATTAAAATCTTACTGATTTCTAGTAAGTGACTGGTTTTGTCACTCTGTATATTTGCAAAAAAATTTAAATAACCAGCTTCTAATTCACGTACATTTCTCAAAATATTGAGGGTGTATTTTCCCAGGGAGAAGCAATATCTAGGGTAAGAAGATTCTGAAAACTTTATTTAAAAGTATAATGGATAGAGAACATTAAAAAAAAAAAAAGACATTCAAAACCAAAGAGGTTTCATTTTAGGGATTCTTCTGTTTGAAATTTAAAGATTGTCAGGAGAAATATAATTAAGGGGGTTGCTCAGGACAAAATTACAGCATTAGATCTAAGTTTTCTAGCTTTTCAGTGTAACTGTGTGGTTGTGAGCTTAAATAATGTAGGCAATGCTTTCTTTTGTCAGAATAAATTATTATAATTTCTAGCGCTTGGCAACTTGCAATTTGTTCTCTTTTTTTTTTGTGTAGATACTTAAATAAGCAAATAAGACAGCTTTGAGGGTTTTTTGTATAAGGATTGTAATGAATCCAGTGGAGTTTTAGTTTTAAAACAAAGTAAATGGTTATTACTCTTGGTGAAAAAAAACCCAAATCGTCTGAAGTGATTTATTGGATATATGTTCTCAGTGCATTTTTCTTATAAAAGGTTGCTTTAGTGCTTTGTTAAAGAAATGTATACATTTATGTAAAACCCTCCACATGAAAGTGTTGCTTCAGCCTTTATTGGAGCATCACTGTCTGCAGCTACAATTTCAGCCCAAAGCTTAACTTTTTTTTTTTTGCAAAGTATGTGGTTTTCATTAAACCTGTAATTAGTATAATTAATAATTATTCCCTAATTGAAACGCAGGTTAACAAACTTCCATATGTAAAAAGTAAAGAGGGGGAAAAATGTCATTCATTCACACTGGGCTTTATAAGCCTATAAAACTCTTCAAAGGACTTCAAGATATCAAGCAATCTTTTATTCAGCTAAACCTACCCCCCACCTTCCCTCTTACACACACTTAAATACGCAGTATGCTCACAGCTTGGAAAAAAGCAAGAAAAGCCTTAATGGATCACTGATTTTAACCAAAGAGGTAGGTATGTATTCCATATAAATGGTTTCCAAACCATTTTGGTGTTAGTATTAATAATTTTCATCAAACGCAAACAAGCGTCTGGGCGCTATAGAAAGCGAAGCTTTCAGCTGTGCACTTATTAACACAGCTTTTATTTCAAGCTCCAAACATCTAAAACAATTGCACTGGAGCAACTGTGTGATTTGCTCCTTTCTTTGCTGGGCAGGTAAAGCCTTTTAGACCGAGGCTACTAAAGATTTAGGGGTGAAGTGGTGAGCTGAGGTGCAAATTTTGTTTGTCTTTACGCCCGTAATTAAACTCAAAATGAATAGACTGAGACAAATAACATCAGGAGAGGTATTCACGTGTGCTTAGGTTGCAGTGCCCAGTTCGACTTAGATACTTTCCAACTGATGTAATAAATCAAAGAATAGAATAATTATTTCCCAATTTACCGTGACACAGATATCTTGTCATCACCCAGGTTATATGTACCTTTAAGAAGTGGTGAATGCTAAAAATCTATTTAGCCACATCAGTAAAACAGAATTATCACAGCAGGAAATATTTGTCTTTTTTTTTTTTCCTAAATAAAATAACTTTTCAAGATGTTTGCTCATATTAGAAACCAAATATTTTCTATACGGAACTAAGGATCAGAATTTTGTACTTAGGACATGATAGTTTGTTTTTAAGTGGTTACTTATTTAAATAATTTTAAATATTTCACTGTTGGGGATATTTTATGTTCTTAGAAAAAACACTAGAAAAGTCCTATATTTAGTTATGTGCTTTGTGAGCTATGCATTTATCTGAAATGTTTATTTGCAGTTTCAAAATAGATTATCTTAAAATTTGCTGAAAATATTTGTTATTTAGATTGGATAAGTGGGAAGCGCAGGTACAGACACCCTCAATGTGGGCTTTTTCCGCAGGCATTTGGAACTGATGGAGTTATTTGTTCAGAAGAATTTCTTCAGTAATTTTTCTCTGCGTCTGAAAACACAACACTGAGCTAAAATTTAACATTATGGAAAACTAAACACAAAAGTGTTCCCTCAACATCAAACTAATTTTAAAGTAGTAACAAGTCGTAGAGAAATTGCTGCTGTGAGGTCCAGCGGCGGGCACTGAAATATTATAAGCTCTGCTTTCATAATGCTGCCTTTCAAAATCAGTTATCTGTAGTTATCTTAAAAATTTGAGTGCTTTCCAGAACACCAGATTTAAAGTTTCTCAGGAGAATATACTGTTTCAATCAGATAGTTTTATAGAGTGCACATTAAAAAAAAATCCTCACAATTCCCTGTTATCTTTGTCCTTTTTTAAATGGGAGAGAGAATGCAGAGGATAATGACTCATGCTTGAATGCAGTTCAATGTATCTGTGTTTTATTGATAAAAATATGCATCTATATATATAAAACCAGGCAGAGGTATGTGTTTATTTGTTATTAAGTTTAAAAAAGCTCTTACAGTTCCCTCACGAAGATTTAGCAAGTTTGTCCTGCTTGCACATTACTGATAAATATCAAATCCAGCTCAAATAATAATCAAATTCCCAGTGTGACTGAAACAGCATCTTTTCCTGACTTAATCTGTCCAAACAGGTATGGATGTATAAAAAGAAAAAAAAACCACAAACGTAAAAACCTCGCTGGTCCTTCCGCTTCCCTGGTGATGCCTGTCAACTTTTAAAAACAATTTTTAAGCTGAGGTTGGGAAGGCAGGGAGAGAGTAAAAGCTCTTTTCAATTACAGATGATCAGTGAGAACTGTGACATGATGGTCAAGCTTCTCTTAACTCTTGAGGGTGTCCTTCAGAGTTCACAAATATGTTCAAACACTCAGATGTGTTTGAGATGTGCGCTGGTGGTAGGGGGGAGTCATATCTCTGCTGGTATTGAAGTTTTTTGGAGCTGCTAACAGGTGATACCCATTTCTGTAGCTGAATGCACACACTGCATTACAAACTGGGGATCAAAATGAAGATTTATTGCATCTACAGGATCCTACTGCAGGATCCTCATAGATGGCAACGGTTTCTCTTTTTATTTCTTGATCTCACTGCAGAAGTTTGTAGTATGTGCTTGTGGCGAACCCCAAACTTATTTCACGGAATGGCAAATATCTAATAGCTAGAAAATTGGTAGGAGGGTTTGTTGTGCCACTCAGAGATGTGTGTTCTCTAAAAATCAATGCAATAAACTTGCTTGTTCATTATCTGAGTAGTAAAATGTTCTGTTTCAATAGGATTTCATTTACACTGGCTAGGTCACCCAGGAGAGTAACAGACCTCTTCGTTAACTACTACATTTTGCTTTGATTCTTAATTTGTGAGTAATTACAAAACATGCTTAACTATTTTCTCATATGAAAATAGCACAAATGCATTTGAATGCATTTCTTGCATAAATTTTTCTTTTTCTTACCTGAACTGAAAAGATGTTATTTTTAATTTAAGGGTATAAGTTTAATCTATTACTTATAATTTGTAGATGGAAATATTCAAGTGGTGACAAAATCTCTGAATACCCAGAATGAGGCATCTTTTTCTCCTTCTGGTTCAATGTCCCTAATTTCTTTTATGGAGTTATTTTAATAGACTAGGTCAGTCTGACAAAAGTATTTTGCAAAGTAAATTAACGACATTTTTGTGGCAGTAGAGAGATCTCATAAAGGGCTGAATCTTCCAACATTTTTCCTTGTAAGGAAAGTAAGGTCATATATGTGTGAATTTGCTCTTGTGCCAGAGTTGGAATGCGTAGGTAGGATACATATGCACATATTTCAAGTACTGGAAAATAAATCAATGTAAAATAGCAATTATTTAAGGTAGGGCATAGTCTTGGCATATACCTAGGCAGCATTTAGCATCTGTGGGCATTATCATAGCAAAAAAGTAATATTGGAAACCAGCTTGGATTAGTTTCACTTGTAAAGCTGATTTTTTGAGTATAAAATACAAGGTTTGAGCCCTAAACTTGTGTTTTCCAGTATGCGCTGCCAAGCCTTCACCTTGTGCACACAAAACATTTCTGCTTTAGTTGGCAACACACTTATTTCTACAAGAGGAGGATTCAGCCTACATCAAAAACATTCTGATTGCTCGACAGCTTTCAGCACTTAACACATCTCTAAGCATGCACTGGAAAACTACTTGGGAGGAGATGTATGTACATGCATCTTACCCCAAAACACTCTAGAAACTGATTAATCTGTTTTGTTAATCAAAGATTTCATCTTCACATTATAGCACAGACAGATTTGCAAAGATGTGATGGTTGGACACGGGATAATTTGCTAAGTAAAGTCAAAATTAATGGCAAATAAAATCAGTTTCCCTTTGTGGTTATTTCCAGCCAGCTGCATCCAAATATAAAAGAACTATCAAAGGGAGTAAAATAATCAACCCATTAATTATTAACTCAGAACAACTTCAGAAAGCACTTCTTAAACCTCCATTGACATCATCCTGACAGCCTCCTAATCTCAGAAAGTTGTTGGTAAGAGTTGCATTAGGCTCAGCATGCCACCAATTCTGACTGGAACAACTGCAACTCGAGATGTGCTGCAGCAGAGATAGAAACACATGGGACAAGCTGCGGTCTCTTAAGACATCTGTGAGTAACATTTACAGCACAACATGCTGTATAATTCCCCACGTAGCTCTACCTCTGCTGTCAGCATAATAGAGTTGTCAACAGCCTAATTGCAAGATGCAATATGTAGGGGGGTCATCCAAAAAAAAAGAGAAATCTCAGTGGAAAGTAACACAAATCAGCTGTCATTATTATACAGCTGGACCAACCTTTGGCTAAACCATTTAAACCTCCAGATTAATCCCTAGATTTATCTTTATAGATTGGATCAAACTCAAAGTTTGACTGCAGATGAAAGAGGAACTTCAAAACGAAGGCTCTCATTTATGCCCATTAGACAATGCATTCGGCTAATGATCTACAACACACATTAGCCTGGAAACAGTGCTTTTAAGGCTTAACTGTTGCATCTTTTTTCTTTTCATGTTATACTTCAACCTTCATTTCCAGCTTTTATTTCTTAAAACATTTTTGTCAGAAGGTAAAAATATTTTTTTTAACTGAAGATTTTTTTTTTAGTTTCTGCCTTTGCCTTTCTGCCAACTTAAATGATTAAATACCTAGTCTAGAAGTTAACTTGGAAAGGGCTTATTTGATTATGTGGCATCAGTATATCTGTTTATTGCAAAATGTATATGCCAAATCAATCAGTTAAATTAATTGGAACAATTTTTAGCATTTTATGTTGCTGATATAAAATACAAGCAGCAAAAAAACCCCCAAACAATTAAAACCAACCAGTGCTGAAAAAACAGTAATTCAGTGAATTGGGTTGTTTTTTTATAATGGTCATCTGAAGCTGCTAAATTTATTCCTATGTGTATTAAAAACCTGACATCATGAGGCTATTCTAGCTCCATTGTTTCTGTTTTGTTTTAAAAAAAGCCAAGCAAACTCAGTCGAAGCTATCCAGCCCCCTCCTCCCCCTGCTGAACTAGTCAGGCTAGTAGTTTTTATTCGTTAAAAAAAGGAAAAAAAAAAAAGAAAAAAAGATACTAGCCATTCTTTCATCTTATGGGGAGACATTTAAATTTAGAGTAATTACAAGACAACAATAAGCAGCACTGAGCATGAATGACAAAATGCAGCTCAACTTGATATTTTAATGCAGTTTTCCCCTCTCATCAGGGATATTAACCCTTCTGACTACTTCACTGAAGATTCTTATCCTTATTTCCCAGACCATAATGTGAAATCCAGTTTATCAGAATATTAACAGTTTATAAACATGGATGAATGAACAGTGAGTTCAAGTATATATTATCCATATACTTTCTCAAATTTCGAGACTGTATTTCTTGCTGTTTATGAAATAGGCCTTGCAAGGAGCTAGGCAACAGATCTGTTAGAATTGTTCCTGGCTGCATGTAAAGAGGAGAAAAGCAAGTTTACTGCCTGATCTCAATCAAAACAATTCATTTCAAGAAAACTAGAATCAATATAATTTCCTCTTTTAGAAAATTGTTTCCTACCTTTGTTGGCCTGTTTCATCTGTTTCATTAAAGGTGCAACTTTTATTGATGCTTCTGCTCATCCTATGTTTTCATCAGTGTGAAACCTAAAATGCTCTTTGCCTAAAGTGTAGGTTAATATAATAGCTACTTGAAGCAGGAAACCTCTGCTATGTGTCTATAGTTGTCTTTATTTGGGCCTGTGCAGCATTTTGTTTGTCCTCTAGCCTTTTACGGCAGCTGGACCCTGACCTTCAAGTTCTTAAAAAGAGGGGGGGAAAAGTATTCTTTTCAGATTCCAAGTTCCTCCCTTTTTACCCTCCCACTGACACCGTCCCATTCAATACTAGAGATAACTTTATTCATCTATACATCATTGTATCAAATTCAATAGGCAAACTGCTTCAACATGCTTCAGAGCTGGACAGGGCAGTAATGTCTTCATTTTTTCTTAATGCAATGAGTTTCTTATCGCAGCCCTTTCAAGCACAAAACAAACACTGTAACAAAAAATGATCTCCAAGTTTTTTCCCACCCTGCTATTTCACCATGGGCTCATTTCTTTGTTACATCTTTTAGTGGACAGCTACAGATACAAAGATGTAAAATGGATTGCGTGCATACCTACCTAACAGGAGTTAAGAAGGGAAATTTGGTGGGGGGGATGACACAGAAATCTTTTATAATTAAATACCGTTTTGAGAAGATTGCTTTGGGTTCACACCAAAAGCGTGGAAGTAATTTGTTCTTGAATCAGCTGTCATCCTTTAAACAGGATACCAAAATTAAGTGGCATCTAGAAAAGCCAGTAGGAATGCCATGTCAACTGCAAGTCTGGCTGATCACTATCTGAAAAGATGGACCTTTTTCCTAACTCTAGTCAGTGTGGATTTAGACATCTAATGTTATAAGCTCTCAGTCTGTCATTAGCTGCCAAGCTTGACTTGAAGCCAATGACAGCAGCTCCATGGGTGTTAGGAGAGCTCCAGCAGAAAGAAGTCCAGCTTTTCCTCGTTGTTCTGAGCCCTGCTCACCTGCAGATGGGTTTAAAGGAAGGGAATTGAATCCCACATGTTCATGTTGTAGCATGATTTAAGCCTGTTAGGTGAGCAAAAAAAAAAAAAAAAGCTATGAAAATACTAAGATAAGAGGGATAGATCAGTATTTTAATGAATCACTTCAAAAGTTTTGTGGTGCTTTTTTATTGTTGCATGAAACATGTAATATTAGGATATCCAAGTCAAGCTCATGTCTCACCGACATCTTTGCCTTTTAAATGGAAAGTAAGGCTGGAGGGGGAAAGGTTGGTTAAAATACAGAACTTCTGAAGTGCTCAAACCAGCTAATGGTACTAGATCTCATTTTAGATTCCAGGGATGAAAAAGAAAGAAATAAGAAAATCAGACTTACATCCCTGACGGGGTGTTTTCCACTATAGGCCCTACATGTTTATGTAGAGGGTATTGCGAACGTTTGGAGGGATTTGGGAGTTTCAAAAGGAAGAAGTTTATACATTAGTGCTGCAAGTTGCAAAACACTGTTGATATTCAAATGTTTATTGTGTAAAATCTGGGATAAGCTTCAGCATGAGAGCTCCTTTAAGTGCCTACAACTATTGCTAATTCCCCTCAGCATTGAGGCTTGCACAAAGGCCTTAATCCAATTCCACTTTTTTTTTTTTTTCAGAAAGCCTATGCTATTTTCTCTCACATAAACTAACAACACTATCCCATCACACTGCAGAATGGGTCAAAGAAAAAGGGCTCTGTGTTTATACTTCACCAACACTTTGTGTTTCTTGGCCAAGTATGGCAAGAAACTTTAAGTGGGTCCCCCAGGCCCCACGCCATCTTTAGAAAGAAAAATAAGCCTTCAGAGATTGAAAACACACTATTTTAGACACTGAAAAACCTATGAAACGTCAACTATTCTTTCAGTCACTATCCCTGAAAAGAAATTGATCACCCCAGCCCCATTCTTCTATCTCTGATTTAAATTATGAAACACAGGAATTGCTTTGATATGATAGTGTATTCTACCAAGTGTATAAAATCCTTGGAGATATTTTAAGAGTGTTCTCAGATAATATTTGTGAGTACACATTTTACTCTACTACAACACTAGTGTCTACTCATCAAAATGGCTTAAAGCAATAATTTCCATGAGGGAAAAGAAATTTTATAATGTTTACTTTTATGAAGTGCAAAAGAAACTGTCTTGATTTATAAAGCATATTTGTAAACTTCATCAGTCATCTGTTCTGTATAGGAGATCCCAATCCAGCTCCAAGTGTCAGGTGTCCCCTGTATATAACCCTTCCCTTATTTCTGACAATGGCATCAGTGTTGTCAAGGTTTAAGCAACAACAAAGGCTGGGCTGCTTTGAGGATTGACCTTCCACTGGCAGGAGGGGAGAGGCTGGTCTGGCTCCCATCTGATCATCAAAAATTCTGCTGTAACTACTGAGGGTGCTAAAATGCCAGAGCATAAGCCAGCCTTTAAAAAGGAGAGAGGGGAAAAAAAAAAAGGTTTGGTTTCAAGCAAGAATTAAAATTTATTTTATAATCAGGGCTGCTTCATTTATAGCATGAGAAGCCAGGTATAGCACCAGTTGTGCTAATTTGGACAGCATCAGTTCCAGTCTCCAGAGTAAGCTCATAGTTATTGTACCAGAAGGAATTCAGCCTGGAAGGGGAATCACTGAAGGTTTTTACAAGGTGGAAATTATTCTCCTATCACACAGACTTTGCTCCTGAACATGAATATTAGTGGCCAAGCAAAATCTTCCTGTGATGTTTGGATTGGGTTTTTTGGTCTGTTTTATTTTTAGTTTGTTCAGGGTTTTTTGTTGTTTGTTTTTTGGCAGGTTTGTTTTTTTTTATGCTCCTCTCTGATTATATTTATACGCAACTACAGCTACTGCTGTAAACTCGAATGAGTTTTGGAATGCCTTTCCATGAATTATTGTTTGTTTTTTGGCAGGTTTGTTTTTTTGGAGCATTAACCCAAAAGTGGGTTTTGCTTCCCTGAAGAGTTTCAGTTTGTCCCAGGGGCCTGTTTTTCCTCCACCTCTCAGAGGGTTTGTCCCCACGGGGAGCCTCAGGAGGGGAGGGAAGGACCTGCTGCCCTCCTGGCCTTGCAGTGCCCCCTGCAGCCGCGTGAGCCCGGAGCTGTGCCCAGCTCCCATTTCCCACAGGAAAGGGACTGGAAAATCTGTGTAGTCCATGTTGTGCACAGGAGGCTGAAGCAGAGCCTTCCAGCACATGCACAAGTTGCTCATGAATTTACCTGAACTTAATCCACCGTTTCATCAGAATGTGATGAGATGCTGGAGAGTGATGGTGGCTGCTTTGAGGCACTGTTTCTTATCAAATACTGAAACCCCACGTTTTCCAGGGTAGTTCATTTCCTTCAGCACTTTTTCTGAAGTAGTTCATGTGTTTCCATGGGCTCTTCTCTCCTGAGAGGCTTTTAGCCTTTTGGATCATGTCATACCTGTTAGCACACACGGATTAGCTGAGCACTGAAATCACGCTTTGAGGGCTTGGCTTCTTTCTGAATGGCTCGCAGAGCTATAGCTGTGAGAGGGTTTTATGAGTTGGGGTTGAAATCATCCTGCATATACACAGCTAACACAAAATTTAATTATCACCTGGATTGTGTTTGAGCCTCGTGGCAGGGCACAGCCATGGGTCTTTTCCACTGAAACTTGTCCCTAAAATGTACCTTCTGGAGCACCCTTTTTTTCTTTTATCTTTTGTGAAAAAATATACTGTGTGGAAATAAAACCACCCTAATGTGCTCCCCTGTAGGACATGCATTAAAGTTAAACCCCCTTAAATATTTCAGAATAAGCACCAAAATTCTTCTTGAGATTTTAATTTTGCTATACTGTAGAAGTTAAATTAAACACATGCAGTTTCTATCCACAAACACATGAAGAAAAGTTCATTTTGCCCCAGGAAATAGAAAATCTGGGATTTTTTTTTTTTTTTTAGGATCATCAAATGACTAAATCTTTCTGGTGAGAGATTAATTTCTTCTGCATTGTGCTGTGTGCAGTGCTTATTGTGGAGAATTTATAAGAGTTGATATTTTAGTTGACTGACAAGTCTCTCGATGTATTTAACAACTTTAATTATACTTGTCATTTTCAAAATGAGTGAAGAAATGTACAAAACCAACAGAAATATGTCAGTTGGTTATTAGTTACAGCAAAGTCTCTCTTTTATCTCTCTTCTCTCGGGTGGAAACCATCCTTTCTATTAAATAGGGAGTCAATTCAAAAACTTGAGACCCATCACTGTCTTCAGGGTTTTTAATTACTCCTCTGCCTTTTTCTCTTTCTTTCGGATTGTTGCTGTGTTAGGTGACTTTGGCGTTTTTAGATTTCCTCCTTGCCTTGCTGTCAGCACAGGGCGTCTTTCCTTTATCATATCATGCAATTCAGACTCCTGGTTGTCTCATTTTGGTGCCATGCTTGCTTGGCAAACATGTCCTTTGTGAGGGGGACAAAAAAGGAAGGGAGGAAGGAGCGCTGGTGCTGGGAGCAAGGAATTAAACTGGAGGAGCCATGCAGGAACTGGTGGATGAGCTTTTTTCACCACCTAAAAAATGTCCCCTGGGCCCCACTAGTGGCCCCACTAGTACTTGTTAAAGTGAATATCTTGCTATTTTTTAAATTAACTTTCCTTAAAGGCTGCACTTGCCTTTCCCCTCTATTTATGGCTCGCTCTTTCCTGCATGTGCAGGTTCCTTCTGTTGTCACTCCTGCACTTCACTGAAAAGTTTCCGTGAAATGTAGATGTCTTAGAGGGTTTCCTTTTGGCCTGGCATGGTGCTTGGAGGTTCCTTCTGTGAGTGCTGGAGGTTTGAATCTAATATCAAAGGGTTTAAAGCTAATGATTTTAAGTATGGTTGAATTTTATTGCTCCTCTGGTGGGCTAAAACCTTCAGCAACTCTTTGACCTCTTCCCAGTCAATCCAATTCCATCTAATACTCTGTGACTAATATGGTGGATATTTAATCTACTTTGCTGCTGAAATTACTTTTAGAGTCACTTTTTTCCTGAAATCTTCCTCTTTAGAGAAATTGCTGATCGTAAGCTCTAAATATGTTGCACACTACCACATAGGTTTTTTAAAGAAAAAGCTTTTCTTTTAGTAAAAGAAAATTAAGAGATGTAATTTCTTTTTATAACATAAATGAAATGAGGGAATATCATTATATTATGAAAGTAAAAGCCAGGTTAAAATGAAAAATTGACAGAAACCTCTCTGATGATGCTGGTAATAGACATACTATGATGAATAGCCACACCTTAGCCAAATATTTCCTGTAATGTAATTAAGCTTTGAAGAGAAAATTAAAGAAAGCTCCTAAGGACAGTATTTCCACCCTCTAGGCAGTGCTTACTTAAAATTTGGAACATGGACCTTTTCATGTAAGTAGCACCAAGGAACTGTGCTGAATTTTGCTTGTACCTTTTTTTTTCTTAAAAAGTGACCGAACTAAATAGTTGAGGCCATGATTGAAAATTCACCATAGTGCCTGTGATACTTGGCGGCTTCTCCCTGTTTTCATCTCTTAAGACATCCAGGATTGCAAGGATTCTGCAGTGTGCAAACAGGAGCAAAAGGGATTTGCTTATCTGATTTATGTGAGGACCCACCAAATTGGGTCATGGATAACGATCTCTACATCCACAATCCTGTGCCTTATAATTTAGTCATGGGTTATTGGCACATTGAGTTCAGTGGGCTTGAGGAATTTGAATTTAATGGAATTATTTATACGCCTGAAGTTAGGCATTTAGGCAAGTTTTTGCAGGATTGTGGCATGAGCCTTTTCCATATGTGACCTCTTTAAATGAGTGTACCATTGCATCAGGTGTAGAGTTCAAGTTTTAACTTTCTGTCTGAATCCAGAGAAGGCTGATTCAATAGCAAGGGTGATGAAATGAGATTTCTGGTCACAGCCTAACTACCAAGAAAGATGGGCTTGCTGTACCTGAAAGTTGAGGCTTCCACTGCAAGGAGGGAATGGAAAGAAGAATCTTAATTCTCTTGCGTGCCCATAACACCAAGAATATTATTGGTGCAATAACACGGTGCTAAATTAAGGGTGGAAGTGAGAACAAATCTTTGAACCGTTCCAAGAGTGAATCTCAGAGCAACCTGAGAATGGGAACAATGATGGGAACAGAGAAGGTGAACCCTCAAGCCCGACAGTTCTTGCTGGGGGTTGATTAGCCTGGGAAAAGGAACGTGTGGACTGCAGGAGCTGGGAACTAGACTTGGGGATCCAGCTCAGTTTTCCTAAAAAGTTATGTCAAGGGATGAGATGCATTAAGGTAACTGATGGAAAAGATTGCGCTCTACTACTCTTGCAAGAAAGTGAAGGGCTTCACTCTTCAGAGCTGCCCATATGGCAAATTTCACATGCGCTAAAATTAAGAGAGGGGTGAGGTGACCCAGCCCACATGTGACAAACATCGGCCCCGCTTTGCGCGGAAGCGTGTGCCGAGGGAGTTGGCGGAGAGCCTGGGGCATTCTGAGATACAGCCTTGCTGAAACAGGGACCTTGGCTCACAGGAGCAGGAGGAAGGCCTGGGGTGCCTTTAGAGCACGTAAGAAATACCCAGGATCGATGGATTTCCTTCAGAAGAACTCCCAGGAGGAGCGTTCAGCTGCTGACGTGAGCGCTGATTGCTGCTGGAGAGCATTAAGGAATGGTTGGTGTTGGGATGGACACCGGGATCACTGTGTGGGTCCTACGGGAGGATGTGCCCTGCAGACCACTGCCACTGAAAGTTCTCCTGCCTGTAAAATCATGGAATCAGAACGGCTTGGGTTTGAAGGGACCTTAAAGGTCAGCTCCTCCCACCCCCTGCCGTGGGCAGGGACACCTTCCACCAGACTGTGTTCCTCCAAGCCCTGTCCAGCCTGGCCCCCGGGATGGGGCATCCACCGCTTGCTTCAGACATTGGGATTTGAAGAGGGTTCAGCTCTTGAGATGCAGTAGAAATAGGGGGTTATTTCCTCACCTTTTTTACATATGGTTGATGCCTTGGGCATAAATTGCATAAAAAAATGCAAAAAAATACGTAGCTATGTTTATACTCCTCCTCTTTTTGTCTGATGACTTGAGCTGTAATGGAGGGAACACAAGTGATGTATTAAATTTCTTGAACACATGGATAAAATAAGCCAATGTGAGAACCACCATGTGCAGTTAATTTATAGACAAATATATTTGGAGCAGGTACAAACAAAGGTGTAAAGTACTATGTTTTAACAGATTTTCATGCCATATGCATTTGCTTTTACTGCCTGAAGGGAAAAAAAGAGATTGAACCAGATAGCTTATAAAAAAAAAAAGTTAGAATACCTTTTGAAAATTCACTTTTTACATTGCAGGAACACTACTCTTCATGGCTTATTAGTATGTTAACAGTTTAAACTATTTGAGATTATTTTAACAAATTAATGGCATTTTCTTGGCCACTTATTTCATTTAAGAAAGCAAATTCACAACAAAAAACCTCTGAACTTTGACAGTCTTCCTTGTATTTATTGCATATGTTTGGAAATTACCTAATTTTAGCAATTCACATGAAAACAGTGGTCACATCTCGTCATTTGAAATTAGGTCTGACAGCTCAGAAGTTAAACCAGTTTAGCTTATTTTAACAGCTACACTTCAGTGAGTCTGGGTTATTAAACTCTTTGGGAAACCTTGCACACTTTATTAGGGAAAGGAAATTTATACAGTGGGAAGAAGAAAAATGTATTTAATTGCCAACATATACATAGTGACTCTGGTAATAACATCACTTTGTACAGATTGTTAGTATCCAGTACAGAGCGGTGCTTTTGTGGGAAGGGAATTATATTGGCATGATGAACAGCTTCCCCTAAAACAATCCTCAAGGCAAACATGAGTGGCTCTTTTGGGAAGCTAAATTCAGTGAAGTGAATTTTACCCAGAGCATTACTTCTTCAGACAGAACTCTTTACTCCAACATTTATATTAAATTCGGTCAGGCCTGCAATGAAATCTGAGCATGAGGTTTGTCCTCTCCTGTGGTGGAGCTGTGGGAGAAGACTGGGAATGAGGTTCATCCCATCTCCTGTCACAGCTCCTGTCTCACACTCTGTCCTCTGGAGGCTGTAGACATGTTCATTCAGCAGGATGTGATGCACCTGTAAGGATCATGACTCTCCAGAAAACAGAAAAGCATCTTGCTCACAGCATATATAATGTTTTTTACCTCAAAGTCAGGCTAACTCCTTAAGTTTTGTGTGCAACCTAAATAGATTGAGGGCATGTTAGAGCTCTTCCCGCATCGCAGGTTTTCCAGACTTTGACGATGTCTTTTAAAAATTTTGGGGAAACAATCTTAGTTTTCTATATCAAGTAATTTTTAAATTAATGAATATTACTGCTGCATATATTACTTGTTCTCCCTCCTTAGTTTTTCATCCCTGTTTATACATCCAAGCATTACAAGCAAATTTTAGTCACAGCTGGTGATCCAGCATATTCTTATCTACTTTGAAAATTTGTGAGTATATCTCTGTTCTATTTTCTTCTGGTTTGTTGATGTGTACACTCTGCAGTAGTAGATCAAGACAAGCTGTGTAAGGCACATCTTCACAGAAATGGCTTTTTTTTGACTGATTCCCTATTAACAACATGTTGAGAGCCATCACTCAGTTTTTAATCCCTTTAACATATGCACAATTAGTTTTAATAAAAATATCATGTAGTACTGATTGTGTCTGTGCATTATCAACAAAACTTGAAGCCCAAAATACCTCTGTCAAAACTGTTTGCCAAGGTTTTTTTTTCAGTATGTTTGCTGGCCAGCGTAAGGCCAGCACCCTTGCCCTGAAGTGAGTGTTTTAAGGGCTTGTAAAATATTTTAAACTGACAAAAACTACCAATATTGGCTGGTAGAAGATAAGTAGGAACATATTTTGCTGTGTTTCATAGTCTAGGTAAATACAAAGGTTTCAGTAAGCATTCAAACAGATGTTTAGTTGTCTATCTCTCGTGAGTTATTACTCTTAGATTTTAATCTAAAGAGCAGTGACTTGGGTGCTGGTAAGGAACGTCAGATGAGGCTTGCTGCAAAGGTGTGAGGAGCATGTTCAGAAATCCCAAGGTCATGCATGACCATTGTTCCATGACCTGACGCTGCTCTCCTGTTCAGTCAAGGTAATCTATGAGCTAAATTACAATAATTTCTGTTAAAAAGTCCTCCAGAAAAGCAGGAGAGTGTGTGAAAACTTTGCTTGATGATACATTTTCTTTCTTTGATCTATCTGAACTAAATGGCATGCATTAGTGTTGTTTAACTTTGCCACGAACTGTCAAAAATGGGGAAAAAAGCTGACTGTAGTGTTCATTTTCAAAATCCTACTGCCAAGGCTTTTTTTCTTCAAGGAAGAGGAATTAAATGTCCTCTTTGTTGCCATGGTCATTATATTTTATTTTCAGGAAAATTATGCTGTCTCAGTTTTTGAAACTTTCTGAGCAGGTGCGCAGCGTGAGTGTGATTGCAAGACATCATTCCAATCAGCTCGTGTGAAGGCTAATTATTAGGACAGAAGAAAGGCAGTTTTAATGTACTTAGATATCAAGGGCTAGAGTTATTACAGAGTCTGCTTTTGGTTTGGAAAAAACCACATATCATGATTACCATATCATTAGAGCGGCTTTCAGTGCCTACAGGGGCTACAGGAGAGCTGAGGAGGGACTTTTGACAAGGGCATGGAGTGGCAGGACAATGGGGAATGGCTTTAAACTGAAAAAGGGCAGGGTTAGATTGGATATTATGAAGAAATGCTTCCCTGTGAGGGTGGTGAGGTCCAGGCACAGGCGCCCAGAGAAGCTGTGGCTGTTCCTGGATCCCTGGAAGTGTCCAAGACCAGGCTGGACGGGGCTTGGAGCAGCCTGGGCTGGTGGAAGTTGTCCCTGCCCATGGCAGGGGTGGGAGGAGATGACCTTTAAGGTCCCTGCCAACACAAACCGTTCTATGATTTTATGGTGATGGGTGTGGCTTTAATACTTAGGAGAATGTAATGTGATCAAAACGTGAGTGTTGATAATTTCTGGGACGTATGGGGACTTAGAATAGTGAGGAAAACTGAAGTAGTGTTTTTAATACCTGGTTAGCAAAGGGAGGGACAGAAGGCTGTTAATCTCATGAAAATCTATGCAGAAGTGCAAAGATATTAGTAAAACATGACTCTACATTTGCTCTACATGGGGTAACATTCTAAGATTATGCAGATCTAATTTGGGGAAAAGAAAAAGAGCAGCATTTGGAAAAGACTGCCATAATGTGGCCCACAAAAGGGCAATTGGAGCAGTCAGAATATTCATTGCATATATGCATTTAGAAAAGAAACAGAATAGTGAAACTGTGCCTTACCTCAAAAACATTTTCACAAGTCCTGTGTCTGGTTTAAAAATGAGGGATCGAATTTGTGAAAGTGCAATCAATCATTTTTCCTGTTTGGCAGATGAAAAGACAATTTTCAAACTTAAAAGATGACTCCTGGATGTTTACATTGATGGGAGTTTCTCTTCAAAGCAGTTTAAAATGATTGCTTGAGAAAACCTGATGTAATTAGGTTTACAGCATACTTCCAGGTTTACCATAGATCTTTGGCTTAGAAAAATAAGTTGACACAGGTTTTTTCTTTGCAGGCTTCAAATGTAAGAAGCTTATTATCACAGCTGTTATCACTTGGTTCTCTTCTCCATTAGTGCATCAAGTAAAGGTTTAGATGGTGCCTTTGTTAAGTAAGTTGGGATTTTAGAATCCTTGTGGACAATCCCTTCCTCTGACTAAGGGCAAGGTGGCAGAATTCAGCTCCAGACTCCAACAAGTGCCTTTGAAATGCTCTCTGTGTTTTGGTAGATGCAGGTGTATGTGTGTACACACAATACTCACATGGTCTCAGCACATGACTGGATACAAAGTGTGTTTCAAAAGAATGTATTCATCCTGTGGACCCTCTGAGTTGGGAAACTGAAACTTGTTTCAGTTTTGAAAAAACCTTTACTTTGCAAACTACATAAAAGAAATACATATTACATAAAAGAAATTACTTAAATTATTCAAACTCAAGGACTATTTTTTTTGTTTTTATGAATGCAGCATTAGGCTTACAGTAATGATGGTGGGAAAGGCTTTAAAAGAAAGTCACACGAATAACTGAGTGGGAAATGCTCATATGTTCCAGCACAGGAGCCAGTGCAGTAGATAAAAGCACAGGGATGTAATCGAGACATTGCAGCAGCATCATGATTATTGTCTCTGACAACACAGTGGCACTTTGCATGTAGTATAAGCCCAAAACTGGACTATGCTAGAGAGATTGAGATAATGGCAATTAGAAAAAAATAAAGTAGAGTGGCTTTGAGTGCCAAATTATTCCCTCCTGAAAGGATCTGATCTGATCAAATGCCCAGTTTAACCAGTGTAGACATGCATTGACTTCGGTAGGCACTGGAACAGACTCTGTAATTTAGGTTTTCTCTTGGTTTATGCTGTTTATTTTATCAGACTGCTGCCAGAGTGACCTTGAGAATGACCTAAAGAAAAAGTCAAATTACACTTCTGACTTTTCTCTTACTTTGTTTTTAGGCAAGATAAGAGAATCAGTAATAAGCAGAGGGAGAAGAAACCACATGAAATATTCTCCTCCCAAAATGGGGAAAGAAAGAGCTCTTTTAAGAATCAAAGGCACAATAAGATGCTTCCCCAGGAGACTGGATTTTTTTCCTCCTTTGCACAGATGTAAATCAGAAATGGCACACTGAACCATTTTGGGTTATATCTGTAGGGATTCAGCTGTAGTGCTGAATTCACTTTTGCATGGTGTGAGGGCCACGTGTTTCTCAATCACTTTTTTGGAACCCACAGAATTTTTCATCAAGGCAGACCCGATGGATGCTAGTGAGACCACATGTGAGAGTCCAGGACAGGTTCAAAGTGGCTGATACCCCACTGTTGGGCAGTTTTGGGATACTGATCCCCAGCTCTTTTTTTCAGGTTCGGTTACTTGGAGTGGAATTTGGCTTCTTGCCTTGTAGATCCATGAAGGACTAGAGTGGGTTTTATATGCTAAGCAACACGGGCAACGTAAGAAAAACTCAGGATTAAACAGTAATCTGTGTTGTAGTAGTAGCTATATATTAGTGGTACATGTAGTGACTAAAACTGCACCAGGGAGATTAAATTTCAAGTCTGCTGAAGGCGTCCACAATCTGGGCAATCTGTTAAAGGACTGTACATAATGAATGTTGTACTCCTTTGTAGCTGAATGCTTAAAACTCATTTTCACTCTCTGTTCTCTCAAACGGAGGTTGTCAAATTGGTGCCAAGTAAGACAAGTTTATAATATCTATTATGTACCTTGGAACTTGGTGGAGGCTAGTTCCACTCAATTTAACCGTGTTGCTTTTGAGGACAATTTGTTCTGACCCAGCGTGTGAAGCCTGTATATGAATCAGCTGTTTTACATATGTCGCCAAAAGAACTTCTATGAATGATTTTTTTTCTTTGTGTTAATTGAAGCAAGTCTGAGGGGGCTGGGAGAACATGGTTTGCACAGAACCAGTTAATGAGAATGTGTTCAACTACTGGTTGATTTCCCTACTCCAATTCAGCTGAAGAAGGAACTTATGTTTAAATTACTCAGGCTGGACTCGGGAGAGATGGGATCCATCCCGTGGTGATTTCTCAGCCTCGCTGTAAGACTTTTGGTAGATCACCTCTCTCTCCTTTGCATTTTTTTCTGCTGTGTAAAGTGGGGAAAACTGTAATAATCTTTGATATTTTTTGGAAATACTGGAGCTACAGGCTCAAGAAAGCTTGTGGTATTAGCAAAGCAGAATGAGACCTGCGTGTTGAACATTAACACATCTGAGAAAACTGTAGCTTTCCATTTGAAAGACGCACATTGATTTGTTGTTGAGGTGTTGTTTGGCCTGTGCACGTGTATCCAGCACTTTTAATTTGAAGTGTGCAAATTACTATGTAGATTTTATTGATAAGAGCTCTGAAATGCATGTGGCCATGTGAGTCATATGACATTCTTGTCCCTGACTGTGTAAGCTCGCTCTTAGATTTCAAGGACAGATGTTCTAATTTTCATAGAAAAAGTAGATGATTTAGAAAACCTTAAACAGTTCCAGTTCTTTCTGGGTGAATTTTCTGTGAGAATACTCATAAGTTAATGAGTAAGGCTGTAATAATTTAATTTCTTTTGTGCAAAGCAATTCTATATCATTTTATTTGACAGCTGTGAGGTTGGATACTGCTTTGGTTTATCTGAAAGCTTTGGAGCTCTGCTTAAGGTATTTAAATACCTCACTCGGAGTACAGAGCAAAGTGCTGGCAGGCAGGAGAGGAGACCCCACATTCAATTTCTTAATTTGGGCATTGGGGGGTGTTTTACAAATGAATAAAATTTATGTTTATCAAGACACCATACTCACACGAGTAATGATTAGATTAAAATGCAAAGCCAAACTTGTGTAACTTTATCACGCAACATCTACCTGTGAAATGCTGGAGCTGTCCTGCTATTAGAGAGGAAACACCTAATCCATCTAAATGCAATAAAACAATAAAAAGTCATTAGCTGTGCTTGGTGACCTCTCAGGCACAATTAGATGTTGTCTGAGAGTCACCTGTGCAGTGTTAGAAGGAGCTGTGTTGCAGAGAATACAAACACAGACCACTCAGGCTGGTGATGAATAGTTATGCCAATTGTGATTGCACTCTGCTTTTCTGTTACATATCCTCTACGGTACTGCAAAAAGAGATCTGCCATTTTAATGAATCTTTCTGGTGTGTAGAGAAAGACAGTATAGTCAAGCATAGGTCATCTATAGCCCTTAGTATCAGCTGTAGCATACATGCCATTATATCATAATACCATTTTATCCCTCATGATCTTTGATCAGTGCTAATGATCAAAGTTTGCGTAGCAGCCAAGAGAATCATGAGACAGTAGATATTTATAGCTTATGGCCAATTCTGATTACTCTATAGCAGCTTTCCCAGTGTTCTGTAGTTTGATTGATGTCACTGGCATGCTCCAGCATTCAGAATATATCAAATAAATTTGTTATGCTTTGAACATGAAAGGGAAGTAAAACACTGATAATTTAAGAAACCAGAAAAGTAGGGAAGATAGGAGATACACATTGCTGCATGTCCTTTGGCAACTAACGCCACACAATGCTTTTAGCAGTACTGTGCATGCAAATTGCCAGGCATCCTCTCTGAGGCAAGGCTTTACTTCCACGGTGAGGGCTTTGCTATTCAAAGGGGCTGGTAAATGAAATCTAAACTGCATATGCTGCAATGGAGAGGAGGACAGGAGCAGGAGACAGCTGTTTGGGGTGACTGCTTTACAAGCAGAAGCCTTTCAGTTCCATCAATCAGGCAGTGTGAAAGGCCCAAATCCACAGACACCAGCATCCCACCCCCTTTGATCCCGATCCTAATAGCGTGCCAGTCACCGATGGAAATGCATCACAAAGTGAGAATGGTCCATTTTCTGCCTCCTTTTGCAGAGAGTCTGTATTTATCAGATTTAACCAGTTAATGATTCTGCCCCCTCTCCGGTGTGCCGCGAGGAGCGGCGCCGCAGCAGTGGCAGTTGTTCGTTGTCACCGGGCACATGCAGCGAGGCGTGAGGATCTGAGGGTCCCCGGGGTCTGAGGGACATGTTTGGCTGAGGCCTGCAAAGGGTTAAGCCTCGAAACCACTGGCAAAATGATGTCTGTGTTTTCCTCACCCAGAGCCCTGCGAGGCCATGCCACGGGGGTGGGTGTCACTGATTCCCCCGGCAGCGGGGTGGTGGTCCCACGCCACGCCCGCATCTCTGGTTTTAGGAAATGTGTGCTGTGTGCCCGCCTCTGCCACAGCCTGTGTGCCTCTGTCAGCACTCTCTGCCAACAACAACCCCGGGGTTGCTCACCGAACGAGTTTTTTCCTACCTATGAGGCTGCAAGAACAGCTGCAGTGTGTCCTTGAGCTCGTGTGGCACCCTGTCTGCCCAAATACATCAGCCGTGCCACCGTGTATGAAATAGCTGTGAAGATGCTGAGGTGGACAGACTGTGCAGGAGGTGAAGCGTGCCCTGTTGACAGGTGAGAGGGCATGATGATGCTCTGAGTGATATAAACTACATGGTCTAAGGCCTCAGATGTTTGTGGTGTAAGCTTCCATCTGTGAAATGGGCTTTACAAAATATTCCTTTGTCTGCCGTGCCTATATAAGCTTTTTTTGGATATCTGGTGCCTAGCCCAAGGGCTCCAATTCCAAGCCCTAGAATGACAAAAATAATTCTTCTGTATAGAAGGCTTGTGGAACCTGTCCCTTCATCTGTAAAAGTCACTGTCTCATTTTTTCCAGTGTGAAGCATCTTATTATCAGGCTTTCTTACTGATTTGCAAACACAAACGTTTGCAGGGTAATAAAGAAATGGGCAGCACACTTGGGTGATCTTCTGCTTTTTTCCTCTTTAAAAGCAATTTTCTTGGCAGTGAGTACGATAACAGCAGAGTTAAGCTATGTCATTAATTTCCATAGATGGTGGATGGAGAGTGTTAAATTCTAGGCACCTGAGTGAATCATCAAACTCTTCTACCACATAATGACTCTAAATAATCGTATTCATCATAATTAGTACCGTTAATAATGTTAAAAATAAACACTTGTACCTCAGACCATTAGTAATAGTAATCTTGTCATCGTCCATGAAAATTGCTAGGCCTGGTTATTTTTCACAGTGGGGCGCAGATATATGAGGTATATAATTAAAATATTTATTACATATTTGATAGAGCTTTGACTATCATTATTGTATTACCAATGGCCTCATTATTATACTTTCAATATGTTACTTTGTATATATTCTGTTTAATAAACTGTTAAAAAGTGGCTTTGGGTTTCCAAGATCAATATATGTTAGAAAGAAAAATGTACATGAATCCAGAGGTACGGAAGAAATGGGATTCAAACTGTGGTTAAATGAATTTCTGTCATTCAGCCCTGTACTAAGAGGTGACACAAAGCTGACACAAAGCTAATCCTAGTCATAAATCCCCAAAATAGAATTTAAGTGATACTTAGGTGATATTTAATGGTTATTTTTACCTGAGTAGATTAAATGAAAAGGGTACTAGTTAGCTGAATGGGAGAGATGAGCTTTAGAAAAGAACAATGTGTTCTAAAGTTTTTTTTCTCTTTTAGCTACAAGGTTTTTTTCTGGTAACCTAAACAGGAGCTCTTCTTATAGGGGCAAGCCGTGCTTTTGTATGCTAAACTGAATTAAGTATGAGCGAGGGGTAGGTGTAATTTGAGGATCGATAACAGTAACAAAGCACATCTTATTAAAAGTGATGGTGCATTTAAGTTTGCAAAACCTTTTGTCAGGAGGGTTTTTTTTTGGTTTGTTTCTGTTATGATTAATTACCCATTTACTCTTTGCCTGTCTGTAATAGAGTTTTGCAGGTTTAAGTTTGTTGCCATTATCTGAAAACAGTGTCATCATTTTCCTGTAGTAAGCTACTGTCTCCATCTGTTTCAGATCAGGACATCCTTACTGTAAAAGTAAATGCACTAGAACTAAAACAGATCCCACTATGATGCCTGTATCCTTAATCCTAAAGGATTTTGGGGAGTTCTCTAGGATGCTGGTTGTGCTGTCTGGTCCTGTTACCTTGCTTTGCAACATTCAGGATTTTGTGGTATCTTTCGAGAACAGAAAATCATTGGAGAAGATTTCACTGTGAGAATGGACCAGAATTTGTTTTTCCTCTTTTCTAAAGGTGTTTTCGTGAAATTTTCAATATTTTTTTTAACTGTTGCATTTAAACAGTATCAAAAGTAATAGTTGCAGCCAGTTTTTTTAGTAATTTCTTGAGGAACCTTTAATGTACTTTTATTCCAAAACACCTCCACACCTTCTGAAGCTCAAAAGATAATTAAGTAATGAAGTTACTAAACTTTAGTGTAAAAAATAAAACAGCCCACAACCACCAAACCAGGTTATACCTGTGGAGGATAGGGGAAGATGTTTCCTAAATATGAAATTGTTTTGGATGGATGAAAGAGAGTTCTCTACAATTCCTATCAATGTTGAGAAGCTCGTTCCACTGGTGTGGTAGGGAAGGGTGACAGTGTCCCTTTCCTGGGAGCAGCTGATGGCTGTCCAGACCAGGCATTTTCATTTGCTTATTCATAAACTGGAACTAGGGGAAACCCAAAGATGGCAGAGCTGTTTCCCAGCCTGTGTGTGCATGGCTGCCATCCCAACACTGATTTCAGGTCACAATTCTGGTATTCTGGTGACTGAGCACAATTTGTAGGGATGTGGCTCCTTTCCTGCTGTGCTGCAGAGCACTGAGGCACCCACTCAGGAAAGTCTAGTGTCTGTTTTTCCGTGGAGGGGGGTTCAGGCAGCCAATTTTCCCCTCCCACCCATTAAAGGTATAACATGGTGGAACTTTTTGCCCTCCTTCTCCTGGAAAGTCAGATTTCCTACCCAGCATACAGCTCTTCTAATGTCCAGCTTTACACACATGGAATGTAATTTATTTCAGAGGCAAGTAGCAATAATAAAACCTTATCATCTGCTCCACGCCAGGTATTATGAGAATGGTTGTAAATAAAACCTTATCACCTGTTTTAAACCCAAGAACATAAGCAGTGATCACACTAGGATCTCATTTTTTGGTTTGACACACTTTATTTGCTTTATTTAATGAGACAGGCTAAAGCTACTTTCCCCCTCAATATGTCTGATATTTCACAAGGTTTTGGGAAGAGGATGCTTTGAGTTATAAATTAATTAAAGGACTCCCTTTAATAGTGTGGGGTATCTCCTCTGGTAAACCATTAGCCAAGTCATTGTCAGTGTGGGGGCAGTCAGATGAGGACAGTCAATACAGAAGTCTGGGTGCCTGACTGTCCAGAAAGTAATGAAATTTTTTCAACAGCTTGGGGAAATTAATAAAACTTGCCAAAATGCTATTTTAGATGCTCTCTGTGCTATATATTCCTCTTCCACTGAAAATGCCTCATGCATTTTTTCATCTTATTGAGACTCTTAATAATTTTTAGTTACCCACAGCTACTCAAGTATGACATCCAGTGGCAGGGTTTCAAAATTTAGGGCACGGACAAATTTTGTCATCAAATGGAATTTTCCTTGTGGAAATGAAATGTTTATGCTCAGTAAATTGAAGATAATCTCTTCCAGATTTCTGAGCTGTCATGACTAAAGGCCTGGACTTTGGAGGAGGCTGATGAACCTAATAAAACCTCTATGAAAAATTCAACTCTTCATTAGATCCTCCTTGTCACTAAGGCTTATTAGACCCGCTTATTTGGGATTAGCACAGAAGACAGAATTTGTTTAATATGTTATCAAACTATTTGGACTTAATTTTGTGCCTATTTGTGGTATTAAGTCTTACCAGGGAAAAAACGGAGTTGTTCTGTATGTATGTGATTTTGTTTTGCTTAAATAAGTTTGGTATCAGATTTTTGTTATGATGTCTAAGGCACAATTTGGGATTTTAAAATTTAATGTATAGATTATTAGATGATTCCCATCTTCCCAGAAAAGAAACAAAACTTCATTTTATTGCATCCCTTGATACTCTGAGGTGTAGCTGCTTAATACAGGACTTGAATCACTTATGGATTCCTCACAAATGGTATTGTGGTAATGTGTAAGAATAGCAACAGCATATATTAAAACATCTTTATAATCAGAATAATAATGAAGAGCCTGTAGATATGAGAATCCCAAAGTTTTCCCAGTGCTTTAATAAGTACTGAGCTACCGTTACAATTCCTGAATTATTCAGGGCTATAATTTGGAGTCACAAGGCTTTAGTATGCTGTAGATGTAGCACTCAGGCTTCCAGGGTCATGGTAGATATTAAAAATTGTTATGGAGAGATCTAGATTGCTAATCACACAATGGCAGAAATGTTGTGGAGTGGCCTAGAATTACAAATAATTTAACAGGATCCAACTGGTGCTAAATCCCCTCTCTCCCATTCCTCAAAACACAGGATGTACAGCAGTGCTTCTGTGACAATAAAGGGGTGCAAAATGTCCTCAAGTGTACGCCTGAAGAATCCTGTGAGTAATGGAATAAGAAGAGCAGGGCATATACAGAAAAAAGTTTCCTCATGGACTGGAATGACAGTAACTAACCACTACACTGAGGTTATAATTATAATTTCGTCACAAGAGTAGGGAAGTCAAGGTTTCACAAGGAAAAAAATCTATTTACAGGAAAATATTATGCTTTTCATTTGATAGAAAAAGTAATTATTGCAAAGGGACCCATGGAAGATCTTGAAGACAGTCACCCTCCTTTTAATAAGTGCTTGTGGCAGCTAAGTGGGGATCAGGAGTATTCTTTATCAGGTTTGCATTCAAGTAGTACTAAATATATGCAGGTAGGAATTAAATAGTATCTGAGTTTAATTAAAATTATAAAAAAAAAGAGGGAGAAGAATGGTTGGTAGACTGCTCGACTGCATTTTAACCAGTAACCTCAGACCCTAATTAGAAATGCTTTTCATATCTCCTCCATGCAAGGGCTTAATCTGACGTGAGTCTGTGAGCAAGGGCTTGGGGGACCAGTGTTAATTCTGCATTCGATCTCGGTTTGTATGGAGGCAGGCAGTGCTGATTGACCGAGTTGCAGCACAGATCCCATGACCTTGCTGGGATTTTCATGTGAGGTGTTAATTGAGAGGGTGGGTTAATCTTTGAGCATCATTGTCCCCGAGCTGAGGACAAAGTTTGTGCTCTCTGTTTCCTTACTCAACAGTATATTTGATCTCTACCTCCTCCCCTTTTATGACGGTTTAGCAAGCCTGCAGAAAATTCACTCTTGATAATTTTATTGGTGGGGGATTACCTCTTGCAGGTTTTGTTTGATTTTTATGATCTAGTTGTGGAGAAAGAGTGGTTAACTGGGCTGAAAACCAAAAAACCAAAATATCCTTCTCCTGACTGTCCCCCCACAACCCACTCCAATGAGACTATCATAGCGGGTGGGGGAGTGACATCTTGAGATTAATTATACTAAAGAAAACTACAAGGCATGATTTCAAAGTTATTTCATCAGAGTGCTGGGAAAATATAAGCTCTTTTTATTCCTCCTGAGTAGAAAGCCTAAAATAATTACAAAAACAAAGAGATAATACAGGGGACAGAGCTTTTATAATAATATACAGGTTAGAGTTTTCATACTGGATTTGTGTAATGCAAGAAAACACATCCCTGCCATTCTTCTTTTTTATAAATAATGAATGGCTTTTTTTTATTCATGTTTTGTTTTACAGGCTTGTCATTTTCAATGTAAGGGGGAAATTTTTACTCTGGACAGGAACTAATGTGTACTGGTTGACCTTAAATATGACTCCCAGGGAGCAGGATGGAAGTTAAAAGTGGCAGAAGCAATAGAGCTGTGAAACAACAGTGATAAAAAAGCATGAATGATATCTGCCCTTGACATGCAACAAATTTATCTTGTTTTACTGTAAAGTACAGGCAACTTGTGCAAAGCCAGCAGGGAGCTCTGTGCCCTCTGCAGGCCCCAGAACCTGTGGTGTGGATGGAAGGGAGACCATTCCGTGCCGGGAGATGGTGGGGGGGTGTACTGGGGAGAAAGGATGGTGTTTGGGCCTGCTTGGATGTCTGCGGAATACATCCAGTAAAAAATGGCAGCCATGGCTTTTACATGCCTGGCTTGGTGTTTGTGTGACCTTTACGAGAATATTTTCACCTGAGCGGCGCTGAGGTTGCCTATGCCAGAATAATTCCAGAGGTCTATGGCAGGGTGAGATGTTCCTGCGCAGACCCAAAAGAACAAGTGTGGTGCCCTGATGCCACTGCAGGCCTGGCCTCGTGGCTTCCAAGTTTTCCTAAATAGTTCTGAGGCAAAAATCACAATCCTTAGGTAATTGCCCTTTGAAGGGACATTGGGAGATTTTTTTTTTTCCCCCTTCTCAAGAAATTGTGCATTACTGGAGAGTAACTTAAATCAGCAAGAATTTAATAGCTTCCTTGGCTGGGTGAAAAGCTCCAGGTCAGCCCTTGGATTTATATCCCTCTGTAGGTTCCAGTTGTAGAGAGTTTCTTGTAGCAGTAGTCAGCAGTCTTCTAGGGCTGTTGCACCAGATTGTATTTTTCTTTTTTAAAGTTTAAGAATATTGATAGAAACTCAGTGGGAGCTAGTAAATGCTGGCTCTCGCTCTGATGTCTATATCTTGCTTCGAGGAGCGGCACTGGAGCCCAGCTCTCCTGAGCTTGGGATTCACTGGGAGCGCTGGTGCTCCAGTCTTCCCTCAAGACACTCTGACTTCACTATCCCACCTTTGCCCCTGCCATGCTAATGCTATTAAAATCCACCCATGTGTTATCTGTAATTGCTGACCACTATCTTAAGCCACCCTGCAGCCTTTGAGGGAAAAAAATTAATTTTGGAGCTGTGAAAGAGACAGAAATTTTATTTCGCAAAGGATTTGGAGAGTTCGAAATCTGGCTTCTGTTCATCCTGGAATGAAATGTGACATTTTCAAATTCTTGGCAGAAGAAAAGTCTCAAAAAAAAGCTGCCTTTCAGATTGATCAAAATGGTTCATTCTGGGTTGGACTTGCTTGATTTCATAATTTACCAGAAAAAGCCTGAAATAAAAGTCACTTCAAAATGAAAAATCAAAAAGGTCAAAACAAATCCCCCCTCCCCAAAAACTCAAGGCAAATTGGCAGGGTTCATAAACCCACTTCAGTTTTATTAGTCCACCTTCTCCAATTCAAATGGAGACTTTGATGTTTTGGGGGTTTTTGGGTTTTGGTTTTTTTCCCTTGTTTTTCTGCAAACACCCTGAGATTATCCCTCAGCTGCTTATGGAGGAGGCACTGAAATGAAGGTGGCGTCTTGGGAACTGTATTGATGAATTTTAGTAAAACATGTATTTATGGCCTTATTTTTTGTCTTGAGAGGTGAGAATTATTTCTGGTGTTGTAGCAAAAGCAACTTACGGGCTACAGAAATGCAATCTACTCTTCATGTTAATTGTAGACAGTTATTGAAAGGATACCCTTAATTGATGTAGGTTGTTATATACATATAAACACACACTCACACTTTGGTCAGAAGGCATGAACTAAAACTCTACTTTATTTGAAAGTCTGATTTTAATATATATCATATCTACTAAAGGCTAGGGATTGGGGGAGAAAGTTGACACTTCTCCCCATCCCATTGGTCAAGACAGGGGTCCATCAGCTGTCTATATTTCTAATACAAAGAATGTAAACTATCTTGAAACTATACAATAACATTGGCTGTGTTTACAGACCAGAGCGTGAGAAAGAACCTAAAACATGAAACTGTGACACAGAAGAGAAGGCTGAAAAAATCAGGGTGACACTTAATTATTGGGGTGATGTTAATATTTTAAAGGTTTCATAATAGCAATAGTTATTTTTCACACTATGATTAACTACTGTCTACATGTAGCTACACTGTTTTAAATAATTCTGTTTTGGTATAAATGTATATTTGTCTCGTCTAAATGTAGACAAGACTTTCTTCACTAGGTCTGATGAAACCATGAGATTCTTAATGACTTCAGATGTTTCCCTAGGTAAGACTCAAGGCTCGTGCCATCTTTCATTAGGAAAAGGAAAACTGTGAACCCTTCCTGCCCTTGCTGGTGGCTACTCACAGACCCTGTTTATGCTTTGGGGTAATTAGGTGAATTTTTGAAGTTGATAAAAGAAAGAATGAGTATGATGAGGAGCGGGTTGTAAGATATTTTCCCTTTCCAAGTGACGAAGTCATTAAAAGAAGAAACCAACTGCCAGTGTGGCATTCCCCAAAGGAAGAGCTGCTTGCTGCTCCAGGCTCTGTGTAGGTCCCTGTGATCTGCTGTATAATTTTGTGTGGAAGAACAATTCTCTGTTGCAGTTAGTGAAATGAAGTGCTGCAATGACCTGCAGCTGGAGGGGTTTTCTCTGTTTGTTGTATTTCTGTAAGTGCATTTTGGTTTTGCCCTTTCTGTAGTCAAAGAGAAGGATGTCCATCAACTCCATCTTTATGGACTGGCCATAGCTCTATTAATAGGCAACTATAACTCTGTTATTAGGTAGATAGTTAATGCTACCCCATGCAATTTTGGACAAAGTACAGCATGACTCGTGCAGCAGACCAATTACCAGTTTCATCTTTGGGGCTTTAGGCATAATGGTCTTACGGTGGTTGTTTGTTGTTTTCTGTCACTGCCTTTAATCTGTTTTTAAAAAATTCCACTGATTCTGTATTTATAGCAACCGCTTCACCTCATTGCTCTGGATGATCTTACCAGTTAAAATATGTCTGGCCTGACATAAGGAAGCGGTCTTCTGGTACATTCCATCTGTGTGATGTACTTTGTCTGTAAGTAATAACAAAAGGCTTCATTAGAGAGCTAATCAGCTCCCTCACCTTTGAGACCTAAAGTAATCATGTATTTCAGATGCCCATCTATAAGAATGAGCCTGGTAATGGTGGATAGCAGGAGCAGTCTTTAGGCGAAGGCGGCAGGTGCTGTGGTCGGCTTCCTCCTCACCGGGCTTTGCCTCTTAATCCTGAGCCCCTCTTTCAATAAAGTTTTACTTTGGCTTCTTGCAGAAAAAAGGTTTCGGAAGCTGGGTAAACAGAGCCGGAGCCTGCACGAAGGGGATTAAGGAGGAGAGGCAAGAGTGGAAGGGAAAATGAGGATATGACAGAGGCCATAGTGAGTTCAAACAAAATTTGGCCTGCAGAAGGCAGAAGAAATCCCACTGGTGACAGGTGCCATCTTGTGGGTCATTCTGCCACTCTGCCTCCTGCCACTTTTTATAACGAGAAGAGATAAAGGAGGACTGGGTTCTTACAGGCTTCGAATGGGAAAAGTAATTCAAAGGGATGTGAGCATGGTTGGCTTCGGGGTTTGCATGATACCGTAAACATCAATACTTTGCTTGTCAGCACTCTATGCTATTTAAGAATGTTAAAGTCCTCTATGAATAGAGACTATGCGTGTCTAGAAACATGTAATCATAAATAGTACGAATGATAATCAAATTACTTTTACTTTATAGTAATGCAAATAAAATATTCATGCATCATGTAGGCCTAGGAAAGGTTACAGCCTGCAAACTGTGCTAATTAAAATATAATAGCACTGAGGAGTGTATGTAAGAGTTACTAATGTCCGTATTTTCCCTCTTTCCTTTAAGATCTTATCTTTAATGAATACATAAAAATGCAATGGTTAGCTGGTACTTTAGTTCTGTGGGGTTTTTTCAGGAAATTTATTTTGAAGGAGTGTGTAAAAATAATCACAGCATCTACTAAGCTGAAATCAAATATACTACGATAAAGTATATGTAATTTTTTTTTAAGGAAAAGCTAGTATTTCAGGCATGATTCTGAATGCCATCAAAAAAAAATACAGCATGATTCATTGTTAAAGATTTCTCAGTTTAAAAGAAAAAAAAATAGAACAGTATTTGTGTTAAATACGATGGCATATCTCAGTATTATTTTTAAACCAAATTTGAGGGTCAAATTTTTAAGGAAGAGAAGAAGTTTGCATTATAAATTGCTAGTTTTAAGTACTGTCAGACAAATAACCCCAACTTGGAATTAGCCTTCATTTCCTCTTCCCATGTTTATACTCCTGTCTAAAATAACGTTGCTGTTTCATGGACGTTTATGAAACAAAATTGCATTGGGGTGAATGAGTGGCAAGGAAAGGACGCTTTTAAGCTGATATGTACAAAAAAATTCTAAATATGCCTTATTGCAAGCGTTAATGCAGTATTTGTGTCAGAAGTCAAGTAAGGAATATCACATTGTCTGGGTGGGGAGCAGCAGCAGTGCCATCCGAGCGCGCCCATCACAGCTCTAGGTGAGCTCTCTTAAGAATTCGTAAGGGGAAAGGAAATCCATGAAAATGTCAAGTAAATTCGACTGACTAACGCGTTTGAAAGGAATTCCTATTCCTTCGCGAGCATTCCGTTGTTATGAGGAATATGAAGCTCATCGAGTGCATTATTGTGTCCCCACGATTCGCTTATCCCCGGTTGTGAATCAGTGCATGAGACTTGACTGTCAATGGCTGGAGTCAATGGCTGTATTGTGCATGGGCAGAATTCCCAGCGATGGAAACCCAGCTCAGCCTTCATGTTCTTTAATCACCTAAACTTGGGACGTTGAATAAATGTGGCTGGGCTCAAAGCACTGTGAAACTCTTCTTTGCACGTAAAAAAAAAAAAAAAATTATATATATGTTCACATACTTAAGGGGAGTGAAAAACTCTGGGCTGTGCCTTTCGATTAGTTGTTCGTGAAATTAAAAAATTATTTGTAATAAAACTTCTTGGCGGTTAATTATGACATTTTAATGGGGCGAGCTTGAATTCTTTCACGGGGTTATGAAAACAAATTAATGTTAAATATGACATTTTCCTTTGGATTTATGACATATGCCCTGGCCCCTCCCTCACCCCACACAACGTGTACAAAAGGAGGTATTAACAGAAAAACAGAGATGTTGTGTGTTCTGTTATGAGCAAGCTTTGTGATCTCATCCCAAGGTTTTATCCAAGCTTGAACCATCTGGCTTTGAGCTGGGGAAAAGCATGTCAGGCTCTTCCCCAGAATTTCAGTGTCAGGGAGAAGGGGCAGAGTGCCTGTGCTTAATGCCAGGCCCCCTTTCCTTCCCTCCACAACCCTGCGAGAAAGACAGGAGTCAGGCATTGAAAAGCATACCAGGCATTTTTAAACACAACCCTGACATTTCCTCAGCATTTCCATAGCTAAGGCTTTCCTTTTTCCCATCCCCCTACCCCTCTTTCAATCAAATAAGGCACCCGCTCTCTCATGCCTAGTGCAAAGAAGGGAAGGGAGGAGGGGGGGGGAAAAGTTGGCAATTTAATTCAAACAAAAGAAGCTTGAAATCTATAAGCACAGCAACTCCGAGGCTTCTGGCAAATAGAATTCTAATTAGTATGCTGCTATTTTTCTTTTAGACAGATGAGGGATGCCCCCTATTGACTCTAGCAGGCAGGCTGGTTAAAAAAAAAAAAAAAGGGAAAAAAAAAAGGAAAAAAAAAAAAGAGGGGGGCAGGTGGGGGCTAGCCAGCAAACACTGCAGATTGCAAATTATATCGCAAACCCTGCCAAGTCCCAGCTCTTGGCATCAGATTTTTAATGACACCCTGGAAAAGGGAAAAAGAAGCCCTCAGCTAAGGGATAAAAATGAGGGGTTTTACACTGTGATAAGTCTTTGCTTAAAACCCAAATGGCCAAGCACACATTAGGGTTTTAAAATATTCATAGATAGAAGTGAAAATGAGGATATGAGGATGTACATTTGTTGCTTGGTCAATTGACAACTCATTCTGCATATTAATAAAAGGGATGATCTAATTTTAAAGGGACAGTCTGTCTTTTTCAACCATGACTTTTTGAGTATTATGAAGCTGAGGGCAAAACATCACAGAGGAGGCCAGTGATGACACAGAATGTTGTTTTCTTTTGATGTAGACCTGGTACTAACTACTACTTTGCTGAGGAATTCTGGGGTCTCTAAAAATACGATACCCTTCTTGTATAGTCTCTCTGATGTATGGCTGCTGAACACTTTGATTTTTTTTCCCTCTCTCTCTTTTTTTTTCTGGTTTTTTTTTTTTTTTGCAGTGCATGAGGCCTTTCACAGTTGTAGGATTTTATCCACAAACAGTCAGACCATCACAGAGATGGAAGCCATTTCTTTTAATAATTAGGCCACCTTCTGTTCCACAGAACTGCTTTTGGCATGCCTACCTTGAAATAATGTGGTTTTTTTTAATATCGCAGTATATCTCCTCCTATCCAATACTATACAGTAAGCATTCACAGCAGTGTGAGCTCATATTAATATTACATACACTACCTTAGTTCAACTAAGAGAAATCTCTTGGTCAAAGCTTTAAAAAATAAATCTGGGCCTGTGCATCTCAAGTACTTCTGTTCAAGATTTGCTTGAGGGTTAATTTGAAAAAAAAAAAAGGCACTTTGATTCCATTACACCTGCAAATCCTAGTCACAATTAATACCATGAATGTGTGTGCCTATCCTGAGTCATGGTTAGGCAGTTAAATACCAAAGAAACTCGGTCTGCTTATGATTAAAAATGCAAAACTGAACTAAAAATTATTTGCATTTACAAAACTGTAGGCACTACAAAGGGAGGCTGTGTTAATACCAGTCTCAAAAGTCACAGCTAATATTAATTATCTTTAAATACACACCCGTATACAAATGAAGCATTAACTCAGATCATGTAGCTCGCAGTATTTCCAACACAGGGCTTCAGACATTCTGTAGATTTTTATGGCATCCTTTAGGCTGCGGGTGTACAAAAATGAGGTTTTACATAACCATTTGCTTTACCTGTCAGTCCCCTCCTGGTGCGCTTGCCTTTCTCAACTGAATTTGACAGAAGGGCAGAAATGTCGGCGATAATTAAGTTCTTATAAGTTTGGTTAAAATTGGTGGAGGAGAGAAAGCCAAAGGAGAGCCCCCACCGTGGGGAAGGTGGGCAGGACTCAACCCTTCCACGCTGGCTTTGGGAACAGCTGGCGGGCTGCAGCATCTCCTCGTGCTTCCTGAGCGGAGCGTATGGTGAGGAGATAGAGGAGCAAGGGCTAAAGGACAGAAATCTGTAGGAAACCGCGCTAGCAGAAGGATTTAGATGTGTGTTTTTTAGGAGGAGCAGCTAGCTTACCTTTTCCGACATCTAGCCTTTTTCCAGAGCAGTAATTGCGGTGGCATTGTAAGGAAAAATTGCTGCTGTTATTTAGGAGAGTCTGCTAATCACTGTTAAAAAAAAAAAAAGACATTATCCCTATAACAAGATTATAGTGTTACTAAATGCGTTCTTGAAGTTTATATTTAAAGGCACTAAGGTGGGAAGTTTCCGAAGTGGGGTGCTTTGTTATGCGGATCCTGTTAAAATTAGCAAGCTCATGCGGTTTGAAAGTGTGAATGACACAAAGAAACCTGTGTTAGGTTACCAGTACCTGTGCTCTCCCACCGAACAGCTTTTTTAAAGAAAAGGAGCTGAAATGCAAGAAGTTGAAGGGAAGGACTGCAATAGGATGGACCAGAACGGAATTTCTCAGCTCAGTGATGAATTAGTCTTGGTGCAGAAGTGTCCAGGCAGTAACACTGTCAGCATTTATTCCTGAAAGGAGGAAAACCAGTCCATAAAGCTCCCATTGATTTATCAGGAACTTTCCAGGGTGACCTCCTGGCAGGAGCTCGCGGCAGTACCTCTCTGGTACCGTGGCTGTGAGTCAATGGAAGCCATTATTGCTGTTAGGGGAGGGTAAGGTCTAATCTATATGGAACAGCATATAACCTAAAAAAGAAATAGAGCTAAGGTAAAAATATGGTGTGGTCTAGCTGATTTAATTGGAATGCCATTGAAATCAAGGGATATGGAATCAAGTCCTTCATATAATTCCTGTAGTTTCCTGATAATTTGTTTGTGTGGTAGTTCGACAGATTGTGAAAAAATATCACCAGTGTTGCTGATATACACAGAAACAAAACTAAAAAAACCCCAACCAAACTCCAAACTTGAGCTTTTGGGTGGATTGTACCTACTGCTACGGAGTGTGAAGCAAATTAGGCATGCTAATAGAGGCAGAGTGGGAGGAAGAGACGTTTTCTTTCTTTTGGCAGTCACTGCAATATAAACTGCACGTATCTATGTGGAGTTTTATGGTCAGAGCAGTAAGCTCAAGTGTAAACTTGAACTGGATGTCAAACAATAGGCATCCAATTAGTAGATAAATTAGATTACCAAAAATTATCTATACCAAAGGAAGAGCTGAAATGGCTGTGTAACCCACTCTGTCTTTAAGGATCCAGCCCAATGGGAAAAATAGAAGGTAGTTTGAAGGTATCATTAAGAGTTCCAGGTAGGAGTATCAAATATTGCTCTCAAGTGGTTCAGAACTGCTGTAGGAAGAGTCAGTGCCCTATCAATTAGTGAAAATTGCAATTACTACTTTCAGGAAAGTTTCTGGTGGAAAATAATTTTCTTCTCCTTTTCTCATGGACAAGTTATATTCAGTTTGCAGGTGTAGGAATCTGACAAGTAATTTTAGCACCCAGTGGCTTAAAGGAGTTCAAATGACCACTAAAGTCATATTAACTTGTCAAATTGACCAGTATTTTCTGCCACTGAAACAGTAGAATGGATGGCTGGAGACAATAAAATTGTTTCAATTATACTGCATTAAGCGTCCTCACGATGAAGTGAAAATGCAGAAAGCAAATAGGAAAGGATCTAAGAGACGAGCTCAACAATGACAAGAATTTCACTGGGACTCTTGAGTGAATGCCCCATTAAAGAGGTATATTGGAGGAAATATCTACTGAAGGTGCTTGCAGCTAATTTGTACTTAGAGTTGTAGAATCATAGATTTGTTTTGGCTGGAAAAGACTCAAAGATCATTAAGTCCAATTGTTAACCGGGACTGCCAAGCCCACCAGTAAACCATGGCCTGGAGTGCCATGTCTACACATCTGTTAAATACCCTAGGGATTCTGACTCCATCACTGCCCAGGGCAGCCTGTGCCAATGCTTGACAACTCTTTTGGTGAAGATATTTTTCCTAATATCTAATCTAAACTTCTCCCAGCACAGCTTGAAGTCATTTCCTCTCATCCTGTCACTTGTTATCTGGGAGCAGAGCCTGAACCTCTCTCCTTCAGGGAGCTGTAGAGAGTGAGAAGGTTGCCCGTGATCCTCCTTTTCTCCAGGTTAAGCCTCCCCAGCTCCCTCAGCTGCTCCTGAAAAATATAGAGGCATGAGCTTCCTCTTAAATATTAACGTTGGTCTTGGAAAAAAAAGGTCAATATTCTGAAAAATGTTGTTGGCCTTTAATATGTGACAGAACAAATGCTTATGCTGTCCAAGAGTTGCCAAACTCAGCATTTCCTCAAGTTTCCTACTTGGGAGAGATGCTTTGCTCCCAATATGTACAAACAAAAACTTCACTGGCCAGGAAATTTGAGAGTCAGTTGTAACTCTCATCTGCACATAGGAAAACCCTTATGCTCTCTAAGTGATTTAGCAAATGAGTTTTTTTGATTTTGTTGTGTAATGTAGAAGTTGTTAGAGCCATAGCCACACTTTCCTCTATGTTGACAGGATGATGTGGAATGAGGATGACCAACCTCTTGGTTAGCTGACTAAAAATTCACTCTGAAAACACCTGGACTAAAATTTGTCCATCTGTAAAGGTGTTGCAGGATGCAATACAATGCAATCAACAGCACAGCTGATTTTAAAAAAAATAAACCAGCTGTGGTGCTTTCTTTAAATTAGAGCTATTGCTGAGGGGTGGGGCAGTTTCAGAAAGAGGGAAGATACAGGATAGAGATTAGAAGAGAGGGCTGGAATAGTTTTGGGGATTCTTCAAGTGAAACTCATGCTAAAGATTTAATTAATAGGTGTGCAACCATCATTCACTTCCATATGCCTGTACAAATAGTTCCATGGATTTCATAGAAAGTTTTCTTCAAAGTGGTGAATTTAATCTAAAACATGAGTAAAAAATACTTGGGATCACATTCTGCCAACCTCCTCACAGTGAGCATTTTTATAGTTTGCACTTTTTGGGCATAATCTGAGCAGGAACAGGGCAGGAGGGGCAGAATTGCTGATGGCAGAGTTTGAAGCTAAGGCTAAAGGGGTGAAGCCACCCCTTATTTTACACTGTGATGGGTGACACTATAAAAAAACACTCACAGAAACTGTCTCTTGTAAACTGGAATACCCTAAGCCAAGCTTCAAAGAAAAGTAATGTGGAAATCAACTCTTGTACCCAGAAAAACATTGCTAGAATAAAACCCCCAAATTGGTTCTAACTCTTGGGTATGCCAGCCCAAAGCTGGAAGTGTTTCCTTTGTGCTTGAATGTATAAGACTTTTTTTTACTCACTGGAATGTATTAGAAGAACATCCTGGTAAAAGTTCCAATTGGCAAAAGTGGAAATGAAATTTATATTTTTCAGAGGATACAAATGTTACAAGCATCACAAACAAGTGGCAGAGAGTTTGATTTAGTAAGAAAATGACCAGCCATGACCTCACTCCAATTCAGTTCGACTTCTCACTTACTTAAAACCACATTTCTTTTTATATGTCAGGTTATATATTTTACTCAGTGAAATGTTTGGTTTATTTAAAAAATATAAAAGTATAGCCAGTCTCTCCATGTAATTTTTCTTAGAGCACCCACTCCAGTCAGTGTGCTCCTCTGAAATGAATAAATCCAGCAGTAAATTATGTATGATTCAAACACACACACAGAGATTTATATTTATGCTTACAATGTCAGTATAATTTTACAGTCAAGACACAGTACATATACTCTGCTGTAAGTACTAGCTTGATATAGTAAACTCAAAAGAGCACGTTGGGGGTTAGCAGTTAGAGCTGAAAGTGAAAATCAAGAAACAGCAGTAGGACTGCTTTTGTCTTCAGCATGCTCTTCAAGATGTGAGATGCTCCAGTGGGTGGGAGACCTATGCACCACCCCCCCAATTCTGGGGATAACCCCAGCAGATATGCTTTACAATTACCTTTTCTTAAAATGCCAATTAACCCTTTCAGGGTTTTGTGGCATACTGTGAGCAAGCAGGAGAGGGGCACTCATTTATCCCTTATATTGAACATCAAAACCAATTATGAGGGGATTGGGGTGGGAGGAACGGGTCTTATGCTACTGGAGATGTATCTGGAGTGCTTCCTGGGTTTATCCTTGTGGTTTTTAACACTTAGGAGGGGCTGCAGTTGCAGTTGAAAATACGCTAAAAGTTAAAAGAAAAAGAAGAAGAAGAAAAAAATCCTGCAGATAAAGGCATCACTTCATTAAATGAAATAGAAAAAAACCCCCTACTTTAATTCTCTTTGACAATATTGTTTGTACTTGTTAAATCTTACCAGCTCACAAGGCAATGACAGTTTTAATTTTATCAAATGTTCCAGTGTTTATGCTCACAAAAAGTAGCCACCAGTGTAAATTAAGCCTTAACTCTATCAAAGTAATTAATACCAGGCCAGAGGGAGACTGAAATTTCATAATAAAAATAACCCAAAAATATTAAGGTTCTTAGGGGAAATAGAATAGTACTAGGATGAACTAGAATGAAATATTGCTAGAATAAACCTAGAATGGCATTAATTAACCTGAAGATTAACTTAGCCCATTTAAATATGTTTTGCTGCTTGGACTCTGATCCTTCAAGTCTCACATGGAGATTGACTTTTCCGTGGGGTCTCATTAGGGTAAGTGTTACTTAATGTGAGTAAAGGTGAAGGAAACAGTTGTGTTGCAAGTAGCTGGTCACATTTAGGCAGTGTACAAAGTGGGTTTGGGGTTTTTTTGGATGTATTTGGTTTGTAAGTTCTTGGACAACTTTGTGAGTTTAAGTTATTTTGTCATTAACGTGAGAAAGGTGAGAAGGAAAGGGTGCTAAATTTATGAAGTGATTTTGTGACACATTTGTAGGTAATATTTTAAAATTTCTGGTATCTTCCATTAAACTGTATCCATAAACTTTCCACATCCCATGCCTTCTGGGGTCAGACGAAAGAGCAAACACTGATGTTTCTGATCACAAAAACTGCTATCTTCTGCTTCAGGGTAAAGCACTCCACAGAAGCTCTGTGATTGCTAATAACTGAGGTCAGGCTGCCTGTTTGAGTCAGGAAGAGATGATGCATATGGAACTGGCTGGTTGCAAGCTTTTAAGGAAAAGCTGGACTGTGACAACTTCTGTTGAGCTGGAACAGAAAGAATATGGGAGATGTAGACTGTGGGTGTCTGCATTGGCAGCCTCACCTCCTGGAAATGATTCCCAGGCTCCCATTAAGACAGGATGAGTATCACTCTCACCAGAGGATGCAGCTGTGCTCTGTTCTGCTTTCTCCACACATTCAGCTTGGAGCACAGGGAACTTGGCTGAAGCAGACGAAACTACACAAGGTATGAATTGGACCTGGACCAGTGAAAAGAAGGTGGCAATTAGGTGGATTTTTGAGTAAATAACTTAATTCAGCTCAGTTTCATCCAGAATATTTGCTTGTCTCTGTAGAAGTGCAGTTTTCAGCTTGTCTTTGGTATTGGATCAGGATCTCAAATGAGTTAAGGATAAGTTTTCCTTCTCGTCTTCGAAGACTCAATGCTGAGCACTATCAAACAGCACGAAAACAATGACCTCTTCTACTGAACACAGTAGCCAGTATAAGTCTTCAAAGGAAGAGTTTTCAATTACTTGTTATACAAATACAAACTGTTGCTGATGAACTGAAAGGAGAATTTTCATTATTAAGTTTTTGCAGTCAACGATCATCCAGTACTACAGATGAGAGCTAACATTTGCTTTGTGAGACACTGAAAAGGTGAAATAAACAAAATGCATCAAAATAGCCATGATGACACCAAAGGCTGTCTTTGGGACACCTGCATATTAAGAAGGGCAGCACCTACTGAACGGGAGATTTGTAAGCATTTAGGCATTTATAAAAGATTATATATGTGTCCTTTATATACACATGTGTAGATATTTATATCTGGTTGAGGGATTAGGTTTGTATAAACATACATATGCCAATTTTGAACTGCATGTGAGATTGTTTACTGCACACTAGAGAGGCATCTTTAAAATAAAATGTATGTAACCAAGACCAAAGTTCCTTTGCTCTATCCAAGTCTCTGCCCTTTACCTGCTGAGCAGGAGGGTAAGGGAAAAGGAATTAGTACAGGACAGAGAAAGTGCTATTAATGTCCTGAAGGAAGGAAGGAAGGAAGGAAGCAGTGTCTATCACTGTTTTAACTGCTTTCTGGATGTCCAGATGTAGCCCAGCAGAACTCTGGATGATCATACACGCTGCCTATGGTGCAATAGTGAGGTAGAGCAGGGTAAAGGAAGAATAGTTTCAGCAGCCCCTGACAGTGTAGGTAGAGAAATAGGCGTCTATTATAATGATTTCCCACAGAGGTGAGTGCCAATCAAGAGGGAAAAAGAACCTCTGAAGGTCATCACCAAGGAAAATTACATACTATACTTTTTCTGGCGTCCAAGTTCGATCACAACGCTCAAGAAAATAGCAGGAGGATGTGTGTACTGGGCACACACACCTGTGTGCATTGGTTTGCTGTGTACTACATAATAATACCTGGGGTTTTCAGCACCTGGGGTTATAATGGGCTCTCTTTGGGCAGGCAGAGCAGAGGAAGATGAGATGTTTGGGTCATGTCTTGCAGAGAGAGAGTGAGAGCCTGAAGATGGTGATTCTGCAAGATTGAATAACACAACCATAACTATAGGGTGGGAGGGCTGCTGTGGCAGTCGAAACATCCCTGAGGGGTACTTGCAGGTTAACCAGACAATGAAGAGATTTAGGGAACACTTACCATTATGCCATTAGCAGAGTTACATTGTGTAATTGATTCCTTTATATCATTGCTTAGTTTGTGCTTCAAAGTTTTTAGCCAGGTTTCCATCTGCCTTTTTATTTTCTAGTACCACAAAATATTTTGTCATGATGCCATGTTTGTATTTTTCACACAATGCCTTTGTCAGCGATACTGGGTTTTTTTTGACTTCCAAGTTATGTGACTTTTTAATCTGTTTGTCTTAATTGTTCTTGAAATCATTGTGCACCTTATAGAGAACTCTGTTTAAAAAAAAAACAAACAGTGGGACTATCCTCAACTCCAAAAATATATACAGATCACTGCTCTAGCACTAACTGTGTCATAAATTCTGTCTCTCTTCACTCTGTGTATACCTCCTCTAATGATTCTGATTTTAAACCAGTTAGCAAAATACAGATATCTCCTTGTAAAAGTAAACAGACTTCAGTGGGCTACTGAATTCATCCCTATTTTAGAAACATAAAATGTGTGTTAATAAAGGGACTTTAAAGAGAATGCATCAACATATTATATAAATTATTTTCTCACTTCCCTGTATCTCCTCCATCCTGATACAAGCCATAGGTAGCAGCTAATCTGGAAAGCAAAGTTGAGCAGAACAGAAGGAAAAGGAAAGGTACAGTTTTCCTTCTTGTCTAGAAAAAGCCTTGTACAGTGTTAATGAAAGACGGTTTCTTCTGGGGAAGAAATGCTAATGTGAAATTTTCTCTTTCTCTCAGCACAGTTATACATTAGAGATATTTGTAGCAGTGGAGATGCAGACTGCAATAGGTGGATGGATATTTACCCAAGAAAATTTGAGCCATGCCCTTTCATTTTCAGAGAGCTGCTACCTAATCTCAGTGTAGCATCAAGACAAAGGACACATCATTCCGTTTGCGTCTGCCCTGCAAAAAAAAAAAAAAAAAAATGCGGGGGGGGGAAAAGACTTGTGGGGGGAGAAAAAAACCCTACAATGTTCTCTGAATGCTATTAGAATAATGGTCTGGGGGAAAAAAAAAAAAAGAAAAAGATAAAATACAAATTTCACTCCGATCTGGGTTGGATTACTTCCCCATGCCCCTGCCTTTATTGGGCGATTTGGAGTTTCATTAGAATTCAGAATTCCTGCAGAAAGAAAAACCACAGTGGCACGGACTTCTCTTTCAAGGGGATTGCAGGCTGACCCATCAAAATGAAAAGGCTCAATGTTTTGCTGACAGGTCCCTGAGCAGGCCTGAGTGACAGCTTCATTTCAGCACTTCTCAGATGAGATTTGAATTGGGGGGTGGAGGAGGTAGTAGGAGAGAGACTTTGTTCCCTAAAAAGTGTCAGTGTCAAACTCTGCAGTTCAAGTTCTAGTGTCTGAGGTACAAAACCGAGTCAGAAATCATCTTCGACTTGCCTGCTTCCCAATTTATTATTAATGTCTCTCTAATATTAGCACGCATGGAGCTTCATTTAAATCTTAGAGTTCATGTCGAGTGTGCGTTGTTCCTTTTATTGGAAATAAAAAAAAGGTAGAAGGAGATGGATTAAAGTACAGTGAACTGTTGTACGATATCTGCATCAAAGATTACTTAGTGGCATTTTTCTGTTATGATAATCAAAACATCAGTGAGAGCTTGATCCCACCTCTTGTCTGTGGGAATATCAAACTTTTTCTTATAAATTTACCTGTGTCTTTTTGCCTGCAAAATAAATTTGGATATTTGATAAATAAATTTGGATATAAATTGGAAGGCATTCTCAGTTTAAAGTTCAGTTGCAGCTTTGTGTCTACTTCACAATATCCTAAATGAGCAACTTTTTATTGATTATCTCAGTAGAAAAAAATAGTGAAAACTTGGCATACCTGCCCCTGCCATCCAGGCAAGGGGAACCAGAGAAGCATCTCAACCTCCATGTATAAGGGAAGTAGAACTCATTCACTTCCTACTTATTCCCTTACTAAAGGTTGATTTGGTATCTACAGGACCATTAGCAATTTTTTTTTTCTTTTTCGTAAAAATTTATTTAAATTTCCAGGTATCAGTTACTGATAGTCACAGCTTTTATCTTCCTTTTCTTCCTGTGTCCTGCATATTGATGCATGCCTCGGTGTGAGTACAAAACACAGCTACTGGAGTTTGCTTTTAGGAGCCATCAAAAAAAAAGTTGATTTTTCAGAAAATATTGGAAAATTAGGTTTCAAAATGCAGATCTTCAAAGTAACATTGATCCTTATACCTTACTCCTACACCTTAGAAGTCATCTCGCCCGTATCAAAATAAGATATTATTTTAAAATAACTGTAACAAAATGTGATATTATTCCATAGCACAAGGTTGTTCTTTAGAATCAAACGATTATTATATATTACATTGGAACAAATTCCTTTCTAATTTATATCAATGGAACGCTGTAGTAACTTCAGCAAAAGTACAGGTTTTACCATCTGTGTAGAAAAAGTTTTGGGCTCAGAGCGAAGCGTATTCAGCTCTAATTCTTCTGTAAATGTGATGAGCAGGGCTGCATTAGTGTTGTTGGATTGTGTTTCTATTGAATACAGCAGCTAATAATGGCATAAAATCCATGTAAATGATCAGAGTGTATCTTAGGACCATCCCAAGAAAGCTTCATCTTGCAGACTTTTGCTAATTGTTCATGGTTTGCTTTTCTTTGAAGTGTCTGCATTCCAAAACAGAGAGCAAAGACATTAGAACTGCAAAGCCTCCTGAAACAGAATTTACAGCTTGTCCTGCTTCTACATTTTAAGAAATCTTACCATCTTTAGGTTCATGCGTCTTACTGAGCATGAAGCAAAAAACTTGCTATGCTCAAAACAATCCTCCTTGTGTAAAAGGTAAGTGCCTATTATGGGAAAGGAAAAAATACTTCCCTCTGATCCTGGGGAAGCCCGGCATTATATTCCTTATGTACTTTGATACTTACTTTTGTAATCAAGTTTTTCCTCTCTTGTGAAACCTGGGGGTCAATTTGAGTTCTGAAACCAGAAGGTCTAGCAGCCTCAACACTTACTTATCTCAGGGAAAAATTTGGTTTCATACATTTAAAAGGATCAACTCAGTAATATCCTAGTTTTGAGATTAAATATACAATGAAAAAAAAAGTTCAACATAGAGGTACAAATTCTCTTTTTGAAATTAGTGTATGAGTTCAACTGACTTTGTAATAGCTGTAGGAGATGGGAATGAGAAAGGACACATTTAGAAAAATTGCTTAAAATACAAAACTCTGTACTGCACTTTGTGAGACTCTACCTTGATACTCCAAGATATTTTTCAAGCACTGGGGGTTGAAACAGGATACTAAGGACAGTAAGGCAAATTCTTAGAGAAATACAGGTTAGAAGAGGAATATAAAATCTGAAATTTAAGACAAACAGATCAAATCTAGTCAGGGTAAGGCATGTACTGCTTAATGGAGAAAAGTGGATCTTGTAAAGACAGAATGGACAAAATATTAGTAAATTGCACTAGGAAAAAATCCTCTGCTGATTGAATTGACCTTCATGTCCTCTGCACAACTTAAATAAAAGTACCAATAATTGTGTATGAGCAACCCCAGAGACTGAAGCCCGTGCGTGGGGATTGTCAGGATTCTGCTGTGGGTCCGGGGCAAGGCTGGGTGTGCTGAACCTGCTGCCAGTTCAGGGTGCTGCCCAAACTGCCGGTTTGTTCAAGCTTTGTCCTGACAAATTTGTGCTCTGTTGACTTTTTCTTGCTCCCTGCGTTTGCTAAAAGCTGGGAAGTGCTGTTCCAAGTTGTGTGCTGTGGTTTGTGAGCACCTGCCTGAGCTAAGGAGGGAGGGAGGGCAGGAGAGGACTTGGCGCTGCGTGTCCCGTGTCTGAGCATCCGTCCCCCTGTTTTCTTTTCCACTCTCCCTCCAAACTTTCCCTCCTCTTCCACACACTCACTGAAACCGATCTGGGTAAATCTCCTGTGCTAAAGGGGAGTTTGAAGCAGCGAGGTGGGAAAGTTGAAGGAGATACCTGCAAGCTGTGCTTCCGACTCGTCCTCATCATTAATACCGGGTCACAGAGGGGGCTGCAGGGACCAGCAGGTCACTCCTGTTTGAGCTGGGCTGGAGCTGTTCTGCTCTATTCCCTTGTGTAGTTCCCCCCCAGTATCAACAGGGATGCCCTTCCCAGGAAGGTAAATCTGAGAGGCTTAAAAAGATGTGTGCTGTAATGCCATTGTAATGTATTAACTGCTTTATTTTTAGATCAGTCTAGCCGCACTGTGCTTTTATCATAGAAACTGTAGATGTAGAGTCTGTCAAGTGTAAGGGGGGGGCAGGGGGTCTTTTTTTGGATTTTGGAGGATATGAGATACTCAATCAGCTCAGGTGTCGCAAATATTGCATAAAGAGCTTCCAGAAGAGAGTAGACAGGATGAGAGACTGTGGCAGAGGAGTTGCTTGGAGAAAGATACTTCCGTAACTATGAAAGTTAATACCAGCAGCATCCTATTAAAATCCTTAAATAAAAACATTCACCTGGACACTGACACTTCGTATGAATAAACTGTGCAGACATTTAGGCCCCAACACCAGCCTGATGTATCAGCAGAGGGGCTTTTCCTTAAGCATGGGAAGTTTTTTTGCCCTAAATACATTTTTCAATAATACCTGTTTTCCACAAACCAGCTATTAAAAGTATTGAACTTCTAGTTTCTTCTTATACTGTCTTCATCTGACATCCTGACCCACCTCATGCTTTCCTTGCAGCACGTTTCAGCGAGGAGCTATCATCTCAGGTTGGCATCTTTGGGTGTGACGTAGCCCAAAATCTCCATCCAGCTTCACCACGTCATCAATTTTGCTGACACTCCATTGTTCATAAAGCCCCAAAATGCAACTCTTGCTTTCAAACTCTTTCCCTGAGTTCAACATGATAATGAATGTGAAGGGTTTGCATGGAGGTGGCAAAACTTTTTTTATTCCCCCCCCTTTTTTTTTTTTCTCCAGGTTCACAGCAGATAGGCATTTTTTACAGCCTGAAAGGGGATGTTTTCTTTTGTTAATAGCTTACAATCAGATGAAAGGACTCATCACTCTATTTCAGTGCTCCACCACATGGCGTGTATCTTTTATAAATTACAGGCTGGCGTTGTGTGCACTGGGGGAGAGAAAGGTTGGTTTTCTTGCTGTGAGCCATCCTGCCTAATTGTCGTATGCAAATAAAAGCAATTATAAGGCTTTTAGGGTGAAGGGATGACAGCTGAGTTTGGCAGTTGAGGAGGCCTCACCCACCTTGTTGTCATAGCAACAGGGAGGAAAAGGACAAAATGGTGTGTATACAGTGGAAACATTTATTTTGGTTAAAGAATTAAAAATACATATACCGCTGTTAGCATGCAACATCAATATGTGTAATGAATGGGTTTGTTTAAAACATTATAGAAATTAAACTGTATTTATTCCTTGGCCCTTTAAATGATCCTTGTCATCTAACTACCATTTACAAACCATCACTTGTGATTTTATCTGCTACTTTTAAAGTTATGAACAGATCATAACAATCCAGTCAATAATTAGGAGATTACAAGTTTCTGTGTTTTAGTGCATCTATTTCAATGTTGCCAGACCCGGAGCTGCATGAAGGAGAGGGACTTTCAGTGGTGTGTCCGTGAAGGGGAAACAGTGAAAAATAATAACCTATTAGCAGTCCATAAAGTTCAATATAAAATATGTTTGTGCTAAAGTGTTAAACAAGTAGAACAAATAGCGTGCTAGTAGCATACAAAATTAAAACGAGTCACAAATGGATATTTTCTATGGCAATTTATTTCACAATTACTCTTGTGGAAGCTTTCATGAATTAAATATGAGTTCTATCTTGAAATTAGGTGTTATAAGGCTAAATTACAAGAGGCAGCCAGTAATTGAGGTGGCTGAAACACGGGGTCTAGTGAACTAATCTCTCGCTGTGCCACGTGGCTGTCCCCTCACCAATGGGAAACCTCCCCATGACAAAAACAGAGGCAGCTGAGAAAAATTGATTTCTCATCTGAGCCATATTTGATAGCTTTTGAAATCGAAAATTGAAATTAACTAACCTAAGCCCCATTGTAACAAAAGAGCAAATTAAATATGCAACATGGCTTCCTATTGGCAGCAAGAGGGCCTGCCAAGGTAAATTTGTAAATAGAGTTTAAGATGCAATCCTCCCCCCTCCTCTTTTTCCTTTCTCTCAGTGCAAAAAGTATAAGTCTGCAATAGCTTAATAAATTATTTATAAAAAAAAAAAATCATCAGCTGCAAATGGCCATTGTGGTTAAGGTCTTCCATGGAGAAAATCATTGCATTAGAAGAGCTCATTGAATGAAGCAGAATTAAAATTATCCACAGTCATCCCTGAGCTTGGAATAAACTGTACATGAAGAGACTATGTTTTCTTCTCAAGAAAAGTTTTATGAATGGAAGTTTACCAAAAAAAAAGGCAGAAAAACCACCCCCAAACCAGACCAGTCATTTAGACTTTACAGATAGCTAGGGCTCAGATACACATTTTTATTCTTTCTTTTCATTAACCCCAAACAATAATGGCATAATGGCTATTTGAGCTTGGTGGAGTATCCACATGCTTGCCTTTTGTCTTGCTTTTACACATCCTAAGACATTACAAAGGATTCTGACAGTGAATGCTAATGATTCAAAAGGTGCTTCTGCAGAGCTGTGGATTTATAGTGGGATTCCCTGAAATGAAGGCAGCCAACAAAATCAGTGATGCCATGCTCTAAATACTGTTTTCTGTCCTTTTAAAAGGAGAAGGGGGGGGATAGAAACAAACACAGCCAAGACATCAGCCCTCAGCATTCCTCTCTTACAGGGTTTCTGCTTTTCCCTGCCCAGATTTGCATGGGAAAACAAATGATTTCATTCCAATACTTGAGCAGAAGCGTGTATAAAGACATAGAGCCAGATCCCTGTCTGCATAAATCAGGATAGCTTCTTTAACTTCAGAGGATTTATGCTACTCTATATCATCTGAAGATCTATCTCATGAAATTGTTCCACTTTCCTGCCAAGGCTGTTCAGATCTGAACTGTATAAAATCTAGTGACAACTGTAATGGAGGATATTACACTTAGCCTGTCTGTCATCCCAGGGATCTTGTAAAATCATTTTCTGTTCTAATTTATTACTTTTAGTGTCAATCAGCTGCTGACAAGCTGAGTAACATCATTAGGCATTGAGTTCACCTACTCAGCACTTTTTAAATGCAGTTTAAATAGTTGTCTCATTAGGTGTAGTAGGACAGAAAGTCAAGGTTCGAGGAGTTTTCCTTTTTGGCAGAGAAAAGGAAATTGTTAAAGCCTATACTATTATCTTTGAAGGAAAAAAACTCCACAAGAAAATAGCTCTTTTTGTTTTTAAGGATTTGAAAAAAAAAAAAAAAAAGGCAGCAGTGAAATGCAGTAAAACTCAGCGTAGAAACTTTGGTGATGCTTTTCCACTGCTTTACTTTGTATTTACCTCAGATGTGTGAGTTGAAAGGTGTGAGGATGGAGAGAGTCAGTGATGAATTGGGGATTTTGCATGATGTGGAGCTGATGGCTTCCAGCCATGAGCTAATAAGTGGTTGGGGTTCATCTCCTTACTGAGAGCCTGCTATTGCTGTGCCGAGAATACAATGGGTGGAAATAAACCATGCACCAATCCTGTAATAGAAAACATTGATTTCACCAGCCCCTGAGTAGAGCATGAGTTTATTTAGCACTATTTCACATCACAGGTGTCTCCACAGCACTGACTGTGGTGAGGTAAGAGTCAAACTGCTGCAAGCTTGTTCAGAACAATTTTCAGCGCTGTTTTTAAAATAAAATATGAGTATCAAAATGTCAGGGCAGACAGCAAAAGCCCTCCAGCTTCATCCCCTGCTCCAAACCTGAGGGTCTGACTGTGGGCTAGAACCCAAAGAGGAGCCTCATGGCTGTCCCTCAGAAGCTCCCTCAGCCCCTTCCCAGCAGCAGTCCATGTCAGAAGATGATGTTCCCATGTCAGTCCCAGATGAGTTTCTGCTCCATCTGAATACAGTTCCTCTAACTGTGTCCAGATAACAGTCAGTTTGTCTGAAAAAGTCCCAAAGCTGCTGAGCTGTAGCGATTCAAGGACAGTTAAGAGTGATGGTCCTTTTTGGGAAGCCCCCGCTCATGGGGTGTAGCATGAAGCTGAAAAGAAGAAATGTGGTGCTGGGCTGGGTGGTGACCATGTGGTTTTTCTCTCTGTAACGGGCAGGATGTGACAATTTTGTCCCTATTTCTTGTATAGTTCTATGTTGTTTGACTATGGAGACAAAGTAATCATCCTTTTGCAATGGAATGGAGTTTACCAAAATTTAGGATGGGCTAATTTCAGCCTGGAGCAAGTGGTTAAATTGGTGGAAGGAGGTCAGGAGGGGACAACTTTTCTAATGTGAATGACTATGTGGTATTCTACTATCTTATTTTCTTACAAGTCAGGGGAAGGAGAGCAAGTTATGTCATGTAGAAATAGCATGAAGGATACTGCATGTTTTCTAAAGGATGCTGGGAATGTGCTCCTTTGATGGAATAGTGGAAAATATAAGTGGTTTATCATGTTCATGCTGAACTGATTATTTCATCAGGGAAGCTGAGAATTCCATTGTGTCTTAGTGTGGCTGAAACTTTTTCTAAGTATCTTTTGTTTTGTAAATAAAAACAAATACAAAAGCTTTTTACCAGTCCTATCTAAAACTTTTGGACCACAATAATTCCTAATTAATAATAGTATCAAATATGTGTGGTATAATGTTCCTGTTAAATAGAAGGAAAGGAGGTAATATGAAACAGCAAATATGTTAAAAAGCATTCCCAGTTCACAGAAAATTATTGTTGGTTTAAAGTCCAGGCTCCCTCTCCTTGGTAAACTGCCTTATATGACATTCTGTACATTTTAAATGTAGTTACCAAAGCTAGCAGCTTTCACGGCATCCATCCAACAGGATATTGTAGTCAAAGTGCCAGTAATTCTAGGAAGCATCAAAAAAAAAATGTTTTAGGGGACGTTTAGTCAGAAGAAAACCATAGCAGAGGCAAATCTGAACTGTTTGAGCAAAAGGAAAATTTCCTGCTGAACTGTAGAACAAATTCTACAAATAATTGCACCTACTGGACAAGTTAGATAAGGATGCAGTGCACATTTTAAAATAGCAATCTTGAGACTGCATATGTAGCTGTGGAGTGCATATGGGTGCATCTTGCTCTAAGTAGTAACTTTGTATTACTTGTGAATGGCTCACTTTGAGTTTACCTTTAAAGATACTCCTTTTTAAAAATTTTTATTTTATCTTATTAGGTCAATCATCAGAATTAGGAGAATGTTAATATATGGCAACAGTTACATTGTGGGAGGGCATCGATTTCTGCATCCAGGAGTGTAATTCTCTTAACAGGCACAAATCCTATAGGCACCCCAATATTCAGGTTGTATTGTCAACTCCTGAATTGGACTTTAGAATATATTTAAACAGATGTAATGTGAATAATTTGGCTCATATGTGTACGTCAAGGTAAGCAAATGAGAACGGGGGGAATCTCAATTTTTCAACTCAGTTGCTTCAAATTGAGTCATAGCTTTGTGCTTTATATAGCAACAAGGCCCTGATTAAGCACTTTAGCATGTGCTTAAGGTTAAGCATGTGATTAAGTGCTTTGCTGACCTGGGGCTTAAGTACCCTGTAAAGCATTGGAAAAATGAATAAATCAAATTTAGGTCAAATCCAGGCCTGTGCCACACACCTATGGTAAGAGCAGAGCAGGAGGGAGGGAGGGAGGGAGCTTTGCCTGCAGAGGCTGCAAACAGCAGGGCAGGATTGCAGCCTGACATCCCGGGGAGCGGGAGCAGGAGCCTGTGGCAGCCCCTGGCCCGGGAGGGCTGGGCAGGGTCCCAGCTGGCTGGCACAGCCTGGGCTGCAGCTCCGGGCTGCCTGCAGAGCTTGGGGCATTCGGGCGCTGCCGGGCGGCCGCGTGTCCTGCCCTGACCCGGCAAGGATGCTCCATGCTGCTCCTCTCTGCCTGGTCCCTGACGGGATCTTCACCCCGCCAACCCTCTCATTAGGGGTTTTCTGTCTCTCAGAGTCCCATGCCAGCGTTTAAAAGATGAGATGGAACCTGTGGCTTGGTCTTCAAAGGTGTTTATTCTATTTCTGATCTCAAGGCCTCACAGCAGTCTCAGTGCTCTGAAGGAAAGCAGCTACAGGAGCCTGGATGGAGAGTCCAAGGTCATTTTTAAAGATTTCTAATCCAATTAACTCTAAAAATGTACTATATTTACAGTTTTGTGACAATTACTATCACCTATTCTGAACACGCAATTTCTACATCAAATTCTTTCTACCAGTGTCTCTGTGCCACCGTCACAGCAGAAAATGGAGTAGACAAAGAAGAAGAAGAAAAAGAAGAAAAAGAAGAAGAAGATGAGACAACACCCCAAATTCTCCATCTTGCTCTGATCAACTTCCATACTAAAACCCCAAAACTACAAATTTTCACCCTGTGACAAACTAAACTATTATCTATTTTAAATCTTTGTTGTTTTTAATTCATCCATGAGTGTTGGAAGTTTTTCCCATGGACTAAGGTCAAAGGCAGTGCTTCCCTGGGGTCCCAGCCAGGGTCTCGGACCCCCAGGGCAGTCTAAGGGATTTTCCACATGCCCTGGACTCCAAACAGTTCTCCTCCTCACCATTCACCCTGGGAGGGAAATGCTGCAGGGGTCAGAATTTCCCTTGGGATTAAACAGCGGTGACATCTTGCTCAGCCTCGTGTGGAATTTGGATGTCCAGTTTAGATGCTGGTGCTGGAAGTTTTGATGTGGGGATCTCTGCCCCACCTCCCTCAAGGATGCCCCAACACCTGCTTTCATGTCTGATTGCAGCAAAGGCTGATGCTGGCACGTGGAAACATTTGAGAAGCAGGGATTGCATTGGCGGAAAATGGACAGGCATGAGAGAAAAAGGAAGGGGTTCTTTGTGGATAAGCATTCCCAGAAGTGCTGGACATCGTTCTGAAGCTGCCTAGACTTTTGTGATCTGGCATTGAAAACTGCAATGAAAAAGATATTTTGACTTTGTTGTTTTCTTGGACAAAACAAGCCACTGCAGAATGTGCTTAAAAAAATTTTGAGTTTCCACAAAACCTGTTTGGGTAGTTACAGCATTCAGTGTGCTTGAGAAGGGTAAAGCAAAGACAGATTGGCACCTCAAAGATGAGGACAAGGTGTAAATTAAGGGACACAGATCCAGTATGCATCCTTAGTGGAGAAAAGGGGACCTAAAAAAATTCATAGTTCCTATTAAGAGTATTATTGTGCCACTTAAAACATTTTGATTTTCTCTTCTTTTTTATCCAGGTCTAAAACCTTGCTTTTCTCTGGGAAAAAAAAAAAAAAAAAAGTCTTTCAAACTCCATAACTTCCACATAGTGGAAAAGAGGAGCACATTGTGTGCTGTCACTGCAGAGTTATCCTCTCCAGTACCACCTACAGTGGAAGTCTAGCTGCAGGCTACAGTTATACAATATCACAGAGAGAGATTAAGCATTACATTTATTGTGGTTGCTGGAAGGGAATATTATTGCTGTTTCAGTGGAGAGATTTATAGCACTACTTAATGAATGCTACTAGTTTTCTTATCAGTTGGTAACCATACACATGTGCATGTGGAAATATTGCATTAAGTCTCTACAGAAACCTCGGAAAAAGTTGGATATTACTGTTTGTGGCAGATTTGGCAGCATAATGGAACCGTGGTTGTATAATGGCATGGTTTGTTGGGTTGGGCATATGATGTTGGTTTGAAATAGGCAAAATTAGCCTGATTGGTTTTAGACATTTTCCAGATGAAGAAATTCTTTGTCGTTTATCCTTGGTGCAGAGTGTTATAGTTATCAGTCTCAGTCTATTTTTATGAAAATATCATAGGTCAGAAACAGTTCAGAAACTAAATGCAAATTTTTTAAAAAAATTACAAAGCTTTTAATGATATTTTCCATCTTAGCTCTATTTAAATCAGTTATATGTGAGTCATCAGCCAAATAGGAACTATTAAGATGGATCAGAAAGATGTGAATCTTAAGAGTTCCTGGAAAAAAATTATTCAAATTTTATTGTAATCAAGCTGATCTGCTGGCACCTTTTCCTTGTTTTTATGTTGTAGAGAGAAGCCAAAAGGTAGAAGTCAGTGCACGGAATTGACTTTTCCTTCTCCAGAATCTTTACATAGAAGCACTAAACACCAAGCATCCCAATAAATCTGCAAGAAAAAAAAATCTTATTTAAATTCTTTTAGATATAACATTTATTCTGCCCTCTGACTGGGTGCATTAATATTCTATGATCATGCATAGATAGCAGCACGGTAAATATATATTTGTACATTGAGCTGAAGTGAAGTTTTCATTAAGCTGATCACAGGCAAATTATTAGGCTTAGAAGCAGCTTTTTATGTCTCAGAGCAACATCTCTAAGTTCATGACTGGTATCAAGAGTCATTCACTTGAATGCATGTAGGTGCAGGTTTTTTTCCTTCAGGAAGAGAGATTTATTACAAGATCCTGCTATTGAAACCTCAGTCAAGATTAGGTGCAAAGACAACACAGACTAGGTAAATAGCATCTCTGGTACTCGCCATCAAAGGATGTGATAGAGTATTCTCAGATGGAACAGACAGGTCTGATATTGCATATTAGGTGAGTTAAAGATATATTAGGTATTGAAAATATTCATGCCTCTGCAGTGATGGAGAGGAGGCTGAAGCTTCTGGCTTGGATGTTTTAGATAATTAAGAGCAACAAAAGATTATGTTGGAAGCAGATTTGCTGTAGATAGATAGTACATTCTTACTAGAAAAATGGGATATCTCGTATAGTGGTCTGATGGCCCTTTTCTTCTCTCTTTTAAAAGGAAAGAGCACTTCTCTCTTCTAACTGAATTGTAGGATGCATAATCAGACTCATGGCAAGCAATGAAATGACTTTTCTTCCTCTAATAATATTCCTTCCAGAATTTACCAGTATTTTGCAACAGTACTTGCAGTCTGAGATAACTATTACATAGATATATTCCAAAATTTGGATAAAAGAAATCTACTGTATCATGGAATTATTAAAGAGAATGTGAGTGTATAAATTAATTTGACTACTGTTGAATAAAAGCACCTCATTTTATTGAACTTCCATCACCTTTTTCTAAATGGTAGTGAAGCGGTAATTAAGAAAGGCTAATTATATATTATTGTAAAGTGTACATTTGTTATTAATTTTGTGATGTGCATGCCTTTTTTTTTTTCTTTTTTTGTCTGCAGTTTTTTTGCATAAATTCTCTGCTCTGACTTACCATTGCGGATAAAAAGCTGGAGCTTGATGCTGAAGGCATCTATGAATGGGGAGTATAAAAGCTGCTTCCATAAATTGTGGACTATCCTCTCTCCCTGCGTTATATTTCCTTTCTTGGAAAGAGTTCACAGGCATGTCCCAGAGTGAAGCCGCCTGGCTGTGGTTTGTGGTCCTTTTTTTTTTTTTTTTTTTTTTTTTTGCCAAAACCTGCATGGAAAACTGCAAGACATGTTGGGGATTGGAAGTTCCCAGCAACCAACACAGTACAGACTCAGAAACGTGATGAGCTTCTTTTTGCTTTAAAACTATAGCATGAAAATAAACTAAAATCCCAATCTAACATTCTGCAGCATCTCCTGCACCTATAGATGTCTGCAAAGTCTCCTGTGCCACAAGGAGCAGGCTGGAGGAGTAGCTCTGCTGAGCTCTGTGCTCAAGTATGGGCTGATGAGATGCTTCCCAGAGGTTTTCAGGCGGTCTGAGTGAAGAAGTCATGACATTGTTACCTGCTGGAGACTGTCATAGCTCCCAGCTGCTTCACCCTGGGCTATGATACAAACCTGCCCTGAGAGGAGTTCACGTGAGTGGCCGTTATTGATCTATTGATGTAAAAAATACCAACGTTTTTCCTGGGGAAATTCTCAGAAAATGCCATTTCAGACCTAGGATGGGCCAAGTACGCAGGAAGAGAAGTTAGACACAATTTTTAAGTTGTAGTTCAGAATGTGTAGCCTAGCTCTTTACATGATTAGTTGTTTAACCACAGATAGAAAATTTTGATGTAATTTAGAAGGAAATTAGACTTTATAACATTTCACACATAGGAAATGCAGATGTATCTTTTAGTGTTTACTTACTAAAGATGCAAATTGCTTGTCTAAATAATAAAATATTTAAGGTTGGAATTCATCTTTTTAATTAAAATTTTCCCAAGGCAAGTAAGATTACTGCAGCATGGAGAGATTTGCTGATACTTGTGTAATGTGTTTTTTATAATGCTGATGGTGCCAGACAAAGTCAGTTATGTGCCACTCTTGTTGTCTGTTATTAATATTTTTGTATCAATGATGAGAAGAGCAGCAGCAATGATTGCAGTCGATGAGCCACAATAAATAGCAGCAAATGCATTCTAACCTCTGACTCTGTGACAAACAGCATGGGTACTATCTGCAGCTCTGGTTTTAATTTCAGTGGCATCAAAGGGAAACTCAAGAGCTTCGGAAAATAACTCTGGCACCATGGCTTAGATAAAATAAAATGCTTACCCACAGACATAAATTACCACAGGAATAAAAAGACTACACCAAAATGACATAGTTTCATAATGCTCTTAAATCAAGAAGTAGAGGACAGTGAGCACAGCTCCCAAATTTTAACAGTCACACTGCTTGATGAGTGGCTTTTTTTTGGCACCAGCTAACCTAACAGGTTTCTTCAAGAAGTGGTACTTGATAGCATGCACTCAGACTGTGTGGGGATATTCAGCAGGATGACACTCCCATTTCATGAGAATTAATTCCCAGCACACATTAAAAAGGTATTTTCACAGTTCTGACTGCAGCGTTTCACTGCAGGAACATGTGTTCTGTGAACAGGATGCTTTGTTGGACTTTCATTGCCACTGAACTCATTGAATTTGAAGCTGCATGTAATTACTTTAAGGCACAGTAAATCCTGCTCACCTTACTAGTGATGGCACTCCAAGAGCTACTGTATTTGCAGTCAAAGCCAAGAAACATTGCAACCAGCTGCAAAGTCCTGGTCAAAGCATTTTGCAGGAGGAGGCACATACATACATGTCTGTGTATTATTGCTACAGCAGCTGCATAGCCTTCTTCACTAGAATTACTAATATTTGTATCTGTAAGCTCCTCACATCTTATTCCCGTTCTCACCTCACTTTATGGGATTTTTTTTGTTTGGTCTGGGGGACTTGACAAGCTGACCTGGCTCTTCTGAGGCTGACAATATATAGGCACTTAGACCAAGCTCTGATCACCAAGATGGTCATCACAGTTCAGTCCATACTTTCACATGCATTGAAGAAAAGAGGGAGAAAACCCTCTTCTGACTTTATTATCCTGTATTAATACATAATGACTGATGTTAATGAATCATGTTAGCCTCTAATAAAATCACTTCTTGATTACTGCAAGAGAAATGGGGCCAATTCCACTCTGGCATGGATCCCATTTGTGGCACCTCTAGTGATGGTTCAGTCTGGCTTCCCATGAGAATCTAAAATTTCAGCACAGTTCTTTATTATGTTCTAATGCACTGAGATACAAGTGAGCTATTAATGTATTAATGTTATTTGTCTGTTAGTTATCCGCTGAAGTTTTCAGTACATTATTTTGTAAACTTCTGTGTAAAGTTCCTCATGTGAAACAAACTGGAGCTCACTGGTGCTGCAGTCTCAAGTTGATCTACTTGAGGTTCAAAGAGTCCAGTGGCTCAGAACAGATTTTTATCACCGCAGTGAGAAGCCCCCCTGTATCTCCTACTTTATTTTGGTGGGTTTTAAATGCCTGATAGCCATAGCCTACACAGAAATCAGTTTTCTGCCTGAGTCATAGAAGTAGTGCTGGTTGCCAGACACACTTAAAAGGAAGTGACCACAGAACCCGATTTTTCAGTCTTAAGAAGGTTTTTTGTCAGGTTTACAGTGCAGCTTCCACAGACTGAGTCTTCACACAGAGGAACAAAAACCTCATGTTTAAGTTCATCTTGTGGACTTCTTTCAAGAAGTAAGGGGTTCTGGTACCATTTTTTTTAATCTCAAGGGGGGGAAAGTCTTTTGATATTTTTATTCCTTCAAAAAATTATTTCAAAAGAAGAATAAGAAAGGACAAAAGCTGAAAAAATAAACCTGGTATTCTTTTCTTTAGTGATAGAAGAGAATCCTGTTTTGACTACTTGAAAAAAGTTCCTCCTCAAAACACTGGGGAAAAAAGTGGACATTTATTTTGAACTACAGAAAAACTAGTTTTCTTCTGGAAAGTTAAAAGCATTTACCTTTGGAAAAATACTTGTCAAAGTCTGGAGGGGAAGGAGTAAAAAAGAAAAAGCCCATATCACTTCAGATTTTTGACTAGATCCTGAGATACAGGTGGTTTTCAGAAAGCACAGGTCAGGTGTGGGAGTATATGAAAGCTGACCTTTGCTCTCCTGTTCCAAGCTGGAAGATGGCTCTAACTTCTACCAACATTAAATAGCACCTGGACCATTCTGTCTATGCCTGCTGCTCCCCACAGGCCATCTGTGATCTGCAGACCACCTTTTGCAATTATTGATACAGTGAGTAATTACTTCTGATGTTAGCCATAGCTCCAACTTTTCATTAAAAAGAAAAGACACGGATGAGGTATCCTCTCTGGAATTCTCGGTGCCAGAAGTAGAAGTAACCTGGCAGGTCAAACGGTGTCCAGGTTGACATATGCTGCACTCAGTCAAGAGACTTGACTTGTCCTCACTTCAGGCTCAGGACACCTTTTGTGAGAGTGCTTTTGATCTAAAAAGCTGATGAAAAGAGCCCGAGTGATCCGCATCCTCTGGTGCTTGTAACATTGTGCTGTGCTGGTCAGCAGAATACACCCTTCCAATAACACAGGGAGAATCACAGTTGGTCTTCTCTAAGTAGGCACTATGAAATCCAGCTGGCATTCTCAAAAGTGAAAATTTTGCTTGAAAAAGAAACTAAACATGAGGCGGTAGATCATGTCCACCTTCACTCTTGAGGTTCACCAGCTCAGGTTACAAAGTGTTTGTTTCAGAAAGAGCGGGAGAATAAACAGGCCATACAGAACTGAAGTCTGGTAGAAGAAAGCTGCCAAGCTTCAGACCAGCACAATAATATTTATACGCAGGAAAAAAATGTTGAACCCCATGGATTCAATATGAGCAGCATGACAAACAAACAAGTAGGGCGTTTCATGAAGTCTTAGTCTAGTCTGGTTTTTAAATGGTTGCAGGTTGTAAAGGTTCTAAAGAAAATCTGTCGAGCTGCAGCTAGAAAAGAAGATGTTTCTCTTTAGGCCACGATATTTGCATAAATTTTAGCATAAAACTAACCTTAAGAAATCACCATATTTATGTCATGCTAAATAAGTAAGGAAGGAGAGGCTGGAATTGCTGTTGACTGTCGCTGGGAGAGGATGGTTGGATGTGTTTTGTAAATGACTGGGTAAAAGAGGTTCTGCTCCAGAAATCTTGGTTCTTCCAGGACCAAACTGGTCCAGTTCCTTAGCACCGAGACCTGTGGGGTGGGCTGGGGTCATACAAGTTTGATTTTCACTCCTTTCATTAGTGATACAGTTCATACTGCAGACTAACCTGGGGGTATTGCATGTAATAAATGAGCACATACAATGGTGATTTAATTACACGTAGCCCTTTCTACTCAGCTACACACCTCATTCCTTGGTCTTATGCTGACTCCAAAGGCAGAATTCATTATCTAATTGGTCAAAGTGCTGCTCTGGGCCCATTGCTTACTTAGCAGAATAGATGTGAGTTAAAAGGAGGATGAGGGGCTATTGCTATGTGGGCTGGGTTTTTATTATTTTAAAATTTAAATAAGAGTCTGAATCACCATAATATAAAGACACCAAAATCAAACAACCATGGTTCATTCCTGTGCTTTGATTTTTATACCCATGCATGTGTAAAAAAAAAAGAAAAAAAAAGAAAACTAAACATGTGTGCTGCCTTTTAATAAAGATCATATTAAAAATTCAATAAATAGCAATATCTCTGATCTCTTAACAAAAGCGTCTGGTGTACAGGAAATTAAATGAAAAAAAACCTTGTTAATCCTTTTTGATTTCTGTACATGGTAGCTGGAAGCAGAATTCTTTAACTCACAGGATTCTCTTTTTGTCCTCCCTCTTTTACATTTCTTCTCGGTTTTTTTCTTCTTTTCTTTTTTT
>WBMY01010270.1:110490-192945 GCA_013397315.1 Donacobius atricapilla | reverse complement strand
GGATTTTACCTATCTGAGCCTGGGCCGTGGGACCAGGTTCATCAGTGGGTGAGATGTGTCAAGGTTCATGTTTACTCCTTTGTTTACGCGAGTTTGGCTGGGTTTCTCGCTGTTTGTTTTCTCACGGAGGAAAAACAACCTTTCCCCGTCCGAAACTAACTAAATAAACACAGCCCACCCCACTTTTGAACAACATCAGTGAAATTCGTATCTGCAGTGACTCAGATGGTTTTGTTAATAACAGAGCTCTCAGTGCAGCCTGATTCTGTCCTTCGGATGGGAGGCTTTAATCCTGAGTCTTATTTTTCACAGCATTCAGCTACTGGTTTTTTGAGCAACAAATTACATCCATGCCTCCAAGCCAAACAAGGAGTGAAAATTTCTATTTAAAAAAATGTGGAAATAATACTGTCTATCTACCTACAGTTCAATTCCATTTTTAAAGTGCTTTGATATTTTTAACAATATTAATATAATAACAGCAGCATGTGCCTATTGGATTAGTCTGTATTTTATAACTTGGTATCCAATTTCTCCCTTGTTTCCTGCAGGACTGTCACTATTAATTTCTACTCCCATTTTTTCCGTCAGTGTGAACATTGTCATTGGACTATTGTTTGTAAGTGATAAGCAGCCCCTAGTATTATTATTATTATTATTTCAGTCCTGCTTGTTGAGCATCAACAAATCTACCAAAAATATTAAAAATTTGGGGGAAGTTTAACCCTCTCTTTGCCAGACATTCCCATTTTCCTCAGCTCAAAGGAGCATACTTGCTACTGTATTATCCAAGAATGAAAAAAATAGGAAACTGGTAGAAAGGCAATCTGTCACAGGGAAAAAAAAAACCAAAAAACCTCAGGGGGTAAAGAATGCCTTCACAGTATGGCTTTAAGGTTTTAATTTATATTGGTCCTGACTCATGACACAGCCAGAGCAAGCCCGGGCCTGGGAGTCAGGTCTCCCACTGACCCTTGCATAGACTGGTGGGGAGAGAGATGTCAGCTGAAAACTCCCAGGGATCACGGGGCTGCCAAGCGCTTTGGAAATGACTGCCAATTTGGCCTAGTCTCAGCTGAACACATGCCCAAGAGGGAGGGAATGCCAGTAATAAAGCAGTTTAGAGGGGAAAGATATTCCTTTTGAGCTCCCAAACCTTTCCAGCCTTTTTCTGTGATGATATGGTTTGTATCTATGCTCCCTTAGACGTACCTGCATGCACATGTGTGTACTCACATTCAAAATGAGACACAGTCTGCAAAGGAATCCGTGAGGCTGATGCCCTTTCTATGTTCATTATGCAGCCAATGAACCCTTATTTAATTTCAGAAGGTAACAACAATAAAAGTGAGTGAATTCCAAAGCACGTTGAACACCCAAACTCAAATCCCTGCAGGCATTTATGGTGCAGAACAGGTGAATACCAAAGATACCAGCAAGCCCCATCCTATTACATTTAGGTAAAAAATGTTCTGACTTTTCCATGATGGGAGACAGTGTAAAACTGCAAAAAGATATAACTTGGTTAATAAGTTGTAAAAGATGCAATTTTGTTAATGAGTTGTATCTTTGTGTACAACTTTTTTCCAAATTAAGGTAATAAGAGTAAGAAAAGATTTCCAGGTTTGTTTTTTGGTTTTGTTTTTGTTTTTTCCCACTCTTGCCTGTAAGATCTAAAAGTATGGAGCTGATGGGGTGCTCTTGTTTGTGTGAGCTGTTGTAAGAGAAACACAGTTTTAAACTTGGTTGTCCTAAAATCAGTTTTTCTTCTGTTTGATTATATTCCATTACGGTGTTTCAAGATTAGGAAAGGAGCAGCAAAAAAAAAAGCTTTATTGGATTGACTAAAATGTGAATTACTGTGCAGTTCATTCAAGCTTTTTGCTATTTGTCTTACTCAGGTTAGTTCCACTGGAGTAAATGGTTTTTCTCATTTAAGTAAGGGCTGCAAGATGAGGCCTAATATGAAGAGAATAGGGAGAAGAGTGAGGGGGAAAAAACACCAGCGGTACTACTCACGTCCCAGAACAGTGTAGGAAGTGTGCCAGAAGTAAGAACTATTTGGTACATGTAACATGACAGTTAAGAATACCTAGAAGAAAAAAAAAAAAAACAAAACAACAAACCAACAAACAAAGCATTGCTTGGCAAGCACATTCATCTGCTGCAGCATCTGCCTCCAATATGCTTTATACTTGCATAGATGCATTTGGGAACTGAGAGGTAACAAGAATTTATCAAAGGATTAGCAAGCACTGATGCTGCCATTCACAACTGTTACAAATATAAATTGTCATAATCATATTATCCGTTCCTCAGTTTAATTTTTTGCCAGGATGTCTTTTGTCTGAAATGCCAAAATGTAATCTGGAACCGGATGGATGCTGACACAGCTGAAATATTTTGCATCAGTCACCAAGTAAAATGCTTCCAGAAGTATGGGGGTTTTTTGTATATGTGGCTGTACTGGAATAGAAACGTAACAAAGTTGATGATATCTCCATCACTTCTTTCCTTCCATTAAAGAGTTAGAGTTTCTCTTTGAAGGTTTTTTGAAAAATGCCGGTAAGGAAGAAAGTTTGCATGATGTCAGTTTAAGGGACTCATGACCTACAGAGCAGTCCCACAGTTACAGTCTGTACATGCAATTAGAACACAGGTTATTTCAAAGGTGTGTTTATTCAGACCATTACAGAGCAGAGAGCAGTGTCCAGTGAGAAACAGCAAATGGTTGTTTCAGTGACCCATGAAAGACAAAATGCAGCTCTGAGAAGACATGGAGGGAATGGTATTTAAGACAATGGCTAGGTTTTGCGGATTTCTGGTTTACTTTGTGAGTTTTGTACAACTCAAACCAAATTCTACAAAAAACCCACAAAGGACAAAACTGGTTGATATCTTGTTTCCATTAAAGTGAAATACTGTGTTTGAAACCACACACAGCTCTGGATCTGGCATTAGTTTTTCCTCTTCAGCACAGACCAAGACAACAGAAATGTTACACAGTTGTGGCTTTTCCATATCAGGAACACACATAAATTCCTTTATTTTCCTTTATTTTGAATGCAAAATATTCTGAATTATTTAATCTCTTAGGTTTGGGCCTTCATCCAGGAGACTTTGGGTCAGATCTTTGGTGTGACTTGCTTTACTTCATTTTGCATGCACTAGAGAAAGTTTAAACCTCAGGTGGCAAAGTGTGAAACTCTGAAACAGAATCTGGTATGAGGAAAATGAATGGATGTTCTGCTGCCCTTTGCCCAGTGGGACTTTCTAGTGGAGGTAAGGGGCCATAGTTTAGCTCAATCTGTATGATGAATTACGTGTGTTTGATGAACATGCTACTTTTAATTGTGTGTCTTACAGCATTATCTTACACAGGTAGTGCCTGCCAAGTGGAGTTGGTTTCTTGAAAGAAGAACAGAAGACAAGCAAGGAGGAAGGAAAACAAAGTTTACCTACTTTTTATTTTTTCAGTAACACTAATGTGCTGGATATTTTCCAAACACGAAGAAAGCACAGTTGTGTCCACATGAGTTCACAACACCCAGACAGTGAGCTGGGGAGAGCAGTACAATAACATTAAAGGAACAGTGTGACAGCTAGAAGACAGAGATAGGGAATTTTAGACATGTTAGTGAGCAGGGAAAAGAAGTCCAGTGAGTGAGCAGTAGTGATTCATTGTTGTACTAAATGGAAGGAAATAGAAAGGGAAAAGAAAAAGGGGAGGAAAGGGGAGGGGAGGTGAGAAGAGAGGAGAGGTGAATTCCAGGGATATTAGATAGATAGATATGCTTATTCCGGCTTTTACACATTACTTACATGGTCTGTGTTCAGATGAAACAACAGATCGGGTTCTGAAGTAATGCACACTTGGACAAAGACTCTGTCAGAGGTAAATGGGAAAAGATAGGAGCCATAAAGCAGGACCTTATTCTCCAGGCCCCATCTGATGTCTCATTTGCTGCTTCTAACAGCATTGAAGGACCTCTGAGCACTATGATACTGTTATTAATAATAGCTGTACCATGATTTCTGCTCAGCAGTAACAGCCTTAGGCAGTGCCTGCTCAGTGATCTGTGAGCAGTTGCTCTCCACCTCCCTGGATGCCAACAACAGGACGTTCTCAGCTCCTCTCTTGTTTCATTTGTTCCCTTGTCCACACCTCTGATCGCTCACAGCAAGGTCTTCTCTTCTCCTGATACTGAAGTTCTTGAATTTATTTCCATGCTGTTGCTTTTCTCCCCAGGCTCTTTTTCAGTAGGGCCAGTCCATGTTGTGGGCAGACAGAAAACTTCATAAGGAGAGATCAAAATTGCTCCACAGTCCGTTGTCTTTGCAGCAGGAAAGACGTGGTTGTGGTTAGACAAAAATGTGCAGTGGCAGGTGTTGGGCAGGGATGAGGTAAATGAACCCCCTGTGTGCCCAGCAAAACCTGTGGCTTGCCCCGTGACCCAGAGGACTAATTTCTAGTGAAAAATTAATTATTTTCTGAAAAAAAATTTCTTTGTGTAGTTTAATGTGATGTTATGAATAAAACAAGAAAGACAAAGACTTCAACAAAATAATCTGTATGAATTTACAGAAACAACTTCTAACCGCTGAAGTGATTTATTTTATTGAAGAGGAATGTGGATTTTTGCACGATCAAAGCTAACTTTTGACAATGCCATATGAGGACGGAAAGGTGGATATCAGCCAGTGATTAGGAGCAACATTTGCTGTGTGTGCTGGTTTCCTGAGGAAAATCCAGAGTGTTTTTCTTCAGTGTTTCATTGTTTGGTGGTGCATTGATGAGCAAAGGAATGAAGCACTTCTCATTGCTTTTTTGTCAGTTAGGAACAGCAGCTGCAGAAGAGAATACTCATTTCTTTTACCATATTCATCACCTTACTATCCAAGTACCCTCCAGTAGTACATTAAGCATGACTAACATCTGTTCTGTGTTTGTTTTCTCACCTCCTCTCCAAAGGGAGTGTACATAAAGTGAACTGTTCTGGTTTGTTTTGATATATATGTTACACTGCTAAATGTTTATGTCAGAAGAGTGAGTCAAAGAAATCCTTTCTGAACTTAGAGCACTGGCTCGCTATAAAGAGACCATAGAGACCTGGTGGGTTTTTTTGTCTCCTCCATGCACTCAGAATGGCCAGAGGAACTTATACTGGATATTCAGTTGGATTTTTTTTTTTTTTTAACAGGGGAAAGAGTGGTAAAGAGAAAACATTTTTCTTATTTCAAAAATACAGTATGATAGTTTGACCAAAACCACATTTTGCACCACTGACATCATGTCTTTGCATCTTAAATGATATGGGTCACCGGTGACCCCAGTGATCTATTAAAATGATATACCTCAGAAAGATATTTGAAAGCCAAATGTATCAGTGGCAATGTGCAACCAATCTGTCAGTGCAGTGGTGATGTAACTTGGCATTATCTCCTATCAATGAGCTGCAGAAACATATCTGGTACTTGAGTCTTTGGGGAAAGATCAATATGGTCAGCCCACATATCAGCCACGAACATTTAGAAGAAGCAATAAAGAGAGTCATATAAAGATATTTTGTGCATATGATGAAAAAGGTGGTGCCATTTATCCCTTGGAGAGTATAAAAATGGTCGTTGTAGAAATGAGATGCTGAATCAGCCCAAAAGTGCTATCACTTACATTAATATTGAATCGGTTTAGGATGGGAGTTTTGAGTAGTAGTGAAAGGACAGGACAGATGCATGTTTGTCTTAAAGTAGAAGACTTCGATCAGTTAATGAGTAGGGTTGTTAGGCTTGTTTGACAATTGTATTTATTTGTTGAAGATTTGTGGCCGTTTTTCATTAGAGACTGGGTGCAGACAATGTGAGCATGGCTGCATTTCTGCAGTTATCCTCCCTGAATTTACCTATTAACAAGCAGCTCCCGAAGCAGCTCAAGCATTTCCTATGGTCCCTCACTGTCCCGCTGCCGTAGTTAACAGTTTCTAAAAAGGTTTTAAACGTTGCTTATTCTCAGCATGTATCTTTGCCAAGGTTGTGCAGCAGTTTTGTTGTGTCAGACTCTAGCTGACTACCCACAATTATATAATTAATACATTTTTGTACCATTGGTAGTCCTGTGTCTCTGTAGTTCTAAAGAACAGCCTTTTCAGCATGATGAATGTAAACTTCCTGAACAGAAACCCCTCTGTATCCACTCTTCAGCCTGGCAGAGCAGTAAACACTGACCAGCGCAGCCACGTGTCAGCCAGTGCAGAAATGTCCTTCCAGCCCCTACAGATTTGGACAGACCTGTCAGTTCTTACCTATGGACTGTGGATTGGCAGCATCTCAGCTGTAAAGCACACACTGGGAATCAACATTTGGAAAAGGGCTCGCCTTCTTTGCGTAACGGTAAAAATTTTGCACACATGCTTAATAAAAGAGAATCTCTTCCAACATGACATAGTGGGAGGAATGCAAATCCTCTCTGGTGTCACATAGCTGCAAGGAGCAGAGTTTCCCCGGGACTCAGAGAGAAGCCTGCCATATCAATGTCTGCCTAGCAACTGAAAGGTGACACGTGGAGCCTCCTTTTCAACTCATTTCCTCTTGATGAGAGGAAGGGATCCTCCTGCGAGTTATTACCTGAAATAATACCATATGGTAAAATGTAAACAACATCTGCATATTCATGTAATAATTTCATCTGTTTAATTAGTTCCAGCAAAGCAGTTTACCCTCTGAGGCCCTTGCTGTCAGCTCCACGCTCATACATCCATGCCCTGCTGTCGAGCCTGACAGCCATCTATTGTTCATTCACTGCTTCCACCTCGCCACTTAATGTAAGTGAATCTTCTGAGGGGTGGAAAGCCTGTCCCCATTGATCCAGATGTAAGGGCTGGGGGGAGGAGAGTAAATATCTGTCAGCCCGGAATACGGATACTAAACGCTAACTTGACAGATCAGGTGGCTTTGTGGGTTTTTTGGGGGAGAGGGAGGGTGGGTTGGCTCTTGGTTTAAGCATTGATCTGAACTGCAGACTTGGTACAGTTGTCCAGCCTTTGCTCTCAGGACAAGGCACTTCCACATGTGGTGAATTCAGCGGTGGAATAGCAGCTTTTCAGTCGGCTGTGTTTCAGTGCCAGAGTAATGACAGCATGCCTACTGGTGCAGCAAAACACAGGGCCCTAGAGGGCTGTATGGATTGGCCAAACAGGTTTTCGGAAATGCACGTCAACAAACGCTGCTCAGGACAATCTGAGAATGTAAAAGCATTAAGTCTAAGTGGAAAGGTCCCTGGAATGTATTTCTAGAGTCTCCTGGCTCATGTAAATAAATTACATTGTGGGTCACATGTAACAATAAGCTGTTCAACTCACCTTCAATAGGAAACATTTACATTATGGGAATATAAACACTTCATGGGGATCTTACACCTAAGTAGAGGGAAGTATTGCAGTTCGATGTGGTAAAGTCAATATCATAATAAGGTACTAATAATAATACTTGCTACTTATATGGCCTTTCACAGATTTGAGCAAACATTAACTGATTAGTCCTCCAAACACCCTGATAAAAATAGGTAAGTAAGAATTATTGCCTTGCTGTAAAAATAATCCGTATCTAATCACACACCCATCACCACGGTATCTACACAAACAAGTGTCTGGCAGGCAGTATTCTTTCCATTGCCTTATGATGCACAGAGGTGAGACTGCAAGGTGTAAACTCAGCTAGAGAGATTTATCTTCTGCTTTGCTGAATGATGCCCATATTAATATATTAATAACATTATCCTTTTCAGAAGATTCTCAGACCTTGTGGCTGGTGGTCAGGAAGATGTCCCATGTTGATTGTGATCTTTCCTCATACAAATGGCCCTGTCTGCATATCAGGGAAGGAAATATTTCTGAAATATCCAGGGTACCAATACTAAAGAGCGGAGAGAGATCAGTGTACCTAGATAGGTACACTGTACTGGAATAGTTTATCCTTGTTTAGTGCTCACAAGAGATTCTGCATGCACATCTTGGATCTTTGGGTCTTTTTTGTAGTACAGAGTGAACACATCTAGGCATAATCTGTAGTGGTTAAGTAAGAGGTACTAATGTGCTCATCTGTACCATACTGTTACTGAAGGAGGTAAAGAGGTCTTCGCTGCTTACAAAAAGACTGGGAACACCAGGAACCATCTGCGTGCTATCAGTTGGAGTGCTTCAGGTTTCCCTCTTAGCAGCTTGGAACAGTGTGAGAATTATTCTTTTAATGCTCTTAATCTGACCCATAAAATAACAGTTCACAATAGGCGGAAACCCAAGCCTTTTAAAGGCGAGTTATGTTGCCAAAGTCTCCAGGACCAGATAACATCAGAAAAGGGTCACAATCATCCCCCATGCAGAATTATCCATAAGATAATTCTAATTTCTGTATCATGTTACCTTTGTTGTGGGCACACACTATAAAAATTGTAGTTTCCTCCTTATGACTCTTCACGCAGTCACAGCAATAAACTGAAATAACCTTCAGATCACGGAAGTTAGAACAGATTACCTTTATGAAGCTAATGAGTAACTGTTCTAATTGTTACCTTGCACACAGTTTTAGAATGTTTTCATATACACTGCGGTATAAAAATTAATCTCTGGAATCTCTTTGAAAAGCTAATTTGTTGTAAATTAAAATAATAGTAAGTTAACAGCAACAATAAAATGACATTGAATTAATAATGAACTTTACAAAATAGTATTGAATACAAGAAGAATAGTGTGTTCATGATAGGTTCATCAGTCTAAAAGAAGCCCTAAACGAGGTTCTTTTTCCCTGGAAAGAATGGATGCCTTTTATCCAGGAAATGGGTATGTTGAGCTTCCCCATCAATATGAATCCAAATCTATACGAAAAAACTTTCAGGTTTGAGAGGTTCTTCTTGTCTTGGTGTCGATTTTATATTGCTGTGTGCTGAAATAGACAGGAATTATGCAATGGTAAGCAGATATAATATCACTTCAATTTGGGCAGTGTTGGCTAACAGATTATTCACACTGTTTAAAATACCATTAATTATCAGTTTATAAGAAAATAATTTTATATGATGAGAAACAAAGCAATCTGAGTTTGACTTTCAGACTTTAAGATTTCTGATATCCTATGTGATATTATTTAGGTCAATCGTTCTGGACTTTTTTGTTGTTGTTCTTTGAGCATCATGTTTTTTCTTTATCTCATTGTCACCCTGAAATTATATCTACTCTAAACAAGTCCATAAGGGAGTGAAGATCTGTCCTGAATTTGAAATGATGATCTATAAGTAATGTATTTATTAATGTGAAGTGCTCGATAGTCCAGTCATGTATGGGTCTTACCTATAGTATTATAAGAGCTCAATTATGACAGGACTCTAACATTACCCTCCATACCTCAAAAACAGTTGTATTACTTCAGTACTAATCTAATGGTCTCTCAAGTCAGCCAAAATTATAGCACAGGTAGTTGTATATTCTTGCACATTTCAGCAAAGCTCTGTTTCATTAATATTCTGGAAAGAAACCCTAAAACTAATGGATTCTTTCCTCCTTTTTGCTCTTTTAAGTGCAATAAAATTGTTCTTTGCCATTTTTTCTCCATTAAATAACTTACATGAAGCAATTTCAGGCAGGCCTCGAAATGCTTTCTAAATTAGATGAAAGAAAAGTCCATTATATTTTAAGTCTATAATTGTTACGGTGTTTTTATGCACAGATCCAAAATAGTTTCTAATGGACATTTTAGGGTAGGAAAGATAATGGTGTTTTAGTGAGGTAACACTGCTGGCCACAGCTGGGTTAATTTATCAAAATAATTTTAAATGTAATTGCCTTAAGAGTGTGACTTCACAAATTTTTCCTAACCAGAAGCTTCTTTACCAGGTTCATGACGAAACAAAACGCACTCAGAATGCTTTGGCATTTTTATTTTTAACACGGAAGTTAAGATATCTGGGTTATGTTCCCGAAACAGAAGCCTTAATGACCTTTATTCCATATTTCTTCCCGTAGATTATTGCGATAAGGAAACCCTCGTGTCGCGACCCACTGGCGTCTGGCTAATCCGATGGTATTCGTCACTGCATTGTCCGTGATCAATAACTAATTATCAAAGTGGCATTTCTTTTCAAGAGCTCCTTGTTAAAAAATGGCTTTTGGCTGAGAGTGGAGGAAAAAGGTCGCCACTTTGACATGGCTGCAAGTCTTTCAAAATCCAGTGGGCCGTCCGATTGAATTACTGTCCCAAACTAATTGATATAAATTTGAACAGAAGAATGTTTGTTACTACAGAATGTCATAATGATATCCTTGGCAAGAGCATGTCAGTGGGAAAAAGGGGGAAAAGACCAGCACTAGTCACAAAGCATCTAGACATGTTGCAGCGCAAGACCATTAACAAAATTAACAAGAACAAAACTGTACACCAGCTCCTTCTTCCCAGCCAGTCTGATCAGACAGTCAAGAAAGAAAAGCATTAATATTTCCTTTTGAACCTCATCCTTTATTTGAAAATGGCCTTTAAAAAAACCTACTGGAAAAAATAATTGCACTGTACAGAGGACTGGAACTTGATAATCAGTCAGCAGAAGTGTCATTGGCTCTACAGGGATCATCAGTGAGTATACACTGGAATTCAGCTTTAGTCATAAGGCAGAATTTGGCAGGTAGTTTCCTTAACAGGCTTTTAAGCAGCCTTAAAAACTGCTTTTGAAATATGGTAACCTTCTCTAGGGAAGCTTGGACTGTATAAGCCATGTACCTTTGAACTGGGAGAAAACCTCCTAACACTTAGGATACAGTAAGAGAAATCATAAAAAATGCAGTGAGAATAGGAAAATGTTTTTGTGCTATTAATGCCTGAAATCTAATGCATTTTCTTGAATGTCATTTGGAGATTGTCTGCTGTGGAAAGCTTGGAAACCTTAATTTTCATTACAAGGCCCCTAGGCTTGTGGAAATCCTGGCTTTTACGTGTTTTTTTTTTCAGATCAGACTGACTTCTGCTTCATGTCTTACATTCTTCCCTGAGCTGGGAATTGCTAGGGAGTTCAGGAAAAAGTTACTGTAAAGGGTATGGCATATTCTGGAGAAAGGGTATTGTAGAAGCCTTTGTGGGGGGCACGACTGGGCTTACCTCATGACAGAAATTGATAAACTGAATCTGTTAGCTCTGTGATCAGAAATGTTGTCAGCTGATTGGCTAAAACATGCCGATTTAGCCACATCTAGTGCAAGTCCTATGATTGCTGAGGAAGAGAGGAGAAAGAGACATTTGCATCTAATTGGAAAGAGTGAGTTTATGTGCATTTTAGTCTTCAATCTTGAAAGGCTCCAGCTGGATCTAGTAAGGAATATCTTTCCTGCAGACTTACTGTTTTACATTTCCTAATGATAAACCAAAGTTGACTACTGAATTGACACAGGGACTTTCATCTCTGATAGATTTGGGGATTCCCTTCAGACTGTTTCAATCAGTAAACTGAAGTTTGTGGTATCTGATGACTTGTCTGTAGTAGGGGTAGTGTGAAATAATGAGCCCCCACACAAACCTTCTGGTCAAACTCCAGTGCCACCCCTCTGCGATATTTTTGACACCGCTTCAGCACAGGGACTCAAGAACAGATGAGTTGGAGATACCAAACAGATTTTGCTGGTGGAAGTCCTCTCATTTGGAGTGGGTTGTGGCAGGTAACCATTTTGAAAACAGGTTGGTAATGCCTAACTCCAATTTCATAGAAGTCTGACAGGCTGTTGCTTGAGATGGATTTATTGTTTGGCTAAGACGACCATCAAGCCACATTTTCCCGTATGTCAAAGCCACAGAACAAAGTGGGAAACCACAGGGGTCTGGAGATTCAGATTCACAAGGTTCTGGTTACAAAGGGGAAAGTCTACTTCTGCTGACAAAGGATCTAAGGTAGCGAAGTTCACCACCAGAGCTCCCACTCTGCCTTCCATATATGACTTTATGACTGTCCTCTTATCCTAGGGGCAGGAAATGCCTTGTGATGGCAAATAGCTGAGCCATCTCTGACAGACTTACATCATCACAGAGTCACTAGGGAACCGTCTTCTTGTCTTCCATGGCTGCTTTAAAGACACTTTGTGAGGCTTTCTTCTTTAGCAGACCAGAGAATTCAGTCTGAAAGCCTGACGGGCGGGTCAGCCACTGTCTAGGTCAACCAGTCTTGCCCCTTAATTATTCCCTCTGGCACTACATTCACAGGGTGATGGAAGCAGAGGCTAAATATAGGCCCTCTATATATAGGATCTCTATATTCTTGGCATATATGAAACCACGTCCATACTGTTATTATTGGAATATACGTTTGCATCGTGTAATCTGGAGGAGGAGTTGTAATGTGTGTTACAGAACTGAAAAAAGACTGTAATTTGAGAACTAGTTTGAGATTCAACCAGAAACATGACACTATCAGAACTCATTATGTTATTAAAGATTTTAGAATTTATATCAGCTCTTAACAGGTAAAAGCAATTCCTCTGAAAGAATTAAAATTTGGAAACTTTTGATTTGATGCTGAATTGCTTCCTTACAAGAATTAGTGTAGTCCAGAAATCAGTGTAGTCCAAAAAAATCACTGTAGTCCCTATAAATCAGATTTAAAATTGGCTAAAAAAAATCCGTGTCTAAATGAGATTCTTGAATGTACAAGAAGGGGGACACTGAAAAATAATGTCACTTAAATACCAAAACACAACAAAAACATTTAAGAGGATTCTGAGAAGAGAGACATAAATTATTTGAGATCTTGAAAATGCTTTCCCTGTTGAGAAACTTGGAGAGTTCACTTAACTTTTCTGACAGAAGCCTAGAAGCTTACTCGTTCCTGGTCTGCAAGACATTTCTAACTGCTGACAGAAATGATTTCCTGTTGCTTAAACCCCAAGATGATTAAAGCTAATGGAATCTAAAACAGAAAAATTCAAATTTGAAATACGGTGATACTTTCAATACTTCGTTACTTTCTGCAATATTGTTAAGAGAAATTTGACAAAATATTCATAAAACATTCGAAATTTCCTTTATCCCTAGATGGGAATCCGGGATCCAATCTTCACACTTCCTAACATCACTGGTAATGTCCTCAGTAGGTAACTGACATTCTTTATTTATATCATAATCTCTACCACAGAAGTAAAAACTTACCTGAATTTTAATTATGTTGTAAACCATATAATATTGTATCCAACTAATTGTCCCAAAGTAGAGAATATATAAATAGCTCTGAATATCTCACACTTACTGCTCCCATTTAACACTTCCTGTCTTTCTCCTTTTGCTGTTTCTGCACAGAGCCAGAGCAAAGGGCCATATGTAGCTAGATCAAAGCAGGAGTCTGTCCAGAGAGGAGTTGTGACTCATGAATCATAACTAATCCCTTGATTACCCTCAGATGGTACATTTTATTTCCTTCCCTGTATCTGGCCAGCTGTTGCTCCTACTGCTGATCCTGCTGGTGTTTTACTGCTTTTATTGGCACTGCTGATGTCTTTCGGTAGTCGTGTAAGAGCCTAAAGAGGGATCCAGGAGAGCAGTTGTGCTCCACCCAGAGCATTCACGGCACAGAAGCTGCACTGGAATTGGCAGGAGAGTCTCCTTTCTTCCTCGAACAACTCTTAAAAAGGCCTTGAAGTTTTATTGTGGCAGTTATCACTTTAATATCTGAATGGCTCCCAGGTTAGCAGGAATCTTACGGTTGCTGGTTGTTGGCTCCTCTGTTAGGAATCTCTGCTGGTAAATGTAGAGGGGAAAAAGCTCATAAGTCTGTGTCTCCATCAGCATTATGATGGGACAGAATTCTCAGTTCTTCAAAACTCATGTTAACATTTGTTTAAAATAATTTACAAACTATTAATTTGTCTGGGTATACTCCTTATTTATGGCTGTTATTTTAATTCTGTTTCAAATCCATTCCTGTAGCATCATGAGTAGTAAGCCTGGCTTAAATTTTTTTTTATTTGAAATTTTAATACAACACTTGAAGGAAAAAATTGGCAACAAAACAGGCCTGGCAAAATAGTTTAAAATTGTTATAGGTGCAAACAGACACCCAGCTATAGCTGTCTGAATCAAAATCTGTGAGAAAAGCAACCATATAAGTTGCTAATATTATGTACTCAGAAAAAGAATACAGCTAGAACTAAGCAGTTCTGTAAAACATGGAACAATAATCTTGCAGCTATTTCACAAGCACAAGCACCCGAGTAGACTTTCAATTTTTCTTTTGTTTACTTGTTTTTTAGCAAGCAGCAAATCAGCTAAGAAGACCCAGCACTTCATTTATGGACATTATTGATCTAAAACTTGTTTTTTCACCTAAGCCAAAGTGACAAAAACTTCTCTAAAGTGAAACAAGTTCAAACACTCTCAGCCTGGTTCCCATTAAACATCACAAGAACATTGTGGTTTGACATTTATCTGGCAGCCTGAAATGTGAAAGACCAGTGTAGCTGGTACACGGAGAATGGAAAGGCCTCTTTGGCATCACTGGGGATGCTTTTACCAGGTTAGGGTCAGGTGGGATGACAGCAGAGTGGAGGGAGATAGTCTCACTTCACTGCAGACTTGAACTGTATTTCACCTCCAGGGTACCAGTGACTTACTTGGAAATTGCAAGAACATGGAGCTGCCCTTTATAGAATTATAATTCCTTGCCATTCAAACAAAAAAAAAAAAAAGCAGCTAATTAAGTATCCCTTATCTGATGTAACCCTCATCCAAACAGAACCAGGGATCATCCTGTTGCCATTCTTGGAAAATGTAACTGTCGGAAACAATGGTGTTGGTGGCTGCAATTTGAATGTAGACCTTAAAGAATCATGATTCCAAACTTCTTGGTGCCCTTTGCCTATCAATCAAAAAGAATCGTATGAAATAATTATTAGGCTACATAATTATTTTACAAAATAGAAGGTGTTTTTACTGCACATTTCCATTTTAGTACCAATCATTACTACCCTGAATACTAATAACAGCGTTAAGCATTAATAGCATGTTTTAAGGTAAAGGGTCAATAGTCTAAGACCTGTGAAAGAACTCTGAGCATTTGCAATGTAAAAGAAACCTTTCACTGAAAAGCGTTAAATAATAAATGTATTTCTGGGGGAAATATTATATTGTGATCCATTTGGAGAGAAATGACAATTTATAAGATGTCACTCATGTGCCCCTGTATAAAATATCTTTAATAATGCTGTGGCTTCACACTTGATACAGAGGTTCACAGAAAGCTTACATTTCTCTGAAGAGGTCAGTAGTATTATACTGATTGAGGGGAAACTGAGGCACATAATCACTCAGTGCGCCAGTGAAAGGAAAGGGATCTGAACTGATGACTCAGTCCTCTGAGTGCAAGAAAATGGTGCCTTTTCTTTATTTCCAACTAGTAATCCATCTTCTAATAGTTCTTTTAAAAGTATAATACGCACACAGGGGATAGTGAACTTATTCAGAAAAGGTAAAGGTGCTTAGAACATCTTTGTTCAAGCTGGATTAAGTAGCACAATTTGAGGAATGGAGGGGGGGAAATACTGCATATCAATTTGAATTTCCTTTTTTTTTCCTTCATATGTGTATTGACAGAGGACCAGAGGAACTAAAGCCTCAAGAACCGCAACTCAAGTCTGAAATCTTCTTTGGAGGCCTATTGAAGTCAATGAACTGACTCTTCATCAAGAAATCATCTCCTCTCCGTGGCATTATAAGTCCCCCAGTTTATTTTTCTTTTCAGGTTTACTCCAGCTGTTTTTAAGGACTAACTGTGGTATGAATATTTTAGGTCCCAGTAAGCTACCCTTTTTCATCATTAAATTTTTCTGTCTTTATCCTGTGGTATTTCCATCTTCTCAGACTTGTGGCCACATTAGATTCATAATCCCAAATGATTTTTTTAAACCTAAATACCTCTATCTTATAAACACCAGTAAGGATTGACTCATAGGCACAGGCTGAAAGAAGAACCACAGCTTCTTATTTATTATCATTAATATTATCACTAATATTATTTTTATTTACTTTTCTATGAATAGTTGATCTATGAATAGTGTTAGGAAAAAGGTAACACAAGTTCAGCTGTAGTGGATCCAGGTGAGCCAGAGAGGCAATAACAGAGGTGGTTGTGATTTGCATACCCAATACTTAAAACATTCCTCAAAAAAGGGAAAACACCTCAACTTCAATTGCCACTTGAGAAAATGATTGTTTATTTAATGAAGCTTTATGTGAAATATACCCTATCAAAATCTCCTTTAATCTGTGCCCAAATCTGAGTTGCCCAAATTTTTATTTCTCTTTAATGCCTAACCAATCAAAACATATGTTTGCAGAACACATGAAACCAATGAATACTCTTCCAGCAGAGCAGGTTCTTTTCCCAGAACCTGTAATGAATCAACAAGTTTCAAGTGAGATCGAGACGACTTGGGATTCTTTCAGATTCAGGTTAGTCCTACAGGTCTGCTCATGTTTCCTTGAGCACCACAACTCCCACATGAGTCAGATATTCCCCTTCACCAGCTGTGAGCAGGTTGCTGGAAGTTACTCTCTCTCATTGTGGAAGGGAGCAGAGTTTCTTTCCTGGAAGAAGCTCCAACAGCAAATACAGTGCAGAGTTTGAGTGGAAGGCTGTCTCCATCAACTTGTGCAACGTTTCACTGTCATGGAGATTTTCCCTGCATCCTTAACAAGAACTTAAGAAACAGCGTGAGTAAGACAATAGAGCCTGTGCCTGTTCTTCTGGTCATTAACAACAATTATTTTATAATGCTATAGAATACATATCTGACTGTTAAAGAGTTAAAGAAAAGAATGAATCCTGTAAAAAATCAGGCCATCGTATAATGCCTCCTCATTGCTATAATGATATCAGTTGCAACAAGTCCAATGGCTGACCTCATTACAAGGGTTTAATTGCATTGTTACACAGTTTCACTTCTTCTCTCTGGCCTCTTTCTCTTTATGACAGCTTTAGAAAGGAATTTCAGCTTGAGGTCAAAGGAAATTAATTACTGCTTTCTTAATCTGTGCTCATCTACATTTAGAAAACTTGGGGCTTTTCACTAACATATTTGTGTCTCATTTCTGTGTAGACCCAAAGTTATAAGACTTTTGTCCTTTGTGAAAGTGCATAAATAGCCTTTTTCATATCAGAGGCCAGAGTTTTTTTCATGTCATTTACAGTTGTGCACATATGGATGGATGCCAGTGGAACCAGTGGAATGTCTCTGCATATACATTGTGTGGCTGAGGTAAGGCACTTGCAATGCATCTTTGGTTTAGACTAAAGACTCATGACAGATGCCAGGTGTTAAAAGAATCATTAACTACAAAACCAACCCAAGAACAAAGGAAAACCCAACTCAATAAGAAGTTACACTTAAGATAAAAGTCAAAAAGAAGGGTCTTCAAAATTAAGTAGATACTTCCATAGAGAGAAGGGTGAAAAAATATGTCTCTATGACACCAGATTTTACCTGCTGCCTGTCTTGTGTTTTTACTAAATACGTCATTGTTCAGTTAAGGAATATCCAGTTTATGTCTCAAACAACTTGTCATCTCAATAACACATATTGCAGCATGTCAGAGAGGCACAAAGACAGAGGCACTATAACAATAGTCCTTGGAAAGCAAAACCACGCAAAATCTGGTTGAATGTTGTTGTAGCATGAAATATAAAAATAAAAGCTCACATATCTGGGCCTCAATTATATCCTGTAATTAGGTCATTTGAATTTATCACTGCCTCTTCCATGAACTCCGACTGGTGTTGAGAATAACTAAACTTCTACTAAAAGAACCAGTGTTGTTAGTTTTCTTCTTGAGGGAGCAACTTTGGAAGAGAAATTCCAGTCAGAAATGTCTCTGGGATGATTTGACAGATTAATGTGAGGGGATATGGCATGCACCGAAGATAATCTGAACAAGTATTACCACCTTGCAAGCATGATCTGGTAGTTTAAGTGTGTGAAAAAAATGTTATGTACAATGCATGTGTAAAACTACAATGTGAGAAATATAAATTTCCTGTAGAACATATGTATTTCTTACAGGTACTTTGTGGTTCTGGATAAGTCATGGAAATGCTGACAAAGATGAAAAATTGTTATGTTTTGAGTCCTTTGACATAGAACATTTAAATTTTCGCAAATATCTATCTTTTGATCAGTTTTGCCACCCGCTGAAATTCCTGCTGCCAGACCTGTGAGCTCTTTTTAGTTTATTAGTTACTGCCTCATTCTCCCCTTTCAAGTAGGAAGATTGGCAATAATAAAACTGCAGCTGCAAAACAAAGTAAACTCATTGAATAGCTTGCCCTTCATCTATCTTGACGTAAATCAACTCTGTTAAAACTTCTACAAAAGGACCAAGGTTTCATCTAAGTCACTGTGAAACCCTTACCATGAGACCTACTTGCATTAAAGTGAGTTTCATTCTCATGATTGCCCAGTTTGTGAAACAACCTGTGTACACCTTTTCCTTAGTAGTTGTGCTTATAGGGCAAGCTTGGACTTAAGCCTGGGTTGTGGCCTGAACAGAAGAAACAATCAATGTAGAGACATAAAGTTCACCAAGATGTGAAAGCCATGACGAAAAGAGGTCCTGAACAAGCCTGAACTCTCTGCAGCCATAAAGAGGTGTGATACAAGAGGTGGACGTACCTGAACTAAAGCAAGCGCTTTGGATAACAGTCCTGCAGTAACAGCCGTGTGAGCTTCAATGTGCAGTTGTTACTCAGGTAAGCAGCCAAAGTTTCATGGGTTCATAGTCAGTCGAGAATACATTAGGACTGATCCTTAAGGAGCTCAGACCCAAGGTAGCTCTAGTCATGCTCTAATCACATTTTTAACTTTGTGTGAGAGATCTCCTCGTAGGGCCTGGACCACAATGTAGCAGAGGTCTCTGAACCACTTCACTGACGGGCACCAAGAGTTTTAGTGAATCGCTTGTCCAGGAGGAATCATAGAACTGCTTAGATTGGAAAAGACCTTTGAGATCATCGAGTCCAACTGCTGATGCAGCACTGCCAAGTCCACTACACCTTTGCCTCAGCTGGGACCTTCCCAGAGAGCCAGGAGTGCTGGGAAAGGATGAGGAGTGGCTCGGTGAGCACTTGCCCCGGCTCCCTCGGTGGCCTTGGGTGGATCCCATCCAGACCTCTGTGTCCAAGAGGTGTAGCAGGTCACCGATCATTCCTCCTTGGATTATGGAGGCTTCATTTTGCTCCCTGTCCTCCAGCTCAAGGGATTGGGTACCTAGAGAACAAGTGGTCTTACTATTAAAGAATAAGGCTAAGAGGTAGCTCAGTCTTTTCCTCGTCCTTTGTCACTTTGTTTTTCCCCTGCATCCACTGAAGGATGGGGATTCTCTTTAGACCTCCTTTTGTTGCCAGTGTATTTATAGCAACATTTTTTATTGTCTTTTACAGCAGTAGGCAGATTAAGTTCACACTGGGCTCTGACCCTTCTAATTTTCTCCCTGCATAACCTCCCAACATCCTTGTATGTCATACTGAGGTGTGAAGGGATTAAGTTGAAAGGCCTAGTTAACACAGACATGGCACTGGTGACAGAATTAAGTGCTAATGATATATAACAAAATACTATTACATGAAATAGGATCTTTTTCACCCAGTTTTTCGATTCTGTCTGATAGAACTAGTAGAAGAAAATGAAAAACTATCCATCAATCAGAGGTCTGGCTGGGTCAGACATTTTGGTCAAGCAATGTGAGCAATTCCACCTACCTCCACTATAATTTACTGCAAAATTAATGCCATGACATGCAAAGCCATTGTTTGATAAAGGTAATTCCTAACCTCAGGAAAAAAAATCCAGATTTTGTTTCATTCTCTCTCTCCTTTTTTTTTTTTTTTTTTTGGCTATTCTGACAAGATGAAACCTTTGTGATAATTGTGGGGTTGAGGATGAGTCAGTTCTAATGCTTGACCTCAAGCAGGATTTTATAGACTTTCTTAATCACTGATAAACCAAGATACACCAGGAAAAAAAGACAACAATGTAATAGTTTTTGTTAAAGTTTTCCTGCTTCTTTACAACAGAATGAAATTGAGGATTAGTGGGAAGAATAAGTTTTGATATACACTACTTTCTATGAAAATTCTCAGGACAATTTATTCTTAACCAGGATAAAATACAATAATTCACCAATTCATGATCTTAATTGCACTGTCGCAAGGTAGGGAGACTAATGGCATATTCTTATTTTTAAAATGTTTAAAATTATAGTTTGTTATAAAACAGGTCACTTATGTCTGGAATTTGATTGGCCTTGATTGCTTCAGAAAATTAAATTGTTTCATTAGCTGTTGAGGGTGTTCTAAGGTTTTCATTAAGTATCATACAGACCTACAGTTTCATCAGAAACTGAGTGGAAATTTAAAAATTACCCAGTGCCTCCAGAATTCACAGCAAAACCACACAACACTTTGTTGTGAACCTTATGATGGTCATTCTCCAGAGGGAGAAGCTGAGGCGCACAGAAAGGATTTTTCCTTTCCTAGAGACTGGTAGATATTCCTGCAGCTGCACCTTTTATTTATTCCTTCCTACACTTTTCTGGTGCGTGGTGCATTCTGCTGTGCAGTGTGAAGAGAAGCAGAATCTCATAAAACTCTAGGGAGCAAGAAAAGGAAAGAGCATCTCTCACCTATCCATTGCTCTTTCTCTTGGTGTGCCTCATGAATAGTTCGAAAGATGTTGAAAGAGATGAGATTATTTACCTGCTCTCTATTCCGGCACTTCATTCCTCCATCTCTTTTTCATATATATAGTGAAACTGATACCAGCGGTTGAAGGTGGGCTAACAGGAGGAGGTAGAGTTGTTCCTTGCAGAGGATTTACCCATGTTGTGTGCTGTTTCTTTGGGATTGCCTGAATGAGAATAGATTTAGGAGATGGAGACTCTGACTAGAATGAATCTGAATTGGAAACAAAGGAGTAGGGAGCAAGTGTTGCAGCCCAGCTCCAGATGGGTTGCTGCAACACAGAATTTCAGATTTTTTTCAATATGAGTCTATTTACTCTGCAAGGTATTCAAACACTGTGGTGAAATAGAACTCTTGTTTTAGTTTTTTATTTATGTAAACTGATTTTAGGAGAAAAAGAGATACACTGAAGACCACGAGCTAAATCAAGAGTGTTAATATAATTGCCAGATGACTTTCCAGGATAAAAGGCAAAAAATACAGATAACATACAACTAATCGATTAGAAAATAATTTATAATAGTTTTGCATTTTAATTCAGGTGAGGCAACCATACACCGTAGTAATACGGTTTATATTTTGAATAATACCTAAGTAAAAAATATAAAATGGAAAAAATACTGCCAAGATATTGTCATTGCCAGGTCTTTCTTTCCTGTATTGTTTCCTTTGAAACTTACACTGGGGTTGCAGGCTGCAATATCTGGTGACCTGCATAAACTTGTATAGCAGCCACTGTAGTGGTGTGATTCTATTATCCAGACTTCACAACTTACCTGCTGGGACCTTCCAAGAAATGATGTTATAGTGCAAGCAATCCAGTTTTTCTTTTTGTTGTGGCTTTCCTACAAATAATATTGTGGGGAACTTCAAGCACACAGCCTCCACCTGTGAGTGTGTATACATGGAATTGCACCTGAAATTCGGTACCTGCAAACACCTGCAGAACTAAGGATAGTTTTCATTCTATCTAACTAAGCCTTTCTGTCATCTAACACCCACATACCTGACCACCCTAAAGGTTTGCTGCCACAAAGCTCGTCTGGAACTGCTTAAGAAGACACGAGCACAGGAGTTAGATTTGCATTCCTGAACTTTGCAGAGTCCGGACAGAACTTTCAGCAACTGTATCTTAACTGCCTCATATGGTTATTACATTTCAGTGGTTTCAAGGGTACGTGTGGCTCTCACCAGTTTTTGCTGGTACAGTATACTGGTCAAGATCTGCATTTTTTTGGGATAGCATCATGCTACAGGGATCATGCAGTTACCTCGTGAAGCACCAGTTGAAATTCCTTCCCAAAATTCCCTGGAATTTTGTTTAGTTTAGGAAAAGCATCAAATCCACCCTGTGCTGTCCCCAGCAGGCAGGTGCAAGTACAGGTGTTTGAAACCCCTCTTGGAGGTGCCACACTGCCATTTGCAGCATTCAAAAGAAGTTTTGTCTTTCACAAGAGCTTTCACCCACACAGTTCCCATTGCAGGGTAAGCTTCTTGCTTTTAGGTAATGCCTATTTCATCTGCCGTAAAGACACACATGAAAAAAGGGTTGGCATTAGCCACATATCCATAAAAGCCTAGCAGCCAAGAGTATTATCTTTATTCAGAAGAAGTATAGCACTTTTAAGGTTCAGAAACATATATAAAAATTGGGTTCTGAAATGGTCATTTTTCCCCTCTGCTATGCCATTATAGCGATCAGCCAAGCTTCTGCAAGGTAAATACTTTTGGAAAATAAGTGGAAATTTGCTGCAAATCAGTCCCTTTTGTGCATGGCCACAGGAGCATGTTGAAATGTTTGGACACTAATACCCATTCATTTTCTTGGCTCCATAAATAAAAGCCGCCAGCTATGTGGCGGCCGTGAAATGGTATTCTTCAGGACCCAGCAGGAAGCCCCATCCTTATTACCACTGCAGGGGGCAGGACAGGCCCAAAATAGCAAGACAACTAAATCAAGACATTTTCAATGTCTAACAAAATGACTGTGGTTTAGAGAGAAGCAAAAGGTTGGAAAAAATTGGACAGCTTTTATACTTAGCATAATACCTTTGTTAAAAGAGTGCAGATAAGAAAATCAGATCTCCAAAAAAAAAAAAAAAAAAAAGGCACATAAGCATATTTCCGAATATTGTTTAAAATATGCAAAGACCTGATGGAACCAGAGACCGAGCATGATGCTATCTGAAAGGACATCTTGCTGAAGTCATAATTTCCAAATGGTAGCCCATGGTTCCTAGTAAATAGTGTCTTCTGGCGATATTGTTGTTTCTTGGGTTTTGATGGAACCAAAACATTTGAAAAGAGACACTGGAAATCTGTCAGTAAAATTTAAAATCTCTTTTGGTCCACAAAACTTATAAAAAATTACTATACTTATATGGAAGAAAGGTTTTGGACTAAGCCCTTCATTTTTTCTACAGGTTTACTTAATTTTTATGAATTTCCTATACTAGGCAATATGATCCAAGATTCTGGCATGAAAACATCCTGAAGGGTCTCAGTCAAAATAAATATGGTGGTGTAAATTGCTGTTTTACATAGCTGAACTGTGCTGATCTGGGAAAATGTTAAAGTAGGTTTAATAACTGGCCTTCAGTTAAATGGGGCATTTTAAGTGTACAGAAGATCTGTTCAGGGGATATTTTGTGTAAGATAAGAAAAGATTAGACTGTTGAGGTTTTAATGAATTCACAGTTCATTGCTGTACTCCAAAACCAGTGTTTCATTCTCTACAATCACACCATTAAAATAGATATGGGAGAAATGTTATTTTTTATTTTCATATTATTAATTTGTGATTCTGATTATAAATTTGCTCAAACAAAGTTGAAATAAGGGTATGCCTGACAGTCGCATTTCAGTGACGCATGGGTATATATCTATGAATTTATATTTATACATACAAGTTTCCACGCATTTTGGGGAATTAAAACAGTTACTTGGAATGTCTCATTATAGAAGGAAATATTCAGCGCTAGTGTCAAGAGAAAATAACCACTTAACCTGAACCTTAAATTTACTTGCACTGCAAAGGAGAAATTTCTAAGGTACAAAATATCAGAGAAAAATTAATTCAGTGTATTACTGAGTATTGTCTTGTAGCCTAACCAAGGGCTTTTGATAATAAAAATAAAAAATGAAAAAGGGGGACTCAAAGTGACAGTTCAGTGCTGTTTCCCTCTTCACTGGGACTTGAGACTTCCACCAAGATCAAACTCCATGACCATTCCAACTTTTTAATGTTGGCTTTCCTGGCTCCACTCTGGAGGAGTCCAGACTGTCCAGGGAAGTTTGTATACATGAAAGGAGGGGCTCAGATTCTTTCCTTACAGGCATAAGAGAGAGAACTTATTGACTCTATGTGGCTCAAGAAATTTCAATCTGAAGGGTAAAACCATGATCTATGCAAAAAAAAACCCCTTTCATGGTCATGTGCAAGGGTTTGAGACCACGTATCCTTATGCTTAGCCATAGGCACATATGGTGGCTTGTACAATCAGAACTCTGCCGCAAATAAAGACTCCAGAAATAAGAAAAATGAAGTCTATTTGTTGTCTTTTCTGCAGTAATTGAAAGAAGCATAAAGGGGACAATCCTGGTTGTAGCTGGATTGGTAAAGACACAAGGAAGTTCCAAAGGAGTCATCATGGATGTGGAACCCAGCGTGCTCCATCCTGTAAGATCTCAGCGTCATCTTTGCTTCACCTCCTGCCTGGGAGGCACAGGTTTTACAGAAAGGACGGGTTGTGCATCCAGAGTGGTGGTGGCCATAAACCCAGTCCTCATGCACTGGAGCACAGGTGGCTTTGTGCTTCCCATCCCAGCAGTGACTTCAGGCACACGTGGGGCACTGAGGTGACCCAGGTACACAGGGCTGCTGCCTGCCCAGCTGCGCCACTCACCCTCCTGACCTGCCAGGCTGAAAAAGCCAAGGATCAACCAGTCTGCAAAAGAAAATGCAGCGAAGGATACACTGGTGTCAGGACTGTCATTATCATAATTGAAACTACTGAAATAATTCAGACATTAAGCCTGTAATCTCTGCTGCTGCTTATATCTGCTTCATTTAAAAGTTACAAGGCCAAAATTCCTTGAAAGCAGTGCAGGTAAGAGGGAGGTAGGGGGAAAACCATCCGTTCACTTATTTCCATTTTGGCCTGCTGAGTGCCTGAAAAAACCTTGCCAAAATCTTTGAAGGCTTGTATTTGCAAAATGAATTCCAAAATAATTAACATTGGAAGTAGAATTTAACAAACTAACATTTGATACATGGTAGGAATAATACCTGGAACATCTTTCTTATGCTCAGCCTTTTATGACTCTGATTTTAATGATCCTAATAAACATTAACTTACCTAATAAAAACTCTAGTATTTTGGAGCTGGTGCATGGTATGCCAACTGCATCTGGTGTCAACTGGAGCTAATTAATATTTTTATAGGTGTCTTCTCTCCACTGTAGTTTAAACGGAAATATTGTGGGGTGCTTACATCAAAGCTGGAGGCAATTGAGAGCTGTGCTTGCTTCCCAGTCTGAACTGATAGCAAGTAGAGCAATTTTTATAGGATTGTAAAAGCTGACTGTGGCTGGGGTTCATGCAGAGAAGCACTTTTCCCTGTAGCTCTCACAATTCAGCATTAATGCTCGTGGCTCGTTTGCTGCGAGGTGGCTGGTGAGATAGATGGAGGGACAGCGGACAGATAAACTGGCAAATAGTTCTGCCTAGACTTAGACAAAGCACACAGTGACCCAGACAAACCACACTTCTTTTTTTTCCTCTCCCCCTCCTTCTAAAGGCTTTAAAAATGTGCTCTATCAAGCATTTACTTGTGGCGCAGATAAGATTTATCTAACAAGACTGAGCTAAAATGAAAAAGAAAGATGAAATAGCACAAGCGGTGCTAATATGTGTTTTGAAGCGTACCAATCGGCCAGTGCAATGTCACAGCCCTGGGCTACATTTGCAAGTGGTCGAGCATCTCCTTTTTAAAAGGTTAACCTACAAAGAGCACACAAGCCCCTCTCTATGAATATGGGCAAACACCCAGGGAGCTCCACAACAATAAGAAAATAATGACATCAACCTGACCATGCTTAAGTACATAACATGCTGAAGGTTCACGGTTGTGTGGCCTGGAACAATAAAGGAAAAATAAAGAAGCCTGCTTGGTAGGCCCCAGCTGTTATTAGCCATGCTGTGAGATCAAGGGAAGGTATGATATGGGCTGCCATTTCAATTGAGACCAGGTTAATCTCTCAATTTGTGGAAAAGAAAAACTAAAAAAAAAAAAAGAAAAAAAACTGGCAGGGAGAGAAAGCAGTGTTCACTCCACAGTGCTACATATGGGAGAAATAACAATATCCCTATTTACATAATCTGTCTTTAACCCTTTCCTAATAGAGACTTAATTTCCTAAGAATCACAAACTGCAGATTTAATTTTCCTGCCCCCCGAAATGAAATATCAAACCTTTGTTAACCGTTTCCCATTGGTGCTGCCATCGTTTGTGGCTGACATCCAGTGCTGCTGAGGCTTACCCAGGGGGAACCTCTGGTTGCTGCTGGAGGATCAGAACTGGGTGTAAAGACCAATGGATGCCTCTGGTTTTCTGTCACTAATCTGCCTCTAGCACTGGATAAATAATTTAAAATTTGTCCTATAATTTACAGGCATGAAATACGGCAAATCATACCAAGCTTTTTCACCAAGGCTCTCAGCTAATACAGTGCAGTTTTCAAGTGAAAAATAGCCCTGTTTTGTGTGGCAGTAGTGTGTGGAGGTAATGTGGGGCTTGCTCTCGGAGGTGGTTTTCTGGTGTAAGAGCTTGTGTTGGTGGAAGCAGTGAGGGGAGTCCAGACTCCCCCAAGGTCACCCTCCAGCCTCTCTCCCTGGGACCCAGGTCGAGGCAGGATTTCCAAGGTCCCTGCAGACTCGGAAAACTGAAGTGGAATCGCTTTAAGGTTATAATTTATGGAATAATATCCTGGAGGTACTGCATTTTCCCGTTTGTAGTCTGTGATGTGTAAGCCGGTACGTGTGCACAGCCCATGAGGCTGCTGTAGATGTTTAACTTCTCCTGACTGCCGTCCTCTGCATCAGCCCTCCACAGTCAGGGGAGATCGCCCCTTCCTCCAGAGCATCTGAGCATCATGACAGGAGATGGGTTAGGGGAAAAGGGGCCCTGGATGGAGCACGGGCTGAGGCCACGGTGCTGCTGAGGCTGGGGGTGGGCAGGGCTCTGCCAGGGAATGCCCAGTGCATACCAGGGAGCCAGGGGACTCTGCCAACATTTAGAAAGTCCCTGAGCTGCTGATCCAAGAGCAAGCCTGAGGGAAAGGACCCACTTTGTTAGGACACAAGAGGATTTTGCCCAGTTTTTCCACTACATTTTCTGTGTTCTTTAATTTTTCTGAGTTTTTTTTCTTTTGGAAGAGTTCATTGGTCTCGTGCCTGGCTTATGCAAAATTCTCCCTGACATTTAAATAGATAACACTGGGTTCTTGGGGTTTTTTTAAGAAAAAGATGTGGCAGAATCATCTCAAAGCCCTGCTGACTCAGCATCACAAGTACTAAGACTGATTAAAAATTGGTGCATTATTTTTCAGATATCCCAATTATTTGAATGAGTTAAAATAGCTGAATGAAGCTGAACAAGAGCAGCGGGAAAATAGGAAGTGGCAAGACAGAAAATATGTCCCTAAAAATGCAGGTGAGCAGAACAGCCACTATGCAGTCACTTTTCACTGAGTTACTTTATCCTCTACCATCCTCAAAAGGTTGATGAAACTGTAGTAGCTGTATTTATTATTTTCTCTCAGAGGAGCACATCTCAGGTTCTTATGACTTCACATTGTAACATTTCATTGCTAGTTCCTGACTTAATCACATTTTTAACTATTTAAACACAAAATAATTTCCATGTAGATCCAGATTACACTAATTTTATTTGAAAGTCTTAATAAAGGAAGGAGTATCAAAATTTGTTCCTGGAAGATACCTGGATGGGGTTAGTTTTCTTTTATTAGTGTAATCATGGTGTTTCTATGTTGAAGACTATGCCTTTTAAGAAAATCCAGTTGGTATTATAAAGTATAAGTTATTGCAGATAAGGAACTATACTGATAGGCTTGTAAAGTTATTTGCATTTTCTAACTGCAATAATATATATTTTTTTTAAATGAAGGGTCTCTGTTACAAAGTGGAGATGGGCGGGATTTGCTTAAAATATTAATGGTGACCAATGCCTCTGCATGAAAGTTTTTGGTAAAGATTCTTTAGCATTTTCATTTTGCCTGAGACCAGTGACTATGTTAGACCCTAAAAATCTATATAACTGTAGAGAAGTTCCCCTTCTTTTTTTTTCCTGCCATGTTAATTCTTTTCATGTCAGTAAATACTGAAGTTCAAAATACTTGAAAGCTCTTGTTTGTTTCCATTTCTTTTTTAGTATTAGATGAATTCCTTAAAAATATGTTTCTGAAACTGTAAGGCCAAAGTGGTCAAACAGTGGTTAAAATCAAAATCCTCTTCTTTGGCTCCTGCGTACTCATTTTTCATAACTATTCAGCCAGTGTTTTAGATATTCCTTCTGCAGTAAATATTCTTCCCTTCTCGATGTGCTCAGTAGCTCACTTCTTTGCTGAATTGAAAGAGCCAACTTCACCTTTGCCAGAGTTATGCAGCTTTCCTGAGGAAAGGCTGTGCTCATATCCACTGAGCTGTGGCTGCATCCCCTCCAGTACCCATTGAGTCTTTTCCTCAGTACTTTAAATTCAACACTTTCAGATTATAATGAAAAACTTCCCGATGTAGATGTCTGAATTTTCATTACCTGTGTTATCAGCAGGGAACATCGCGGAGTTCTAGTGCCTGGATGAGTTCGGTGAGTTACCTGTAATGTAAAAAACTTCAGCAGTAGCAGGGATATCACATCCTAATTAACCACAATATTCTTGTACAGATAAAAATAAATCTATAACTCACTTCTTTTACTGCTTACTGACTCTTGCAGCAAGATGAGGTCCCAGTCCTGGATGTGGAAACATCTGGCATGACTTCCTTTGCCTTTGTAACATGAAGAGTCACTTCTGGATCTCCATCATAAATTTATGTGCCGAGAGTCATTACAAAACATTTCTTTTGTTTTGTTGGCAAATAGTTGCCAGCACACTCTAAATCATATTTTATTCATGCTGCGCTTCACAACAGTGCAGCCAGGTGTTAAATAATATTAGAGTTACATCAAATGGCTGGGTGGTTCAATCAGGAGAAACATCCAAAAGTTCTAGGTACTTATCTGGAACCTTCCCAAAGAATGTTGGTCCAGAAACTGAGCTTAAAAAATAATCATTAAAAATGCTGCTTTCTAAAGCAATCACCTTTTTGTGACTTGTAAGGTACCTTAATATATAGAGGTTTGAGGACCTGAAAATTATTACATAATCTTTAATCAAAGGTACATGTAAAGCAAAGGATTCAGGAATTGCTGACTTATTAAAAAGTTGCTTTGCATTTCCTGTTCCCATTACAATCATAAGTACTGAGGGGAAAATAATCAGTAAAGTAGCCTTTAAAAATACATATCAGAAGCTAGGAAAAATCATCTTATTCTTTTAAACAGTTTATTAAATTTTTTCTAACATTAATAAATAGTTTAATTTTTTATTGTTATTCTGAGCTCCTCATATATGCACATGCATGATTTGAAAGGACAGGAAACTGAAAGAAGAGAATGCATCAAATTCTGGCAAGCACGGTGTTTTACTGACAGCAACAAACAGGCTTTTATCCATCATTTCTGTACTTACGAGATTTTGGGCTGCATTTAAAGACAAAAGTTCTGGCGTTTCTGAACTTGGGAAAATTCAGGTTCAGTTAGTAGAACACCCCAAATGAGTCATTACTTTTGAAATCCATCTAAATTTTCCAGTAGGTGAGTTCAGAACAGAACCCAAATTTACTAAGTCTGGGCTTGGAGGTCTCCAGTCTGAAGTTTCTTGTCATGAAGTTTTGTTCATGAGCAGTGGAGGACCACGTTCAAATCCTCAGCCTATGGCTTTTAGGGGACATTTTTGCTGACGAGAGATTTTAGTCTAAAACACCCTGTTTATATATGTAATATCTTTGATTATGCTCCCAGAAAAAAATGACATATTTCTCATTTCCCTCTGGGAGAGACAATTATTGTAGTGGTGAAAACAGGGTTCTTGCTCCCTGCTCTCCCCTCCCCATATTTTCTCTTTGGACTTCATGCAAAAATTAGATACCGTTGGTGCTGTGTACAAGTGTGAGACCACCAGCTAATTTTGCATAGCCCACTGAACAGTTAGATGGGAATTGCTCTTCAGGGTGTTCTCTTTGACAATAAACAGAAGCCTCAAGTCTGTGTTTGGCTGCAGTTCAAAAAAAATTACTAAGGAATCGTACACACTTATGTATATGAATACCAGCAATTGCACATTCCCATACAGTAAGCTTTGCAACCACAGTTATTAACATTTTAAAATGAGTAAATGCAAATAAAATGACTGAGTAATACATGTTATGTTAAGATCAGCTATATGAAAAGCAAAAGGATTAAAAGTTAATTTCATCCTTTTTAATTCAAGGGACATATAAATGGCATTCTGGGTAGAGTCAACTCCTCTTTTATCAGTCCTTTGATGCTGCTTTCTCACTGATTCAGTTGTTCAAATGCTACCTACATAATAAAATCCTGAGTTAATTTACTAAGATTTTACACCAGTGCAAATGAAAGAAGGGAAAGTGCTAAACAAGGCAATTAGCACTCTGTTTAGTGCACTCCCAAAATAAATGTAGGCAATTTACAATTTGGCAAATGGTACTCTATCCGGATCCAAGTCATTTCAGCCTAAGGGGCTGGGGAAGTTCATTAGGGGTGAAGGGAAGGGTCTTTGTTTTGCTTTGCTTTTAAACTATATGGATATATATACACACACATACAAATACACATGTTGCTGTTAAGGTCCCCCCCATTTCACTGTGCAGCAACAGATGTGACCCCTCCTGGGGTTATGAGGGTTTCTGGCGGAAAAATGTCAAGCTCTGTGCTCACACTGTCCACATAAATGACCTCATTTATGGTGATAATGCACTTTCCAAAGCTAGGGAGTCCAAAATTGGCAACTCACTGATAACCTCCTTTGTGGATTTCTTGCCATGATGGTTTTTTGTGTACTTACATGTTTATTATCACTGGAGCTGTTCAGATCAGATCTGTGAACCTGGGAATGTCCTGAGTGAAATGATAAGATAAAGCACACTGCAACTACAACTGACTCTCTTTTTAATTGACAGGAAGGCTGCACTATGACTTCCATGTTTATTCTTGTAAGCTCCTTATTAATGCAAAAATAATAGCTGTTATTAATGCGGGATCACAGCCAGCATTAATATTTAAGATGTAAGAATGAAGGAGGTTAAATACGTGTTTATATTAGTTTTAAACAAAGAGCTTTGCAAAACAGTTAAGGAAAATAATGATGACCAAATTCACAGCGAGTGTGTGCAATGTGAAATACCTGCCATGTTCTGGGGTTTAAACACATATTCTTAGTGGGACAAAGGTCTTTGATGAGTCTCCTGTCTTGTCATGCCATTGTCTCTCTGAATTGCTACTGCTTCTTGTGAAAAGGAATAGGGATGAAGATCCTAAACAAAACATGTAATATGCTATGATATTAGCGCTGATTTTTTTGTTGTTGTTTATTCAGTCTGTAGAGCTCTTTTATATGATAGATCATAAGGTAAAAGCATTCTTTTGTGCCCTCTAGCTGCTGGTTGCACAAATGAAAGAAAGAGGGAGAAAACAACCCTGTGATTATTAAATTCTCCTCATCTTTAGGGTTAAGTACCCTGGCTAATAAAGATCTCTCATGAGGATAAAGTTTCTTTCTGGGCAATGTCACATCCATTTAAGTAAAAATTATCTGGATGCTTTCAGGGATTCAAGCTGTTACCTTTACATAAAGCGTCTACACCAATTCTTTGTATTGTTTTTATCCTCCGAGAAAGCCTGACATTGCATTTCTTGGTTAAGCAAACCTCCCACTCAGGGCGGGCTGTGGGATTGGGCCCCTCTGTGCTATAGAAACCTGTTTCATGAGAAGGAAAATAACTGTTTATGTGTTCTTGGAAAAATTTAATATCATTAAAAACTCTGTTTCAGACAGTGAAAATTCAGCCTGATTTTGTATAGAGCAATTATTATGACCTTTGATTTCAGACTTGTTTTTGTTCACACCACATTTGCTGCTGATCTTTGCACCCTCATATCCCAAACTGTTTCATTCTGTTTGGCAGGTTGTTCTAATAATGCGTTTGTTAAAACAAACAGCTGAAGTTTCTGCATTGTTACAGCTTATAAAAAATGGATGCATTTTTTTTTTTTTTTGAAATTGTTCTCTAAACAACCTCATCACCCAAAACCTATTGTGTATGCATAAGGTGCTTGAAATATATTACAGGCCAAAACATCTCTGATCTTTTCTCTGCATTCCATTTGGGTGAGTGCAAATTTCAGTCTGTGCAGGCTTACTTCATAGCAAAAAGGATCTACTTTCAACAGTAATAAGAACTTGAAAACTTGTACAGCACCGGCTTGGATCACCAAGGGAGGAGCCAAGTCTCTGCTGCTGCAGGATTTCACTGAGAGGTCAGACAGAAGCGTCAGGAGGAATTCAGGTGTCTGCTGCTGCCTTTGAGGCAGGTGTGCAGTTTGGGCGAGCTCTCGGCATCCTGCTCACTGGCTGTTTTTGTGGCTCAGAGCTCCTTTGCTGTGCGGGTGAAGCCGTGTGAGCGCCGGGGTCGCAGCGCCATGGGCAGAGCTGCTCCTTCCCTCAAGGCTCTGACCGAGGCTGGTGCCCGTCCCCTCCCACTCCATGGAAGAGGAGGAGGCTGATCAGCCCCGGGCAGCCTGACAGCAGGCTGTCCTCTTAAGCCACGAGTTTAGTGTAGCTTTTCACCCTTGCTCATGATCTATTTAGGTGGGCATTTTCCTTCTCAGAGCTGAACCTTACGTAATGCGGAGCGAAGTGGCCTTTGCTGAGCTCAATGTAATGCATCAACACTGAAAACACATCTGAATCTCATTCACTTTTCAGGAATGAAAAGGGAAAACCCCTTCCTCTTGGCATGCAACATTAGATGTTATTTTTTGTTGCATCCTTGCTGTTTCGTCAAAGGTAGGATTGCAGAGGAATACCGGTGGCCTCTCTTTGTCCCTGTGATACGCATTTTTTTTTGTTCCTTTCTACAGACTAAATAAAACCAAGAAAGAACCATGCAAGATAAAAAGGAGGAGCATAGCTTCTGAAGAAACTGTTTTGCTCTGCTTCAGATTTTTCCAATATTGTCAATTCTTTGTTTTGAATCCATTTTTTCACTGTTAAGGGAAGCAGAAATATACCCCAGCCAGTCTTGTGTTCCAACTTCTTTACCTTTGTCTGCCTAACTCAGCTGGTATTTAATTGGTCAGCAATAGGAGGGAAGTCTCCTTTGAGGTAATGAATATTGACTGTTTATGTTGAAATGTCACTGTGAAAAGAAAGCCCAGCACCAAAGAGGCGGAACTCAGTGTGAGAGTTTCAGACACAAAGGAGACACCAGCAAAGCACAGGCATTGAAAAGCAAAGCAGCTGAAATTCAAAGAAAAGATGAAACAGAAATGGGCTACATGTGTGGGAATTTTAAGCTGTCAGTTGACAGGTGAAAAAGTCATTATTCCACCTGTTAGAACTAAGTGTAATTGCTTGTTTTTCCTAAAATAACACAGAGGCCACGACTCATAATTTTTTTTAATTGAAAATTTGTTTAAACTTACTTGCAAATACTTCACTTTTTCTTTTCAGATAAGTGGATTAAACTCATTAGCCAATTTTTCTACCTTGGACACGTAAGAAGGAAAGTACCACATTTTCTGTGTTGGATCAGGAATTAGATAATCAAATCTTGCATTCAGCCACTTGCTTTTTGTCGTGAGGCAACTTCAATAGCAACTTTGGGGTTCGACATGCAAGTTTATCATCCATTCTATAGCACTCATTGATCTGGAATGAATAAAGGCTGTTCTCCAGCATCAACCCACTGCATGATGTATGGCCTGGAAGTTTTTGCTGCTGCATAAAAGCTGCTCTTTGTTCCCAGTTGTGTAATAAGGAATTGTATGAGGTTCTGATATATTTTAAGCCATTTCTTATCTCGATGGCATGGCCATGCCAGCACATTTCTGGGCTCCGTAATTCAGTTTTGATTGTTGAACTGTTCTTTCTCCTCTGTCATACTCTTTTGTGGTGACCTTTAGAGAACTCTGCTGAATAGTTTTTGCAAAGTTGACCCACTGCTACGGAGTATAACCTCCAGTTGTTCCATTTTGTTCATCTGAGTCATTTAGTATTAAGCTTTGGTACACAATGAATTTTTTATTTTTAATGTAAACACTGACTTCGTTGTTTTGAGTAAAATTTACTGTGATATAGTTTAATTTATGTGCATTCTTCTGGCTAAGGATCTTCATGGATATCAGTCAGGGCCTGAGCTCACCATATTTAGTCATAGATATTGTTTCTACAAACAATAACTCTTCTTTTTACATCCTCTCTTGTTTGATTTTATATTTCATAGTAGGAAATTCCATTAAACATCTTTGGGAAAGCAAGAGTAAATAAGAAAAACATCTTTTAAGTCAGTGTGTCTTAAACAAAATATATTGCAAACACTTTCCACTTTTTCTGTGGAAAAAAATGCTCAAAAAACTTAAATCAGTTCGTTTCAAATATACCTTCATAATAAAACCAATATTTTTTATTCTAAATAGACAAGAAGATTGAATGAATGGTGCAAATATTCCTTCAAAAATCTGAGCTTTTATTTTCAAATCTCCATTTTAGCTTTGGCACTTAAAATATTCATGTGGTGTTTTTAAAATGTTCCCTGAATCAGACAAGTGTTTGAATCCAGTAGGCTTTTGTTTTTTATTTTCTCTTGGTGAATCATTGAACAATTTCTGCTTTAGCTTCAATCTGGGCCCATTCACACAGTGTGTCCATCTGAAATATCCTGCAATCCTGCAAACAGTAGGTTCCTTTAAATAGAAAAGTATCACCAGGATCTGGACTGTAAACAAAGCATTAAATGAATTAAACATGTAGGAAATATCTGCAAAGAAGGGAGCTAAATTTTGCTACCCTTACCATTTCTCTACAGTCAGCAAAGGCTTTGAAAGTTAATGCTTTCTACAGCCAGTCAGAATTCCCAGTGGGAGGGCTGTGATCTCCCACAAAAGTTGGGGTGAGCAGGCAGTGTGGGGAGGCAAAGTCTGCAAAGGTGATCTGTGTGCGTTTGGTTCTCACCTCTGGTTTGGGTTTTGGGTTTTTTCCCCAGAAGCTTCCAATGCCTTTAGGGAACTTTCTGTATGTCCAAAGGAAAAGCTGCTTTCCTCATGTATGGAAAAATAACCCAGGCATTAACTGAACCTCCTAATTTGCTCTCTTATGCATTAAGAAATATATATATGTCCATTCAACCTAGCTAGAAGTTAATGTATTTTTACTATCTGAAATGCTGAAGCGAAATATACAAATATATAAATATACAAATTAAGTTTTGCATTAATTCTCTAGCTTGGAGAAAAGAATGGGCTACACTAGCATCCCATATCTCCCTTTGCTGTTTATTCCTTCTCTTTAAAAAAAACCCAGGCATATACTCTTACATCTTTATTGCCTTCTTAAAAAAAAAAAAAAAAATTAACTTTTCATGATTAAGGTCCTCAAAATGCTGATTCTCCAGCAAAAGATTATTTCGTATTTCACTGTGTCATTGTAAAATACTTAGATTTAGACTTCTATTACTTTGTTTTGATTTTGTATGTCTACACAAATGGAAGATAACATCTTTAGTTCACAATTCTGTGTTATGCTTGAACTCTAACCTGTGACATTCACCTAGCTCGATCTAACAAGCTTTGTGCTCCCTGTCCAGATGAAGAGTGATACTTCTTCATTAGCAAGATCAGTTTCACCTTTAAAAACCCTTTGCTTCCCGTTTGCATTAAGCCAGATTGAGATGTCTTGGGTCATGATGACATTTCAGGAGTATTCAGAAGCAAAAGAGGAAGTCATTACATCTGCAGTTCACCTGCAAAGAAGATGTCATTAAAAGAGGAAGCAAAATGAACCCCTGTCAACTTGTTAGGGCCCAAAAGGTAATTCTGCCATCATATATGGAGCAGGGTAGGATACAGAATCCTATTATTGCTGACACCAGATAACTTGCTGGTGTAAAAGGTTCTCTTTTCCAGAAAAGTTCAGGTGATACTAAATTTATTAATGTGTCACTTTGGGGAGATGTGATGTCATTTCTGTTGTCTGCAGGGATGAAAACTGGAGTGTCCTTGCTCCTGTCAACACACTATCATCTTAATTTCTTCCGCTGTGCACCTCCTTGCCATCTGTGGAGGGGAGAGCAAGGGATGAAGGTGAAGTGTCAAGGGAGATGCCTTTTTAAAACAACTACCAGTATTTGACATTTATCATTTTAACCTGCCTTTTTCCAAAACGCAAATTTATTACACCAGCATTTCTGGTGAATGGCTGGCCTGATCCTGCCAGGATCCAGTTCCTGTGAGCTGAAGCATTATCTGATATTGTAAGTTTACAGAATGAGGATTTTGTTCTTCTCTAATAACCACAGATTCAGAAAAGATAAATATTATTCAATTTTCTACTTAATGTAAAATATAGCAACTGCATTCCACTCCAGTGTAACGAAAAAGAGAGTTGATTTTCAGACTGTAAATATACCTGGTACAGTTCTGCAGAAACAGTTATGTTACTAATTTTGAGTGGGTAACAGTCTGAATCATGTCCATTATTTCAAATAATGTGGCTTTGTTTTTTTTAAACTAAAACTGGTGCCTTCTTGAAAGATCCCGGTTGTAGAAATATGGCCAAATGTTTGTTTTTAAGAAATAGGTGACTCACTTTTCAGCTGTGTTGCATAAGACCACTTCCATCCCGAATGATTTTCTCTACCTTCTCTATCTGGAGCTGAAGAAACTAAGCTGAACCCTTTTAATGAAGATGGTATTAATAAAAGGGAGCATTTTCCAGGTGAAAAACATTTTATCTTGGCCTCAGAATGCAATCTAGAGTTTTTGTATGAACATTGTAGTAACAGGAAATATTTTCTTTCAGTTCCAAGGTGTCACATGCTGATCCTGCGCAATACATTTCAATATGGGTATTATAACAACTCGGCTGATACTGATCTTAATGGATTTTTGAACTGCTAATATTTCAGATTTGAACTGCTTGTACTTCAATTGATGATCTGAGCATTCCACAAATACCAGAACTAGCATGTTTACTGCCCTGCTGTTGATTGATATCTCCTAATGAAAAAAGCACCTGCAAAAATGATAAAGGAAAGTTACTAATTGGTTTAACTTAGGCTAGCCCCTTCATATTTTATAAATGAGGAAACTTTTAAGGAATTGCTGCTGGAAGCCATCTGCTAACTAAATAAAAACGAATGATAATCATCAGGTTCCACGTGCCACTTAGAGCAAGTATCATCAGAAAAAAAAAAGACAGCTGCTTATTTCGAAATAAAAGCAATGCAGGTACTCAAATTCAAAGCCCCTAATAATCATCTTTATATTATAAAGTGATACACTAACCTGTCAGCAGGCCTGGACACCTTCTCTAGGTATCAGAGAGAATACTTTTGGTGACTTTTAAGAGCTGCTAGTAGAATTTACAGTAGCAAGTCATGATTTATTATTCCTTCCAGGACATCTCATGTTTCTGTTCCAAATTCTGCTTCCCTCCTCATCATCCTTTTTTCAGCTAAAACTGCACCAGGCTGGGAAATGTTCAGGATGTGTGTTTTCCTCTTGGATTGTGCATAATTTTGCAAGTCATTAAACCTTTGTTTCTTGTCTTTTCTAACCTTCTCAGTAACCTATCTAAAAATCTCTCAAAGGAAAATGAATCAATCAGGAAAGAAACTGCTCTAATGCCAAACAGAAAAAAAAAACCCAAACAGAAATAGAAATAAAAAGGGAGAAACTTTCACTTAAGGAATGCAAGTACAATCAACTTTAGGCTCCTTTAAAGACATATAAAATGTTTTAATTTATTTCTACTGCCCGTGAAGTTCTGTTGAGTCTGAGAGGTTACCCATGTGTGTAAAATTAAGCACACTGAAGAATGTGGGAATACTTCAAGCTACATTTTAATATGAAGGATTCTACATAAGCACAAAAGATGAGATTCTTCTGTTTTGTACGAGTAAATGCCAGAAACCACATCATTCTATAACAAGGGCCCATCCTGTTTACCATGTTGGCATGGCAGTCCCCAGAAAATTCAATTTCCTTCACTAGAAAGACATACTTTCTTCCTGTGCTAGCAGCACTCTGGTTGTGCCATGTGCAGCAGGACCATTTAGAACAACTGGGTTTAAGCAGGGCTGGGTGTTTTGTCAGGGTGACAAAGGGGAATTACATCGCACCCATATATGGCACACAATGCTTGGACAACACGTCATATTCTCTGTGGGTAAAGTTCACTTCTGGGCAGAAAGCCAACAAAAGGCTCATGCACCACTTAAGTCCCACTTAAACCCTATTTTGAAGGCTTAATAGTACACAGGGCATGTTCTGGCCTCTTGCCCAGGAGTGAATTTTGCCATGTTCCATCTCCTCCCTGCATGCAGCAGGGACAAAAGGGCACTGCCTTTCTGCTGGGCAGGACACTGATTTCTGGAAGAAAACACCAATCTCCTCTCCTCCAAAGAAAGCCACAAATCCGTGGAACAACATCTAGCCTGGTTTATGGCTAATCCACCTTCCCTGATGCAGTGAGAGGTCACGTGAAGCCAAGAGTTCTGTCCCACAGAGCCGGGGATCCACCTGGCACGTGGCTGGGGTGGGGACTTCCCTCCTGAGCTCTTCAAGATCTTCAGCTGTCCTTTTCTGAACTTGGATTGACTTTACCTCTTCATGATGACCATTAACAAAATTTTTTCTCTGTCATTTCAATGATTTCTATGCTTGCATAGGCTGAAATCTAGAGGGAAACTGGTAATGCTTTCTTGGACAATGCCTGCAAAGCTGTTTTCCATTTTAAGAGCTTGTGACATGCACCAGTGTCCGAATGACTCTTCTACCACCACTGAACAGGAGGAGATGATCTATTGCAACAACATCCTGCATGAATAATTTGCCCTGTTTTCACTGTTATTTCACATTTGAATGTGCAGTGTTACTGTAATACAAACGGTATTAAACTATTCCTGGAAAATAGCTATTCAGGGTTATAATTAGCTTACAGTACTTAGTATTTTCACCTGATCTACTGTGGAGTTCTCCGCAAGGCTGGGGGCTAAAGGTTCTATTTACTTGCAGGCAGTTGTGAAAACAACACTCAAAGTGCAAGATTTGATATTAAAGATGAACATCATCTGTCTTATAGCTTAGACTTTATGTATGTTATTCTTATATTAATTAATGAAAACTCAACAAGCAGAATTATTTTGAGATATGGCTTGCTGTGAATGGATTCCAATCCATACTGATTAAGTAGATTGGAAATATTATTTCCTGATCAGATTTTTTTTTAAAGTCCATTTCCTTCCTAATTAGCAAGCAGAACATGGAACACAGTAAGTATACAGTTCCCTTTAATAATTATTTTATCTTTATTTTTCAAACAGAGTAGTGATTTACTTAGAATATTTTTCAGAGATCATTTAAAAGACAGAAGCTTATGCCCATTAAAACACAACTCCTCTCTGAAAACTGGCTTTGTGTCACCAAAATACTTGTGAGGTTCAAAAAATATTTTGACACATTTTACTTTTCAATCGTTATAAAAGGATTTTCCCCCTACATATTCTTATTGTGCCTTCATTTCCAGAATTGTTTTTAATTAAAAAAAGACTGTTTTGTTACAACCGATGATTTCAACCCACAAAATATCCTATTGTGCTTGCTATCAAAACAAACAGGTGCACCCAGCAGCATGCACGGTATGCAGTGCAATTGAGCAAACAGTTTGTGCAAAGATTTAAGCTCATCTGAACAATGTGAGTTCAAGTGATATGAATTGAAGCCAAGTATTCTGGATGAAGGGCTCAGATCTGAGGGAATCTGGATGGAGCCCAGAACCTGTTGATCTTTGTGGGAATTGTGGGCACTTTATGCTGTATAAGAGATGACAGTCTCTGTCAGGGTTAGTTTCTCAGTTTGAAATACCCATGAATTTTTTATCAATAGCAGAGTTACTTTTCTATTGAAACTCCATGCTCCCTCCTGCCCACATATGAAAAAACTCTTTCTGTTTGGGTATTTGCAGAGATCTCATAAGATGGGAAGACATGAAAACTAAAATTTTCTAAAAGTCAAAGGAAAGATGACTGGTAGTTAAATAAAGTTATCTGTGAAGTTTCAGAATGTCTCAGTTTCCTATGTGATTGGCTTCTATGGGTTATATAGTTTAATTCCTGGATAGCCAAGGTGCCCAGCATGGCATTTTCATGGAGCAAACACACTTTACAGCAGTTGGATGCCTTTCCTCCCTACAGCCTCAGAGTTACAATGGTAGGGAACACAAGGGGACAGTGATAAACTAAAATTCCCTTTGCTGCAAGGCAAAGCAACCTGTCCTTTACTGCCAGAGTGTTGTGTGGCTGTCTATGAATATTTCATTACTGCTGGGCTGGGGCCACTGATTCAGTTCAGACTCCCAATTAGCACTCTGCACCTAACTGTCTGTTGCTATCTCTTTTTACTCTGCTGTGATGTCTTCATTTACCTCAAGTGGATGGTTCCTTTATATCTCACCCTTCCTACCCTTCTTCTCCCTTCCGTGGTGCTTCAGTGCCTGTAGGTTCCTGCACCCTCCTCCTGCACTGGAAGGAGCTGCTTGCCAGGAGTCCCTGGGAGCTCTCTGGAATGGAGTTCAGTGTCTCATTGTCCCACACACATCCTAATCCTAATAACAGTGAGTGAACATTTTCCTAACCTGGCCTGTGATGTTACCTCTTTTACAGGCTGAACTCCCTGATTCCTCAAATGGCTGAGAGGTCCCTCCATCAGCCATCCCTTCCTCTCTCCTCTCCGTGAACAGTCACTACACACTCCTCTGGCTCTGATCTGTAGACTCTTCTGGATAAACCAGGACCTTTGTTTGTTCTGATGCACACTGAGCACATCTGTAGGACAATTTTGATTAATAACATAAATTCATTCTGGTCACTTGCAGTCCAGAATATCCCAGACACAGCAAAAGATGACTCTCCTAAAAGATGACATCTCTTGAAATGTCCCAAAATGAATTGTGGTGTATGGTGATACTAAGCAGTTTGACATATTTTTGATATGAAATTGTTTGAAACTCTGAACTAGGCTGAATTATTTTTTTTTTTAAGATGTTAAAAATATTTGAAACCCTTTAACACAGGATTAATGCAGCGAGTACAAACTCCTCCAGCTTGGAGTGAAGTTGGAAAGTGGAAGGGAGGAAGTACTTTCTGAGGTGAAACTCCTAAATAGACAGTATCATTTTTCCCAGTTGGCAGTTACAGTTTGGTGATCCCAGACTTCTACATGCAAAAATACTTGACTGTCAAAACATACTTATTGACTAAAAGAAGGAGAAAACATTTCTGCTTCTGAGAGGGGGGTGACTACTCAGTGTTTGTCAGCCTCTAGTTCTGGGTGTTCATTATAAAATTTTGACTGCACATACATGGACAGGTTTTTGGCAACGGGGAATGGTTCAAATTTGTTTCTACTTTCATTAATTTTACTTCAGTTTTCAGAGAAAATCTTGTAAAATACAAGGTTGTTTAGAATCGTGTACGTGCATGTTGCATGCGCAGGGTTTTTATTAATCTACCACCTTGCTCCAGAATTTAATGAACCTCTGTAAAAGGGTAAAGAGAAGGAAAGTTTTTTTCCCCTTGGAGACCTGCATTAAGAGTCGTAGCTTTATTAGATAAATTTAATCTCGTAGACATTTTGTGAATAACTCTCCACGGACTGGTTCCTTCTGGGTCCTTGCTTTTATTTCCAGTAGTCAAAGTATTAATAGGGTTAAAGGTGCTGGCGTGGTGAATTTATGGGCGACATCTCGCAGCCCGTTAAAGCAGGATCACTAATGGGTGACCTTGAGGTTCGACCGTCCCAGCCTCGGGAAGATCAAGTCTCAGACCCCTCCTGCAAGTGCTCTGACCTCTCCATTCTTCCCCTCCACGGCCTAACCTTTCACTCACTGATCTTTGACCAAATTATTAAGCAAACACCTGCTTAGGTCTCTGACCAAAGACTGTAGACCAGGAGAGCTGCCATAATTCCCTGTGAATTAGCTTTAATAATAACAATACTGGCCTAAGGAGAAAATCAGGGGGTAGGTTTACAGTAAATAATCATGCTGCTACAGAGCACATCCAGAACGGACCCTTCAGCAGCTCTCACCTACAGTAAATCAATGCAAATCTATATGACTGTGATAATAACGGCTTGTCAGCAGATACAGTTTCTTTATTTGACTTGACTAGGACAATGACTAGGTAAAATTTATTTCCTATTACGAAAACAAGACGAAGACTAAGATTAATCCTTTGATGCCAGGGATTTCCCATTGGTAATAATGCAGAAACTGCACTAGTGTTCAGCGCTGTTGCTAAGAGTAACTGGAAAAGGAGAAAAAAAAAGCTGAAAAATATCTGATTATGTCAAATGTTAAGCCTGTGTAATGTTATCTGATTTACAAATTGAAGGAATGGTCTGAATTTCCCCACATTTAGTTGGATTGCCTTCTGGCTCTTGTGGTGTGATTTTATAAACCTGCATCATCTGAGATTAACTCAAACCTGAGTGGCTCCAGCACACAGATTCTCCCTAAACAGAGAATCTGTGAATATCCTGTGAATATTGTTTAAAGACTTTACTTACAAAAGATGGTGGAATCTGAATTATTATGCAACAATAAATAGGCTAAAATTTAGCTAAAATATTGCAAATTAAATTAAAGGTAACTTAGTATGCAGCTGTTTCCTGCCTATAAACAGTATTAATTGTTTTTTGATCAATGTACATCTTTTTCCGTGTACAGGGTTATTCAGATTGACTGTCCAAGTTTAAACTGATTTACATGGATTATTACTTTTCATTCCTTGACTAGATTAGTTATAAGATTAAACCTGGAACAACTGGATAGATGGCATGGAGTGCATGCACATAGTTACTAGAAAACCTGTAATTTGTTTATGTGTAAGTATTCACATTCAGAGAGGCTTTACTGTAGGCCTAGAAAAATATCAGTCAGCTATCTGGGAGTCTGTTACATAAAATCTGCCCTGGACTACGCCCTTAAGCAAAGCTGGTGGCTTCTTTTCTAGAGAAAAGAAATGGAATTACTTGCAATGAGGTATTGGTTTGAGAGAGGAGGTAAGTTAAAAGATAATCAATATTCAGTAAAAATTACAAGGCAAGCACTGTAAAGAGTAAATGGATTTTAAAATGATGTTCATTTGAATTCTTTTGCTTTACACAGTCATTAATTAGTGAAACACAAGACCAAATGATTACAGCACAACAGAGATGTTCAGTTAAACGCGTTACCTGCTTCTCTTCCAATGTGCCAGTGTACAAGGTCAGATTTTGCCCAGATTTGCACAAATCCAGAACTCATTTTCTGCCCTCAGTCATACCAGGTAATGCCACAGATGATGATGTTTTTCCATTTCATGAAAAAATACACACAGTCAAGGGCAAGGGCATGACTGAAAGCCCAGTGGAACCAGGGGAAGTCTTTCCTTTGGCTGCAGTGAGCTTGGAACCAAGCCTTACATGGTTGTGAAATATCCATAAGATATTTGGCCACACATGAATCTGCACTCTGATATACTCTATATTTGTATTTTATGACTATAAAACAAGTTCACTTCACATATTTGCTTTACATTTAGCAGATGTTTTTAATGCTTTAGATGGGAGAGATTTGGGTCATAGGTATTTTGGAAGTTACACAACTACGAGAAAAATAGTAATCCATATTTTTTTCAGGTATTTTATCATAGAATCATTTAAATATATCTCCCTTCAATGGTGGAAACTCCTCTTTATTTAGAAATTAAATGGAGGGGTTTTTTCAATATGAAAATTAAGTAATGTTAATATATGAGCTTATTACTAATTTTTAATGTAGATGTGAGCAAGTTTTACTGATATGTACGTTCAGTTCTTTGTTCCGTATATCATTCTGATGCACCAAGTGGCTAATTTATTTATAAAAGCAGAAAATGTATGTACGTGTGTCTGTTGTGGGATGTGTTAAAGATTTTCTTACACAAAGAAATGAAAATAAAAATGCTTTTGTCTTTGCTCATGCCTGCTGCTCATCGTTACAAGTTACATTCTTTTACCCGTAAGGACAGAAAACATTTGAAATATAACATTATAAACCAAGGATATATGACATGATTTTATTTGAAGAATGAACTGATTTTGTGTGTATTGATAATTCAAGCAGAGAATTGTTTTAAAATATCACTTCAGGTAATGCCAAAAGGAAAGTAGGTTCTCTGGCATATGGAAGATGCAGAAAAGAGGGTATTCCTGAAAGAGGAATGCACATCAGTCAAAGGCATCAATAAATAAAGGTCTTTTTCATATGTAAATGGGAATTTCTAAAGTAAAAAGGTATTGTTTTATAAACAGTGAGATAATATTCTTGAAAAAGGTTACCAGTGATTACATAAGTTATCTCTTCCATAAAGAAATTTAGAGCTCATAGTTGCTCTTTTCAATAAAAAGGCTTTTCATCTACTCTCATACAGAAAGCCAAGCTCTGCATTTTAATTAGAGATAATAAATAATTATATTAGGAAACCAAATCTTTTAAAGTCTTTTTGTGATGCTGTATAGCTCTATTCCTCTCTAAACATATGAGAATATACATTCAACAACTTTTGATTCACAGATCATGTTGAAGGAGATAATACTTATATAAATATGATCAATATTCAGGGTCTTTTGACAAGGGCAAAATACATTTATATGCTTCAAGCGGAATAAGGCATCTTAAAATCTGTACAGTCTACCCAAAATTAAGTGGCCTGAATATAAATGCAAATAAAGACAATAACACCACCCCCAAAAATATTATTAAACTAAGGAAATATGAGGTGGCTGGATTTTTCTGGGAAATGTGTTGCCCTTGATGTCAGCAAACTTGGGAGGAAGCCCTGCTGGAGCAAGGGTCTGGTGTTGGGTTTAGTGCATCAGATCTAAAGGAAATACTGGAATTGTCCCTCTTGTTTGTGCCTAGAAGAGTAAATTCCTCNTGTTATCACACATAGGGGCATCTTCCCCGAGTGAAACTGGTGCGCCAGAGTCAAGGGCAGGGAAGAGCCGCAGAGCCAGCCTCGCCCAAGTTCTCCCCCTGCCCGGGGAGCAGCTGAGGTTGGGAAAGCAGAGAAGGGAGCCATTAGAGTGGGCTTTGGGATTGACACTGACCTAGGGCTGCCTTCCCACATTGTCCTGCCATCTGCACAGACGTGAACTTTGCCTCCAAAATTTGGCTTCTCAATTAACATGTCCAGCTGGGGGGAGAATTCTGTCATTTGCCTAATATCATTATTGCCACTGCTCTGACATATTAATATTAAAAATATATGTGAACAGATCAAGGATTTGCCTAAGCACTTCTCTTTTTATTTCACATAATAGGCAGGAGGTGAAAGAAGACACAATATAATTTGAAAAGCACAACCCTGATTAGGTACACAGCTAGAGCTTACATTTAAAAACATTTTCATTATTAGCAGTGCCTGTCAAATGTAATGTTTTTTATTTTTTCTAGCTGTTGTGCAAGTAGATGCAAGGTCATATAATGTTTTGAGGTTTTAGTAAACAGAAAAATATTTATATCCTACCAAGGTTTTTGCAGCATAGACGTCTTATGATGATATATTTGCCAGTGGATATTCTTCTTTAATTGGTGATTTTGAGAAAGCAAGACTCGGGCTTCAGTCATGTTGTTATGGTATGGTGGAATCAGTGACTTCTCTGGATTAGCCCTTGAATGCTCCAAGCTTGCTTTTACAGCATTTGCAGGTCTTTTCTCCCTCCCAAGAGTGGCAACCTAATCAGACAATGAATGAGACCTCAGATGTTGGGATCTGGGGAGATTTGTGATAGAGTATAATTGTAAAGCTTGGCATGATGCAGCTCCTCTTAAGCCCAAAGATGTTTCAAATGGATAACTAACAATAACATTATATTTATATCCAGTCCCTTCTGGAGCAAATAGCACATTTTCCATACTCTCAGCAGCATTGTACTGTGTGCAACATAGTGCTGCCTTCAAAAAATACCTCTAAAGTGAAGAAGCCACCTTGAAAATATTAATATTCTGCCTGGCTCTGAGTCCTGAGTTGTTTTCAGTCTTGAGCCTTTTCATGTGTGTGTATTCCTTACTTTTTATGCCTCAGAGTAATCACACTGAACTCTCCAGAACTTGTGAGTAAATCTAAATCTGCCAATAGCTGGACATGTCACAGTAAAATCAAGAAGTTCCTTTGAAAATTGCTCCTGTAACATGTTTGTAAAAGGTGGGAGCTCTTAAAAACCTCTCAATTGCAGGAAAACCTCTTTTTCCTACAATGTGGAATTTCTCACAGGTGTTTCTTCATGACTTTTAAAGTTAAGGGTGATTCAGTTCTCTGTTAGAAGGAGTCATTTTGGAGTGAGATGAGATGGTGCAAGTTTCCACACACTAACATGAGTCTTTGTACCTAATTTAATTTTTCCTGGTCTTTTCTTAAATCAGTATTGGTGCAACACATAGAGAAGAACTGATAAATAATAACCATTAGTAAAAGTTAGAAGGATTAAATAATTTTTTAAAGTGTATCATGTACTTTTATCATAACAAAATAGAGCTGTGCTGTCTCTCATTGATATATGCTTGTCTCTGATTTAATTGTAAAGGGAAGAAATTCAACATCCTTATATTCTAGATGGAGAGGATGACTTAATTTGTGGCAACTCTGTTAACCCTGACCAATGGAATTCTTTCCAGAGTTTTCCCATGCAGTGCTTTAGTGACATTACAGCTCCTTCTCGGTGCATTTTTAACCCTGTCTAATGTAAAGTATCAAGGGGCAATAGAGGAAAAGAACCAACAGAATTGCAGCAGGAAGCAAATGCCTTGCAGATATTGGCTGTAGAGAGCAGAGCTTCAGCCTCACGGTTTCTCCAAACTGACTGCAAGCTCTGGGAAGCTGAGCGTGCTGCTGAGCACACCAAGTCGGGCTGCCAGGGGATGGGAACAGCTGATAAACCCATGGCACATTCCCAGCAAGGCAGTTTGTGTCCCTGGGGTGTGTGTGCGGCTGCCTGAGACTTGAAGCGTTATGGGTGTTTCACGCTGCGTTTAAATCTTGCCTCAAACGCATTGGGTTTGCTGTTGGATCTCCCCTGTAAACTCTGCCTGCTGAAAAAGTTACCGGGTGGACCAGCGGTGAAAGGGCTGAGTGATGGCAGGGAGGCAGCTCTGGGATGTACACACTGATCCCTTGGGAGGTCTGTAGGCTGGGAATGTGCTCACACGCTACCCTCATCCCCTCCGTGATCTCTTTTCCCTTCTCAGTGAGAACAAATTTACCAGAAATACTTCAAGCCTGGCTTTACAGCAATTTGCAGCTCTCTTCCCCCTCCAGTGTTGTTTTTCTTTGGGAGGTGGATGATATCCCTCCTCTGTTCGGTTTATTTCCCCTTGTGAAAAATAAATCTGTTTTCAGCAATGCTTCAGATACTTCCCTGTGAGCAATTCTGTCTTCTGCCTCATGCCCCAAGGGCACTCTGAGCTGAGCTGATTTCAGGATTTTAGAGGAAGACACTGGGAATGTTGAGATACCATATAACTCTAAGGCATCTTCTAAAGCATATGCTAAAAATGGATTATGGTTTTTATTCCTTACTCACACTTCATCTTTCCAAATGGCTGATTATGATTTTCATCTGCTTATTTCAACATCATTTAGTGGATAAGAGGAGGAAACACACATCCTGTTCCTGCTCCTGTCTCCTAATCCTTATAACATAGTTGTGATCCCACTGTTGCAATCCATACGTGAGAACTATCCAGGAGCTGGCCTGGGTTTTGGAACCCAGGGTGTCACATGAAGAAGGTTTGAGCATCAACAAATGCAACTGAAACTGAATGAGGCCAGGCCTCTTAAAGTATCTCCTATTCCATAGTAAAAATAAAACAAAAAATAATGGAAATTTCTGGAAATCTGTACATTCCTGCTGTTCCCATTCACCAAGAAGGATCCCAAATTGTTTTATTGACACAGGTGAATTAGGGCTAAAAAACTATGAGAAAGGTATTTAGGGTGACTGCAGCAGGTTTGCCCCACTACATTTTTCACCACTTTGAAAGAGGAAATAACCTGGTCTAGTGGAAGGTGTCCCTGCCCATGACAGCAGGGTGGAATCAAATGATCCTTAAGCTCCCTTTTAACCCCAACAATTCTATGACTCTGTATTAGATCATAGGACATAGAAATTTTTTGAAGACAAATCACATCTTTAATTTTACATAAACTCTGTTTCATAGTCAACAAAGCAATTTTTCAATAAATCAAGTAGTTGGTTTCTTCAGGCACTTACAGGTAAGGCTGGGATTAGAGAGCTTTCAGAGAGCACTGTAAATTTTGCTTTGACAATGCACATTCCAAAAGGAGTTATGAAATTTTCCTGCAGATATTGATGCTAAATTACTGGAGCATTATGGGAGTAGAAGCACAACAACACCTCATTTGTGGAAAGGAGACTTTCAGAATTAATAAAAGTCGCAAATATTAAGAGTAAAACTGAAATTGGGCTCACATCTGAAGTTGGATCCTCACCCAGGTGCTTTATTATCTGTGGTGTATTTGTTACCCTAGTGTGTTACTTGGTGTGCCCAAAACCAGGGCTTTTTTCTTGATGCAGAATCTCACTTATTATCTGTTACAGCTTAGCAACAATTAACACATCTTCCCACTTCCACACTCAGTACTTATTCAAATAACTCTTCTGACAGTTTCAAAGGCCGTAACTTCACGTTATTTTTTCATCTTTGGCACATGAACTTCTCTGCCTGGGTTTTATTAAATGGAAATGCTACATAACTCTTGCAAGGAGACTCAGACTGAATCTGGACCAGAAGCATTAACTAGCTCAAATGAGAAATACAAACTAAAAAGCTGTCTGTCCATTTTGGAAACATGCAGATAATGTGTGTGTCACTTGAAATTCACATGCATTTGGGATCGGCAAAGAAAAGTAATATACAGCAATGATATCTTTGATCATCGAAAGAACTCAGAAACATAGGAACTGTGTCGAGTGTGGTTATCATCAACCCATTTTCTATTCCCAGTGCACAAATCATTTCATGCATTCTACAACCCAAGCCACGATGCTGGGCTTCAAAAGCAATTTCAGCAGCAAAATAAGGTGCTTTTCTTCAATTTTCAAGCCATTTGTACGAGGTTAGTGTTGTTTACCCACCTGGTACACTGATATTTACATACCCCTTTAAAGAAAATTGGTAGGTATGATTTATGGAGTACTGTAAGAGCACAATTTTCCATGTAGTGCACCTAATCTGAAAGGGCACTTGCAAAGGTCACTCTGGCCATACAAATACCAAGTCTTCTCTTTGGAATAAGTTAGGATATTCATTTTTCTTGGAAAATGTCAGCAGTACCCTACTCCAGGGGTTAGTTTATGCAGATAAATGCGTAAGCCTTTAATCTTAAGGCAAAAATACTCTACACAAATGTAAGAGAAGTCCATCTATCACTGTTAAGACCTGTAATTTGTTTTTATTTAAATCCCAAGCCAGGGCAGTCTGGGCAACAAAATTGTTAACATGGTAGCTCACATCTGAGCCAAGATTAAAGTATATAAACATACATCTGCTTTCAACCTGGGTGAACAATACACCGTGTCTTCTGAAAGCCATAATCTGGATTTCCAGCATCTCAAATATCTGCTCTTGTTGTGCTACTGTGAAGTCTCAGAGTGCCTGACCTGAGCATGTTAAATTGTCCAATGAATGCACCGTGTATTTCCAGCATTTTATCTCTCAATGAGGAACAGTGACAAATGTTTTTATAGTAAACACTCCATAATAAAAAAAGATTCATTTTCCAACTTTGGAAAAAAAGGACATAAACCTAAGAATTGCTTAAAATTGTTCCAGTACTATTTTTCATATAAGGAATTGATTTATATATTTTTTTTTTATGTGGGGAACGCTCCAAGGTTTTTTTGTTCCATTTATATTGGCCCATCTTTATCATTACTAGAAGTTGTTATTGACAACAACAAACACTTCCATCTTGGTTGTTAATCATGTCCATGTAGGAAGTTGTTTTTATTGATAGTTTTTCATGCTAGGTTTTAAATCATTTTGCAGAATATTTTATAATGAGGAATCTCAGCTTTATTTGAGTTGTCTCAATAGCCAGAAAAAAAACCTGTGATCTTAATGAGGTCTAGAAGATTTTAAAATGGAAATCATGTTGAAGTGCTCTTTAGAAGTGGTGTTTTAAATGTCTAAACTGGGAAAACTAATACACTGGGAGTTTTTTCAGAAAATGCTGGTCAGTACTACTAAAATTTGTCAAGATGCATAAGGATGATGGATATAGTTGGTAGATCCAAGTCCACTGCTATTATTTTCCCATTTATTTTTTTCCTATTTAAACAAGGAAAGGGTGGTGCAACATACAGTGCATCCTTATTTCACATGAGCTGCCTTTAAAGAGATCTGGACACTGTGTAATTTATTACAAAAATTGCAAAGATGTGTGGTTCAAGCAAGGCGAACCAATGAGTTAGGAAGCTCCTCAGGACTTGATGCAACACAGTGATTTGTTCTGGAAGAATAATTCTCTTTCATGTGTTGTAGAATGTGCAAAATAGAACTTACAAATGAAATCTTAAAGCATGTTTTTGTTAACGATCTTGTATTTTCTCCAGTGTGGTTTTTGTCAGTTATTTCTAAAGGTAGAGGCACTTTTCCTGGTAACATACAGGAAAATCTCAGATAGGAATTTATCTGCAGATCTAATCCTTTTGGTCACCTTGGATGATACCCTGGGCCGTAATCACATATACCTGTGTATACACCGTGTGTGAACATTGAGATTGGCCAGTCCATAGACTATGACAAGGAATCTTTGCAAGGTGCTTTTAATTGCAGAGAATAAGGGGTACATTTATTTCCTTCTAGATTTGTGGGTACTGATTTCTTACAGGACTTGGAAAAATTGATACCCCTCAGGGTGTTTTGTTTTGGTTTTGGTTTTGTTTTTGTTTTTTTTTTTTTCCTTTTTTTTTTTTTTTCTCCTTTTTTTTTTTTTTTCTCCTTTTTTTTTTTTTTTCTCCTTTTTTTTTTTTTTTCTCCTTTTTTTTTTTTTTTCTCCTTTTTTTTTTTTTTTCCAGACTGGCTTGTTGTATTTGCCTCATTAGAACAAACTTAATGCAGGGAAATGAAGTCCTTCAACAGAAGTATGCAATACTGATCAAAATAATTAAATTTTCTTTCTGCTAATACCTCTAAAAGTGTTGTTAAGAATTTCTCCTGCTAGAGAACCTAGATCTTTCACTATGGACCATGTTAAAATCTTCTGCAGCATCTCCATACTGCCATTAAAAAAAAAGTAACACAAACTGGATGAGATTCCAAACAGTCGATTAGTTTGCCATTGAAGCATAACCAAATGCCTCAACTAAAACAAGCAAACAAGCAGTCAAACATGTGAACATAATTTTCTATCATTTCTTTTTGATGTGGATTGGATGGAAAAAATCTGGGATGCAAGCCATGATGTAGATTTTCAAAATTGATTAGCATTTTTGGACAGTGGCAGCAATTTCTGTGGTGGTGTAATTTATTTTAAGCTAAAATTGATTAGTGGGGTTTTTTTGGTTTGGGTTTGTTTTTTTTTTTCTTTAAAATGTGAACCAAAATTGCTATGCAAATCAAGGTAAATGGAGCCACAAAATGCTGGTGGAAGCCCAAATGATGGCAAAATTTTAACTCGGGCTAGTGTAGGCCGGTCAATATTGCAGTGTAGGTAGGATGACTAGGAATGGGTTTCCTTGAGTTTAGGTGAGGGATTTATAATGATGAAACAGTTCTTGTGGAAGAAAGATTGTTTTGTCCATTGGCATAGCATTTATCAGGGTAAAGTATCTTTAATTCTGATGTGGGTACAGTAATTCTGTAGAAATTCCATTGTAGCTTAATGTTAATGTCCACTTTAATGTTTTGGTGACTTCAGGAGTTGGTTTTGCAGTCTCTCCCAGCTGACTGCTGGTGTAAATGAATCGTATTTTTACAGCTCTTTGACTTCCCCTCTATTTCCAATACACAGAACAATTCTACAGAAACTCTGTTCTTTTGGTGTTATCAAACGCAAACAGAAAGTTAAGGAGTGAGTCATACCAGGGCAATTCTCAGAAGAATGAGATCCTGCAAAGGTCAGCTTTTCTTGCTCGTCAATTGTTGACATTTAAGCATTTATTTCAGACGTTGCTGATAATGTTTTCTGAGATAGTGGGGAAGAATTGCTGTGGTGGTATGCAATTATAAGCATAATGAAATGCAAAAATGCAAATAAGGTGATACGTGCCAGTCCTTCTGAGTGCCTTTTGTCAGAATTGCAGGCACCATGAGACTTTGATAGATACCATGTCAGTACTCATTGCTAGAGCTGTGATATCTTTTAAAGAAGCATCTCTAACATGTTATCACTGGATGCTAATTAGGAGTAACCTTTGAAGATGAAAAATGCAGAGGTCATATTCAGTAAACCCTTAAAAACAACATCGAACTAATTGTGTTGATATCATTTTGCTGCACAAGACAGCATTACCCTTTTTTAATGCAGTATTTATATATCAGCTCTGTAATACGCAGTTCAGTGATACTTAGCATCTCTTATGCCCCAGGGATTTTTTTTCGTGGGGCTGTTTCCTGTTTATTAAAGTCTCTGCATTTTGGGTAAACCGTGAAATTACATTTCTGCATATTTCTTTAAAAATTCAGCCACTATCCAAGGTCTTCGTAACTCAGGATAATATTAGCTCAGGGAAAGAACAGCTGGGCAGAGTGGACAGGATAAACTACAAATACAGTGAGGTTGGAAGTCAGAAGAGCAACTGTTGTAGTGCAGTGATGAAGCGATAGGGCTAAAATGCTTTGGTAGTGTTAAGATGGAATGTGAGCTACTTTTAAATCCTTTTCAATGACAGAGTTGCCTGCAGTAAGTGGGACATGACTTTGCTGAACCAGAAGGTCCTGGGTTCCCATAAAGTGCTGGATTTTCACAGCCAGGTACCGTATCTGTCATACAGTTAAAACGGAAAGAAAAACCCCATGTATTTAATACTTTTGGCTAGAATGATTTTGGGCTTGGAGCATGCTAGTGTGATAATGACGGTTTTTCAAAGCAAATGCTTTAAGTTCAGCATTTGAATCATTCTATTATGTTTAGCATCCACAATTGCACTTACTGTAATGACTCAATACAAAGGGAGGCACTTAAAAAGTTCACTGCTGCTTTGGGGCCACTATTTCTGCCCATCACAGAATTAGGCTCAAGAGCCTGTGTGATTATTCCACTTTGCAACACTGGGTACAGGTAATCTTCTCTTTTTTTGGTAGTTCAAGTGAGCATGATGTAGAAATAATTATTAAAAATTTGTATCCATGAGTTCTGCCTGTCAAGGAAGCAGGACTGAGGCATGTAAAACATTCACATTTTATGTGATTTCATCCAGCTGGATTTACTGTTCCAAATTCAAAACACGTTAAGATGTCAGATCCAGAGAAGGACCACAGAAAAATGTGAAATAAAAACAGAAAACAAAAGGAGGAAATACTTTCAAACAGTGGACTGGCTTAATCAGCCCTTATACCAGTTAGCTCCTGCAATTCCCCTAGAATCAGGGATGAATCAGTTCCTGAAAAGATTTCTTCAAAAATTGTTTCTGTTGCCAAATGTTCCTGAGAAACTGAGAAGAAAATTCCAAAGGCAAACGCAGTTGTTCAACAGCCACTGAAAAAGGGGGCACGATGAACTTAATTGCATGGAATAGCTACAGCTGTCAATACTTTCTTCTCTTTTGCAGCATCTAATGTATTCAGATTTTAAGTTTTTGACATGGAAACCTTAAAAGAATTAGAATAATTTCTCTGTTTGGGGGTTGTTTTGCATACAATATATATCAGCTTTGATGTTATTTCACTGGGGAGCTAGTTGTCAATCCCTGTGTGTAGTTTTTTTTTTTTTTCCCCAGAACTTTTAATGTGGTTTTCTTTTATGATGCTCTCTCAGATATGAAGCTACTCTACTTTGGCTACCAAGTTAATCAGTCCTCATTATAATTATACTCAGCATATTATCAACTTTGTATTGCACTCAAAATTACTTGCCCCTGGGGAATGGTGCCAAGAAGAATATGAAACAGATCTCAGGCAAAACTTGTCTCTCATGTTCCTTGCAGATTTAATTTTTCGAGGGCTATCTCTGACACTTGAAATAGAAGATGCTGCATTCTGAAAACTCCTTTCTTGCTCTGTCTTTTGTATTTGTCTGTGATAGGTTCCAGTTGTCAGTGAAGGCTCTCGTGTGCTATGATAATGTAAGTGATAATAATTTTTAGTGTTTACTGTAAGATTGTTTTGCCTCTGTCAGAAAGGCTTGGCTGTAATAGAAAATCTCTATTATACCTGGACTCACTAAATGAATTAATGAGCTTTAGTCTATAGCTGTTGCTTTAGTCCTACTCTCTGCAGCATGTCAGCATATTTACCTTATGGAACTGGTAAACTAAAAAGGTATGAGGCAAAATCCTTGCTGAATTCAGTGGAAAAAAATTCATTCACAGCCAATGTTCACAAAGCTGATTTGCAGTTGTCTAAATGAACTGTGTGAAAACCAACTGGTTTTACTACCAAACCTTTGGTATCCCATTTTCCTATCAAATTATGACCATAATGAGGTAACTCAGGTAATTAAGATTTGTCCTGTATGAGGATCACTGCTCTGAGAGGGATACTGGACATCCTGGAACTGGGTCTGTGTCTCATCACTGTTCATTCCCAAATGTACCAGTTCAGTTCTGCTGCTGGGTGTAGAGACACAAAGTCCAGCCTGTGCCTCATTCTGCCAGTCTTGCTTCTCTTCCAGGAAAACATGAGCATCTGCCAGGACTGGGTTCAACATGGAGTGATTCAGTTTTGGAACTCGCTGCATTTATTTGTGACATTGCAGCGAGTACAATTAATGTTTAAGCTTAATTCAGGACCTGAGAGCTAGATGGGTATTTCTGGTGGAGGCACATGCTGTAACCAAAACACAAAAACCCACGAGGGTGCATTGCCTGTCTTCTTTGGTCTAGCAGTCTGTCTGTACAGATTTCCTCACAGATATAAGGAGACTGCTTCTGACTGTTTTCCAGTGAAACAGACTCCAGCCTGATTTTAGATCTAATCCCCAGTTGGTCTGACATTTTTATGTGACATATAGTTTGAAGAAAAATCTGCACAAGTTGCCAATGGTTTGTCTTCTTCAGAAAGGGTGGGAACACTCTGATTCTTTGTCCTTGATTACCACTGAAGCTTACAGGTGTTTTTCTGCTGCTGCTGCTGCTGCTTGGATGGGGTAGACATGAAATCCACAGAGTGCTACTCCAAAATTCAGTGCTCTAAATAAAAAGATAAACATCCCAAGGTTATACAGTTCAGTCTGAGTCAGAACAAGATAAATGTGACTTAGCTTCCTCCCCGTTTGGACCAGTGTGTTTTTTAAAGATGTGCATGTAAGTTCCCATCACTCAAAAGAGTTTAGATCTGTTTTTCAATTGAGGAAAAGCCCAGCATCACACGTACTTATATAAATACTTAAAATCCTTTAAAATTATGTTATTTAATGCAGTGAAGGGAACCCATGCAGCGAGAGGGGCCACCTGACAGACTACATTTCCCAGGTTCCCACATAGGTGGAAGCAGAGGGTAGCACCCATTCCCGGATAGAAATACACGTGGTGGGAGCAGACGCTCGCATCTGTCTTTGGCTGCCAGGGCAGATGCGGCTCTGTGTCAAGGTAACCTGAAACACAATTATGACACCTCTTTCCCAGTCTCTGCTTTCTCCACTACCTGCTTTTATTTTCATTAACACTTCTGCTGCTTTAACAGCCGTAAAAACATAACCTTTTCAAGTTGCTCGCTGCTTGTGCTTTGTTCTAAGCTTCCTGTATATTCTGGGCTCTCGTAGGACATGAGGAGTGTCCTGCTGGCTCTGCTGGTGCTGCCCGGTTGTAGCAGAGCTGTGAGCACCTGTGTGTGTGCGTGTACTGGCAGTGACCTGTGCTTCTGCTGCCAGATATTTCCACCCCTTGGTCCAGGCAGTTAGTGGATGCTGTAATTACAGAAAGCTGTTGCATCCCAATAAACATTAGGTTGTGTGCTAATGAGGCTCAGCCCTCTCATGGAGGGAGAGACCCTTCTGTGCACTGTGAGCAGCGATACCCAGGGGTGGTGGTTGCTCCAGGGGTGCAGGAGGAGTGTGGTAAACATCAGCTCTTTGAAGACTTTGCTTCTTTTACTGGTTTCCCTGCCTTATAGTTGGGAGGGAATGAGAACACGTTGCAGTCCACCCAGCTCAGACGTGGCCTGTGACCCAACTAATGCTGCTGGCACTGCACGATTTCTTCCTCTGGATTCTCCAGTGTAAGCAGCCAATTTATGGCTCCTTCTTCCACTGGAGGGGGAAGCAGCTCTATGTGCCCTTTATGCCCCACTCATAAAAGTCTGGACTTAATTTGGCCCATGTGAATTAGGGCTGTAAAAACAAAAGGCAGGTGAGGTTTGCAACGCTGGGCTGACCGAATAAATCACTTCTATTATTTCTTATTTTTTTCTCCNCTTCTTTTTCTTTTTTTTTTTTTTTTTTTTTTTTTTAAAAATATGTTAATGTGATACTGTGAGCCTTAAATAAAAATCCTCATTAATGAAGGAAAACGGAGGCGGCTCCTGAACCGTGTGCCACAGCCATGTGTGTGACACTCCTCCACTTTATTAGCCTGCTCCCTGCCTCACCAGCGCTCCCAGCCTGCCCATGTGTTCCCTGGGATGGGAGGGTAATTAGTTCCCCATGCTGGCTGTGTCCTGGGCCTCTCCTGAGCAGAAGCTGACAGCCATGTGCAGCATTGTGCTGTGGAATACTGGTCATTAGGGACAGAGCTGAGATTACCTATCTTATTTCCTTCCTGACCTTAGGTCAGAGCCGAAGCACAGTCCCTGAGGTGAAGGGCTTTTGCCTCATGCCCGGCACTGCCATGCTGAGCAGCTCCCTCAGAGCTGGCACCTCAGGGAGACGGCAAATCTTAAATAAACATCAGGGCTAGCATGGGTGACGGGGATGAGATGGAGCTCTCCCAATGGAAGCGCGCTTTGTCACTTCAGTGTTACCAGGGGGGCAGTGAGAGACTCCACCGTGTGTGTTTGACACTTCTTGCATTAATTGTAGCCTCAAGTCCACATTCCTCATGTTGTAATTCCAGCCAGGGGGGGAGGGAGAAAACCCAGCCCCAAACATGTGCAAAAGTTGAAAAATGCTGAATTTCTGGTGTAAAAAGGCTATAGCTGGGATGGATGTTTCCCCAGCGCAGGAAATCCCGGGGGTGGCTGTGTTGGAGAGGGTTCTGAGGGTGTAGGATGAAGGTGCTGTGGAACAGAGCTCACTGGGATGCTCCCTCTGTGCCGTGTCTGTGCTTCCTGGCAGCCAGCAGCGCTGGCTCCACTGGAGAGGTTTTCCTATTCCGAGCAGGTGTCAAGAAGGAGCAATCTGATGACATCAGGGACCTGACAGGGAAAGGAAAGACAAGAAAAAGGACTCTAAGTCATGTTTGTGCCAACAGTGGCCCAGAGCAGCGCTGAGCCTGGACTGGAGTGAGATGGCTCCTCTATAATTGGCTCCTCTTAGAACTTCTTGGGCCAAGGGAAGTTGTAACTAAACCTTTATAGGTGATATACACTATGAGTTAGAGCTTCCTAATAATCTGGCTCTAATATGAAAATTTGAAATTAAAGAATAACGTGTAAAGGAATGTTTTCCCCTTTTTTGTTTTACTCAATGCTCTCCATTAATGGATTTACACAAGTTTTATATTCCAAGTATGGCAGAAACACATGCACAAATAAATATCAGCAGATAAATTATAGGATCACCTCTTAAGATTCCCAGAGCTATAATTAAAACCATGTTTGTTTTACTGAAATTCAGGTTTAGCAAATCCTTACATAATACAAGATTTTTATCTTTATATAATTTATGTAATGCAAGATTTTTGTCTCTGTATCTATATAATTTATGTAATGCAATGTACTCGATTAGCCAATGTTAGTTTAAATTCTTCATGGTATTCACTGATTTCATAGCAGTGACTATTTTGTCACAATTCAGCCTGTTATTTTACAGCTGGCTCCTACCACTGCTGGTAGGTAACTATGTGATATATAACTTGCAAGCAGTCCTGCTGTTTGTTACTGGCAATTAATTTCTCTGGTGCCTTTCTTCCATTCAGGCCAGGCCTTTATGTTCTAAATCCAGCTATTCTAATACTCCCCACTTCTGCTGTGTAGAAAAGACTCAGACTGACAGATTATCGCAGGGCAGTTAAGCATGTAATTGCTCAAATGAGTTAAAATCCCTTCAAATATCTGTCTTTGTACCTCATCACACCACTTCATGGACTCAAATATTTGACAATTGATGAAGATAAACTAAAAGGATCTTCATTAGCTACCAACCACCGTGACAAGCTTCTTTCAGCTAAAGGCTGGTGAAGTTTGGGACTTATTATCTACTTAAAAACTGCAGGAAAGCAGAAAAATACTTCAGTGTACTTTAGACTAGAGAAAACTAGAAGCTTACATGGTAGCTGGGGTCAAACAAAACCATGGTTTGCTAATCTAGAGCTGTACTCGTTACAAATGTGCAGTGAAATACCCATGGAATCTTACAGGATAAAAACATAAAGGAAATATTTCAAGCTTCTGAGAGCTGCAATCATCACAGCCTCCCAGCTGATGGTAAATACAGGGATCTTATTCATTGCAAGGCAAGTGTGCGGCAGAAATCCAGTTGTTAAATGATGCCCCCCTTTTTATTGCATTGCAGTCATGCCCGTGGGAATGAAAACTCTGACTTTTAGTGCAGCCACCTGGATTTCAGGTGCTGTGCCTGAGGATGCTGAACATCATTGCACTTAACAGAAAGCTCAGGGCAAGGTGGGCTGGGCAGGCTGTGAGCTCACAGACAGAGTACCTGAAGATGCCCCAAGTCATCTGAAATTTTAGACACACCACTTTCATGATGGCCAGGGGTTTTAAAATCAGCTGATCTTCATGTTGAAGTGGACTGTTGGAGCAGTGCCAGTGTTACTGGGTGAAAATGTAGCTACATTTTGGAGTAAGATGGGGCTGGTGTGTCACTTAGCAGGGGAAAATGATTGTGGCATCTCTGCATAGTTCTGAACCAAGTGGAAGAATCTTATCAAGCAACAATTTTTTTTGCATTTCTTCTTGAGATTCAGTATTTTGGAGCGGGCTGCTGATGTTCCATGGGGTGGCTCCTGAGGTGTGTCCCGTGGGTTGCTCAGGGGCTGCCATCCCTCAGGGATGTGTGTGATACTCTGCAGGTGTCCTCTTAAGGGTCCACCTCAGGCACGTCCCTAACCGCGTCCCTTCCCTCATCCCTTACCAGTGCAGCCGCTGAAATCTGTCAGATGAGGCTTTCCCGTGTTGTATTCTGTGACACTGTGATACCAAAATTGCCCTAGGGTAAAAAAATAAAGTGTTACAGTCCCGTTTACCTAGGTACGGATCATTTTTTTCTGTTTCAGCCCTCTCTATCACATTTACTGAGAATATAGGATCTTATAATTCATGTATAATTCATATATAACACATTATAGTGCATGGAAGGTTCTTCTACTGTTTATTTAGTGTTTAAAGTGGTTTCTGTGGTGATGAGAGCAGGGACAGGACCCTTCCAGTGCACCTCTGGCCCTACTGAAACAGGGAGTTCTGCCACACTTCAGCTACTGCTAGCTCATGGCCAAAGAAACTTCAAATCCCAAACAAATCCCTTATCTGTGATAGAACACTGGACTGGTTGTGTTTTAACCTTCCACCTAAAATTAAAATAGAGTACTGCAAATTTCAAATATATTTCAAAAAAAGTGTGATGCCTAAAAAGCTCTTTTTGATCCTTTCACATGTTGGACATTCTTTCATCATCTTATTCACCACAGGTTTTTAAAACAAAACAAAACCCAGCCAACAACTTATCAGTGTTTCTTTTTTCCTAGATCCTGACCCATGTTCTCAGTGACCAGTATAAAACCCTCCTCTTCTTTAAATTTCCTCACACAGAGATGAAGCTCAGAGTGTTTTGCAAAAGATTCTGCTCGATTCCCTCTGCACACAGTAAGTTGAACTTTAAGCTTTCTATTGAAGTTAATCACACTTTCTCTCATGAGTAAAAATGTTTTTAACATGAAACAACAGTCCACTGAGGTTTGACAAACTATATTTTAATTGTAATTGATTTATACCAAAAGATAAAATGAGTTAATTAGGGCATGCTATCAGAATTAGTGGCAAGGGAAATGCTCCATAAAGCTGGCAGGTAGGGGGTAGGAGATGAGAGACTTTGAAAGGGAGTAGGACACTGGCATTTGTAACCTCCTAGTGCTGAACTGGGAGAACAAGCTACCTCTGGCTTTTGCACAGATTGCACGTGTGGATTTTCTGTACTGGAGTCTAGATGGAGGTGGAGTGTAATCCAAAGAGACTTAATTGGATCTGAGTGGTTGGAACTCCTTCATATGATATGGAGAGTATTTTCTTTGTTCCATCAACAAAGTGCTTTACTGCCCTCAGAGTTTCTGCCTGGTGTGAAGGTAGGCTCTGGTTCTGTCAGGCTGCCAAGATGAGCCTGATCCAAAATGAGCAAGTTTTAGAAAAGCAGCCCCTTATTTATTGGTTATGTTTCTGGTCGTACCAACATGTTCCCTTTCAAGCTGTTGTGAGCAGGTGTCACTTTTTGCTGTTGGCAGTGGTGTGCAGTGTGTCCTGATTATGGCTGTAATTTGGCCATGGATAGCTTAGCAGAAATCCAGTTATCATGGTGGAGGCATTACAAGGGGTTATCTCGGCATCAGAAATGTGTCTTGTGTGGGTTTGTCATGGTGGAGACACAAGTCATGAAAATCAGACGTGCGTTTGGCTTCTCTCGCTCTTCAGGGGATGTGCTGTGTGGGTAGGGCTGCGTCAGCAATCTGAGGTACACCCCTGCTCCAATCTGAGCACAACAACAATTGAAGTGTGAAGTGACATACAAGTGTGTTGTACAAAACGTTGCTTTTTATCTGAAAAAAAAAAAAAAAAGAACCCCTTTTGTTCTGTTTTACATGGAGCGGTTTTCAAGGTGTGTTGAGGTTTAACAATTCCAGCTGTTCTCCTGGTGTCAGAACATCCAAAACACGGGAAGCTGAGGGATGTTCAAGCCAAATTTAATTCTATCCCTTGAAGAAATGAGCCTGGAAAGACTGCAATTTGGACTGCCAGTTCCTATGTGATACTATTTTTTCTGTGAGATATCTCCAGAAGATGCTGCACTTCTGATATCCTTGTATGCAAACCACATGTGAAAGTCACAGGGAAGAACATTTTCCCCTCAGAGAACTCCTGAAAATAATTTATACACTTTTTTAGTAGATATAGTTGCATGATCTGGTTTAACATTGCAAGGCTGAAATGTGATGTAAAGAGCTAAGGAAGTTACGTGTCTCCCTCCAGGGATGATGGTCCAATTCACTCTCCCTTATGGGACTCTGTCAGTTCATGCCAACATAATGCTTGTCATTTTATTCTTGATTTAGGTAACTGGGGTCCTGCTATTATAATATCTGAGATAAAAAGATTAATTATGGAAGTTTGATCAGTATAGACTTTAAAATGTTATGGAAGTACTTCCATATGTGAAGAAATAGCCATCCTTAGGAAAGGCTGAAAAGCCACAAATGTTAATTTTGCAAATAAATCTGGGCCATCTGCATATTCCTGTTTGTTGGGTTTAGTTGCCTTGAGACCCTATAGCATTAGGAGAACTGGGTGACTCGGTAAATTTACAGGAGAAATCTCTTCTTAAAATTACAGACTCTTTCTAATCACAAAGAGTTGGTTTGGAAAATACACGCCAGAACAACAGAGAAAGGATTTTGGTGAAATTTAGTGCTGCCCTTTGCATTTCACCCTTGTCCTTCTCATCCATTTGTGGAGTCCTTTTCCCTGTTCCCATTCTCCTCCTGCATGACAGGTGAGGTTGGATGTGAGACAGTCAATACAGCTTCTCATGTATATTTCAAAGAACAGCAGTCAATTAACCTTGGGAGAGTTGGACGTTCTCCTGTCTATAACAATAGGCCGGGACACTAAATGCAATCAGAGGATGGGGACACAAGGGAAGAACTTGAGACTCTCACATGCAAATAAGTCATACTGAGATCCTCTTCCTGCTGTTAAAATCACATTTGAAAAATGTAATGGCTTTACCAAGAAATGTTCTGATTGTAGCACATTTTTTCCTGTTGTGGCAGGGCATTATTATTGCTGTTTCAGTAGCATCATGTTAAACTCATCTTTTATGAGTATGAGGACAGACAGGGTCATTGATCTGAGTGTATCTAAACTAAACTTGATCAAAGATGCAACAAGGCAACTGGCAGTGGGGTGAGGAAATGGGCTGCATAATCATCCAAAGCCAAGCTCATTAGTGATTCTACTGATATGGCCAAATTTTGAGTACTCAGTCTTCTTGCAAGAGCAGCTCAAAGAGCTTTGCAGTTTAAAAATCTGGTCAAACCAGTGACACTTCTAAGGCAGGGAGAGGAGTCATTTACCCTAAACTTCCCTGTTGCAATTTGGAAGTTTAGAATTATCTTTTGAACTATTTACCCATAACATTGTCCAGGCAGAATTGTTCCTATGTGTTTCTTCTTGGTTACAATTGTAGAAGTCACATTTTTAAAAGACTATAGGTATAAAAGCAAGGGATTGTGCTCTTAGAGGAAAAAAAGTTGTTGTTAGGATCTGACTCACCCCTAAATCAAAGATGGGGAGCCTTAGAGTGGGATATGCTGTATTTCAGGAAGTATTGCTCTCAGGTGAGGAGTCCTGTGTGTGCATATGTCTGTGAAAGGCATTTTATATGCAGAAAGGATCACAGGAAAGTAGCAGAATGAAAATTACTTTTTCATATCTGTTAGAAAGAAACCCCTGTAGACGTTGATATCCTTGCAAGGACTCATCTTCACCTTATATAAGGACTGCACTCATCTAGTTATTTTAAATTGGTTGCAAAATACAATTATACATAAAGAAGCACAGTAAAGAGCTCTATCAAATGCAGTAGAGCAGTAAATACTGTTTTCAATTAAACACTAATCTAAAGGATATTATTTCACTGTCCAAGACCTCTCCAGATTTATTTTTTTTTAAACAAACATGTTTTAATTACAGAATTCCATTTGCTGGCTCTGAAAGTTTGTCCTTTTAATGAAGAAGATATTTTAAAATTACTCTCTATAGTTGCTTGCAGAAGGCCTCATCCTGAATTTCATTAAGCACTCAAAAATCCCTTTGAAGTTTTATTTTTCAGTGAAAACATTATCAGGCTCAGAGTTGGTATGCTACTAAAAAAGAGCGTGGGTCAGAATCTCACACTGGGCAAATCAGCACATCTCTGATTTAGATGAAGTTACACTAATTTAATTCAAATGTGACTCTGAACAACTATTTTAGTGGCTAAAGATATAGTATAAAATTGTTACATGTTTTAAAAGCACAAACCCATGTATTTTTCGGCACCTGAATTTTGGTTCAGACAAGACAGTCACAAAATACTGAGTTGGCTTCTGCCATTCTTGGAGCCAGTTCCCTCCTTTCCTCATGCTGTATCTAATTATACTGTATTTTTTAGAGTTGATTAAACAGTTATCCATTAATGAGATTCAAGTACCTCAGGAAAAAAACCAGGTAATTAGAACTGTTCTCACCTCAGTGCGACAGCATGGACAAACACCCCTTTTCTCCAGGTCACTGTGGGATACTGCTAAACAACACACGACTATCTGTGGATGCAGTTTCTTGCATGATGTAGATGCTGAGCTGCCTGGATTTGCCATAAAAAGCAGCACTCATTTAATTTTTCACACGCCCAGAAGTATAGGATGGGGGTAAAGGACAAAATATGGCTTAGAAAGTTGTTCTAGAGTTTTCAGTTCGTCCCATCTTAAATTCTTGTGGCTGGCATTTAAACAGCAAGGAGTCCATGTGCACACGGACTTTGCCAATACTAAAGAGCGATCAGTAATCACTGAATCCTGCAGGAAGAGATTGCATCGGGTCCCCATAGTGGCAGAAGTCAATACTGACTCCCTAAAAAAACCTTTTGCTCCCTGGACTTGTTCAGGAATACAGACTGTTCAAGGGATCAGTTGCAACAACACTAAAATAGTCTTATCTATTTGTGGATGTGCAAATCAGTATTTGTAAACCAATATCAATTCTCCAGACTCACCTGGATCCACCAAGCAGGTGGATTCATTAGGGGTTCATTACAGAAAGGAGGTAGGGTGGGAATGCAGTTGCTTACCAGCTAAATGTTCCTCATCCATATAAATAAATTGCTTTATTCATTTCAAAAAACAAGTTGTGTTTGTCCTTGAAACAGTTGCCTCCTCTTATCTATGTTCAAGGAACATTGGCCTAAGCAGTGTTGGGTTTTCCAAACACCTCTGGAATAGGTGTCCTAATTCCATTAGAGGCCAATAGGCTTTGTATGCCCAAACCCCTCGGAGTCCCCTGAAAATCCCACTTGTAGGACATGGCATGGTTTAAACAGTTCAAGGCCACTTGAAGGACACTCCAGATTTCTTTGATCTTTTCCCAAAGAAGTTCCCAGTGTTTTTGAAGGTACAGCTGCCTGTTTAGAAGGCAAAAAGCTGCCCCACACAGTTTGTTTTACCCATCCCAGCTGTTGTGAGAAGCGGTGTCTAAACCTGTAGGTGATATTGGAGCCCAGGCAGGACTTTCCCATAATCCAACAACATCCAGCCCCTTTGGCTTTGTAGTGATTTCTGTCTCTGCTTGTTTCCTTGTCCAGGATTATGACCTCAGGACCACTACTGCTCCACATAAAAGATTACTAGGGTAAAATTAAAACATGTAAGAAACTTGTTAAATGTTGTCAGGGTTTATAATTTAAAACTGCTCTGTTATTAGATATTGGAACAGTACAAAAGGTAACTCATGCAAAGGTTTTAACCTCTGGCCCTTTCTATACCAATTAAAGTATAATGTATAATGAAATTTTAATCTCATGTAATTAAGCACAGTATTAATTTTGTAAAACTGGAAAGGCTTTTTAACCTGTATTAATCTTCCTTTTTGAAGAAAGTAAGTGTGTTTCTTACTTTTCTTACAAGTTGTATTGTTTCTTTTTAATTAAAGGAAAGAATTAAATTTCTTTGTTTATACAAGTTCATAAAATATTTTTCTCTACATCTCTTCTCCTAGGTTAAATATCAAAAGCAAGTTGTTTGGGTTTTTATTCTTATTAAGAAAAGCATTGTTGAATATCATAGTTTCCTCCGGGTAAGGCAATAGACTACACAGATTTAATTAATCAAGAATATATTTATACTGTAAAATGTCTAATATATCATTAAATCCTTTCCTCCTTCTTTGAAGGAACACAGTATCTCTGCACAGAAGGTATTAAAGTTTTAATGAGACTTACATCATTCATTAATCTTTTTAAATATAAATTCTTGTAGCATATATACATATGTGTGTTTGCACAGACAAACGCATTTTTTATAAACATTCTAATTTTGCAAGAATTAAGATTTCCAATGACCAAGACCAGAATATTCCCTTAGAGGGTGGAAAAAGAGATTGTAACACGAAACTTCCAGTAAAATGTCTGAGAAGGGTAGAAGGAAATGTCTGTAGCCTAATAAGTGCTTTCTTTAAAAGTTAAAAAATATGCAGCTGGAAAAGAGTCCAGATTTCTTGAAGACTGGGTCAGCCTTCATCTGATGGCAGATACAGTCAAACTCTTCCAGACGTAGGTAGACATGGTTGACACTACAGTGCCTTTTATCTAAATTGCCCCTAGAACATCTTAAAGTATTAAATCTCCCCCCCGGCTCGCCCCCACACACAAAAATCCAGGGGTATTATTTTTTAATATCATGTTAAAGCCTATTCCGAAAAATAAATCCAAGTTTCAGAGTAGGCATTGTGCCTGATGGTCAGCATGGCTTGTGCTAACGTTCCTGCCTTTCTGTTTAAAACAAAAGACAGCATAAAGCATCAGAAATCTGGGGTTACCGAGAGGAGAATCTTTGGCTTTTATTGATACATTCACTAGACTGTCAAATGATGATGGATAGCAGGCAACTAAGATAAATTAGCATCCTGTCAGCCCTGAATAGTGAGGCAAAGTAGCTTTCATCCAGCTCTGCGTTGCTTCCCTCTGTGTATGGTACAACTGGGCAATCACTTTGGAAATCCCAAGGTATTTGGTTCATCTGCCCGAATCATAGCACTCCATGGTGTTTCAGGTGCAGTTACTAAATCTCATCACCAGAATTTAGAGACGGTACTAAAAGTCCCAGTTCTTGGTGGAGCTGATGTTTTGAGATTTGTGGTGAGGTTTGTTATTAGAGAACACTGGGAGGACAAGGTGGTAAAATGTTTTGGAAGTTATGAAGGAATAATGCAGGTGTTTATGAATGGATGTTACTTCAATACACTGAAAACAGTGGATAAGGACTAATATATTTTTCAGGTGAAAAAGCAAAGTGCTCATGCTTTCTGTATACACATTTGCTTGAAAAATGAGTAATTTTCAAAGTTTTATTTGGCAGAACAGAATTTTCTCAGTTCTAAACTCAGTGACGTAGAAAAATAATGGGAAGATTGTCTTTATTTGTCCAGTAGCCTGCTGTGGGAGCAGAGCTGAAGGAATCCAAAGGATAAACCTGGTTTTGGCCCTTTTGTGCGTTAAGTTGGTACAGTTTTAACCCATCTGCCTGCCTGTGGATTTTGTCATACTGTTATGGAGGGCAGAAAAACCATTGGGCTCAGGAACAATGGAACATCAGGCTCCTGTGGGCAGTAAAAAGCTCCTCGCTGTATTTTCGGCATACTGCCTCAATCTGCCCTTACCCCTCCCAGAATCCGCTATTTCCTCTGAGGGGTTCTTCAATGGCAGAATATCTCAGTGTAATTAAGAAACAAAAAGTCGGGCTTGCAAAAAGTCTCATGTTGATGAGACTCTCAAACCTAGCATAAGCTTATTTAAAGTGAGCAGAGGTATTAGAAAAACATGGAAGTTAAAAGAACAGCAAACAAAACAGGACAATGGAAGTAGGGGGGAAATCAATGATATTAAAATAAAAAGACTCTGCACTGGGCAAGTTTTCCCCAGATTACCTGCCTTTAATATTAAATTACTGTTTTCTGGCAGGATCATCTGCAAAACTCTGATTTTGTTTCTTCTTCTGCTCATAGTCTGATAATTGAGGCTGAATTCCCTTGTCTTTAATATGCCATATATTCTCCACCTGGCAAAGGACTCAGACAGATACAGATAAATACCCTGTAGACATACAGACAGAGAAACTGCTGTAATTGCTTTCATAATGACTCTCAGACATCAAAGGAAGGCAAATAATGGTATTTAACACTGTTTCCATTCTTTAGCTGAAATCTAATTTTATAGAGTTATTGTCAGGCAGTACAGTGAATGTACAAGTGCAACTGTCATAGTCTACTCATATTAATTAGCTGCCCACAAGAGGTCCAGGATAGTAGTGGCAAAGTTCTCCTCATTTCAGATGGTCTGATATTCAGACAGAACCATAAGTACAATAGCTTGATTAACATAGTTGCTTAGATCAGGTTTTCCCTAGGAGTATGTCAATTGGCATTTTGAAGAATCAATTAATTAGCACTCCAAATAATCCATTCTTGGGTTAATGAAAGTATTTTGTACAGCTGCAAAAACTTACATGAAATAAAATCCAAGCCTTTTCAAAGTGCTAAGGTGGAAGGCTTGCAATTTGGAGAACGCAGTGTCCTCCATGGACAACTTCATAATAAAAAGTTATTAAAAGAAATTCAGTTGACCAGAGCTCATCCAACAGTTGAACTTGTTTTGATTTGTTTATGTTCCAGAGGAGAAAAGTATTCCACAGTGTATAACAGCGCAACAGAAATTAGAATTTTACTGTGCAATAATACAATTAAAATGCCAGGTTAATTATGGTAACCAAGTCTCAGCATTTTGCCTAATGATTCTAAACTCTTGCGGAAGTTAGATCTTGAAGATAATTTAGTTGATTTAGCTCCTGCAAAACTTTACTCCTGTAAATAGTCAGTCTAGACCCATGTGGTTACTTTCACTGAGGTCACTGAATTTTTTGTTGGTAGCCCAGAAGGCTTTAAAATTAATAGAATCACTTACTCAAGCAAAATTCTTTTAAGGGAACTTTCAGAAATAGACTTCTACTTTCAACTCCCCTGGCAGTGAGATTTGAATCTTGTACGGCTGGAAATTGCCCATGGGAGTGAAGATTTTAATATTTCTTTTAAATTGCATCTGTAAAAACATAGCATTTCTTGAAAGACAAGTGCCCTTCATAGCAGGATTTTGTTCTGTTTTAAACTCTTAACAACTTATAGACAATTTTCATTTTTTTCTGTTCCATACTTTCTCCGGGTTTCTTAGAAGGTAATGTACTGCTTTTTGCTCTTGATGCTCTTGATGACTGGTGTGCCATGGTGGAGTGCTTCCATGGCAGTCTGAGCCTGGTTTATATGCAGCTCCAGACTCAGCCTGTCCCAGGCATCAGCTTTCTGGAAATCAAGGAATCCTGCCATACCAAAAAACATAGTAATTTAGTAAGCCATTAAATATTCCATGAAATACTGGGCTATAAATACTAGAATGCACCTACACTATTTATAATCTACACCAATAGCAGTAATGATCTGATTTTTCTCATTGCCCATCGTTCTTGAGTTCCACCTAGGCCTTTTTAGACCGGTTTTTGACTTGTTTGCCTTTACATCTTCCTGCTTTGCCCTTCAGTCTGGTGAGAGCCAATAATAATGTCATCTCACACAGAAAAGCAACTGACTTTCACCTATGCAAAAGCCAAAGGAGGGAGGAAAAATAAGGTGCTCCTGAAGATCATATTAGACTCAATTTCAGTAATTTCTATTTCAAGGCCTCATGCCGTCAGTTCTCCTACCAGCTGAATAAGGACTGAAACTGGTCAGAATAATTAGGAGTGAAACTATGAAAATTGTATCTGTGCAGGTGTGAAAACGGGGGGTGGGATCAGAATAAGTCTGCAGAGGTGAAAAAGTAGAAGGGAAATTCCAACTTACTTGTTCCTTTTTGCCAGTGAAGTATATTCTGTCATTTCTTCTGGTCTTAAGGGAGCTCAAACAGCGGCTCCAAACTGGGTCGGTTTTGCAGTTTGGTAAACAGTCTTAATCTGGCTCATTAAAGCACATTGTGTGAGACTGACATTTGGCATCCGCTGTACCAAAGACCTGAAATACCACTTGACAAATCTCTATCTATATTCGAAAAAATTTGAAACCTACAATGCTGCAGTGATCTGAAATAAAGAGTGTGACACTGTGGAAAAGGTGACACTCTGGGATTCAGCTGAGCTGGAATAATTTCTAACCTGCAAGCGTCCTTGAGCCTCAGTTTCCCACCTTTAAAACATAAATATAAATAAACATTTCTGATGGTTTTGCCTGTTTAAATCCTGATATTTTCTACAAGGAACATTTCTGCTTAAAATACCTGGAGTACCCCATGTAAATTCATCTGGTGATTTAGGGGTGTGTGACTGAAAAAAATGACAATATTTTGAGGTTTACTTAATTTTACTATGGGAAAGATCTGGTGTACTGTAAATAATTAAGCTGTATACTAAATAAAATGAAATAGAACGTAATTTTATTTATACAGTCACTTTCCTTTCTGTGGATTGATTTGGGGGAGCTAAAAAATGCTGTCCAGGTATATGAAAATAGAATTACAAACCGTAAAATAAGGCTGAGTATTTCCAACATACAAGTCCTGTGTTGGAAATAGAGCTTGTTTTCCAGCTTTTTAGAAAGGTTATGTTCCTGATGTTCCAAATCTTCCTTTAACTGCAGCCAGCACTTAGGAAACTGGTTAAGGTCTATTTATTCCACATTTGTGGGTCCCTTTTGTTTTAAATGCCTAACTCTAAAGTTAGTTGTCAGAGCTTATTATGGACTTACGCCAGGAGTGAGATCTTCCTTATTTTGCTAATCAGCTTCCTCCATATCTGCATGCTCATTTTCTGATATCTGATGAGGCGACAAGGTCATTGGACGTACAAGTACTTATTTAAAAACCGACATGAGAGTGAGATAGAGGTTAGTTGGGTCTATCAGAGCTGTCAATCAATTAATGAAAATTATTGAGCAAGGACACCGTGGGGGAAGCGAACAGAAGGAATGAAAATGACCATGGAGATGCAACATAGGGAAAATGACAGAACTGACTAAATGTGCTCACGTGAGGACTAAAACCAGACATGCTCGCATGGCAAATGAAAGACAGCACTGGGAGACGCTTGGGCCAGAATATTTGCCATTATATGGACCCAAAGACTGACAGATTACTTCAGCCTTTTGTCCAAAAGCACATTGAAAGCAGCATTTGCTAAGTAGAGAATAAAGTTGAGCGGTCCCCCGTGCACTCTGAATGGCTTTTGTTAAGGTTCTCCAGACTTACTGCAAATTTGTAGCATGTAAAAAAAAAAAAAAAAAATTAAATGTCTAGGGCTAGGCTAGGGTTTGCTGCTATGGTCTGGAATTTGAAATTAGTCAAGGGGGTATAGAGCAGATTCCTACCTGTAAATAAACGACGGATATAAATAGCAAAATAGGGCAGCACTGACAGAGCCTCACAAAAGCTCACTTAAAAGCTGCACTATCACTACAGTACACGGTGTACTGGCACAAGACAAGAGTATACTGTTTATCAGTACAAAAAAGAAATAATTTATAACTTGATCCTTGGGGGGAAAATGGAGAAATAAAAAATAGACAAAAAAAAAAAGAAACAAGAGAGGAGAAAAATTGCCAATATGTTTGTGTGAATGAAAGATAGTGAGGGGAAAAATGAAAAGAGAGCGAAGTCAGAAGCAGGGAGATACTGACACCAAATCTCTGCAAAGCGTTCAAAATTCTCCAGCTGCCACGCTTTTAATTTGCTACCATTCTAATTAAAATGCAAATTAAATTTATAATTAGCATCAGCGCTTTCTAAAGAAACCTCCTTGTGTGCAGCACAAACATATGGGACGATGGTATAGTGTAAAGTTTGTAAAAACAGAAGGAGAGACACAAATGGAAGGACAGAAATGTTGCTACCAAATAAGTTGCTGAGTAGGAGGGGGTAGGGGAGAAAATGGGGAGACACAGTGGATTTTAAGGGATGGAATTGGGTGAGTGTCCCAGAGTAACAAAGAGATTGCTGAATATGAAAGATCTGTCCGGGAGTTACTTTTTGTTGAATCAGGTGTCAGAGGTCACGCTGCATGTCATTGGTGTTGTATAGAGCATGCCAAAAAGGCATAAAGGGTCACAGCTTCTAATCAAAAAGTCTATGACCAAAAATGAACCGCTGCTTGCTTCCAGATAATTAATTTAAAAATTGATGGGAAACAAAGTACTAAAATCACATAATGATTTGAGCACATATACCATTTTAAAGCTTGCCACTTCCCATGTGAGAATCCCACCAGAAAAGCTCGACTCAATGACATGGAACATGTAGAATATTTGTGCCTTAATTTATCTATGTAAATCTGGTAAAATTTCACGGTAGGAGCTTTTATTCTATTTATTTTTAAAATTAATTCTAGTTTCTAGCTGGTGTGGCATCAAAGTTGGAAACGATCAGAAGTTATTTGAACTCTCTGATGTCGAAATGAGTCATTCCAGTTAAATCCATGTCATCATTTCCATAACTTAGTGTTAGTGGAGGGAACCCAGTTGTGTTCATTTATATTTGCAGTCGTCTCTTTAAGATCTGCGCGTAAAACCCCGCACCGTGAATCCCCCTGCAACACCCAATCAAAGAGAAAAATGGAGTCATGTGAGAGACCAGACACATCACCACTGAGACACTGTCCCAAATTAAAACATTAATTAGAAGAAAATGTAGCATGCACTCTCTGGTTTTCTTTTTTTTTGTTTGTTTGTTTTTGGTTTTGTTTGTTTGGTGGGGTTTTTTTTTGTGATTATCATTGTTATTATTATTCCATTTGCAGAAAGCTTATGGCTGTTTCATGAGCAGCAAAAGCAGCTGCATTAATCTGATAAATGATTTGTTGCAAATTTTTCCTTCATCTCTTCTGAGACTGCAGTTGGGTGCTGGTGCTTTTCTGTTGCTACTTTCACTGGATATTAAGCAGCTAATGTGGTATTAAAGGTTTGATAAAACTACTAAGGACAAAATTGGCTTCATTATAAGAGTGTTTGGTTGTAGGGGTGTCTTTGAGTTCTCAGGGGAAGGGAGGGGAATAAACCAAGTCTGATCTCCAAAGCAGTAATTTATTTATTTTTTCACTAAGGACCCTTGCAAAAGCTTGAGTGCTTTTAATATTCTGGGACTTGCTTTTATTTATTAGCCAGACTCTTCATGGGATAGTTTAAAATCTGAATGTAACAGGAATGAATATTTCATAGTTCTGTGTTAAACTGTTACAGAACTGATGTAAAACAGGATAGTAGGAATATTTTTATAAGTAATAAAGTCAATTAAAAATTATAAGCCTGTAATATAGTCATTGTGATAGTACCAAAATTCATTTTGCATATGCTGTCTTGGGCATGCAGACAAATAGTAACAATTTTTGCTGTCAGATTTCAGAGCAGAATTAGAATTTTAACGTGTTTAGTTTATTTTTAGGGAGGATGAGAAGGAAGCTCGTGGCTTCACTGGCCAAGCTGGTGCATGCTGGCAGTGGTCTGCTGGCATTAGTGCACTGAGTTCTGGTAGATGTTAGACTCTTCATCTTTTAATAAAGCTTAAGAAACCACACACTATCCCACTTATTTTAATCAATATTTAAAAGCATATTTAAGAATCAGTGAACCTGTAATGTCACTCAGAGTAAAGCTTTGTTCTGCAATGTAACTTATATCCTGTGAGCAAACACACCACAGCTCCATGCTTTACTCACCATCAGTTCAATTTTTGCAAGTTTTAAGTGCTTGCAACTCAAATTCAAACTTCACCCGAAGTCTTATTGATTAACTTTGAAAATGTGTCCATATGGATGATATCGTAATGTCCTCTTCCATGTCAACATATGCCTATCAAAAGTGCTAAGAAATTGTGATCAACTGAAATAAGGAGGAGGGCAGTCTGCAGAATAGTGATGAGAGAGAATCCATCAACATTGGGATGAAGTTTCTGGGGGAAAAAAAGGTTATTTGGGGCCTTATGGATTGCATCGAATATATGGAAACATGAACATGTTGTAAATACAGGTCGTCTTAAGCCTATTTTTAAGAAATAGAATTATTGGAAAAATCTGTGCCACTGTGATGGAAGATATTATTTTGGTGGTATTTGATAGATGTATTGCCGTTGCTCTAATTCTGGAGAACGCGTTCTTTATTCCCGCTGCTGGTACTCTGTGTTGCCCAAATGAGAGAAGTAAAGCTGCCTGTGATGGAAGGTGAAGTTAGATATTCTCTAGATATTGCAGATTTGGCTAAACTGGATTTGTCTGAGCATGGGGCCTGAAGTCACGGTAGTAAGCCCTTGCCCTTTAACCTAAATTTAAGCAATTATTTGAGAAACTTAGCAGCAAAATTTATCTCATCACAAAGCTAAGATAAAGGTTGGAAGGTCCTTCCAACCAAAACCATTCTATGAAAATTTCCTCTCATTTTATGATCACTAGAGATGGGTTAAGACCTTTAGAGAGAAGCACTGCCTACATAAGAGGAGAACTGTGTAAATACTTTTTTGACTTTTTGAGGCTCTAACTTCACATAAGTGGAATCCAAGACAACATTTCAGCAATTATGCAAAATTATTAAACAAAAACTTTGGGATGAACTTTGGCCCACATTGTACAGCTTTGCAGACAGATTTTGAAAATAGCTCATTGGTCTTATAAAAACTGACAACATGAGATTGAAGTGTTCCCTGACAGCAAAATAATTCTTCTAGCACCATGATTTGGGCACCATTGTCTTCTGCACAAAATCCAAGTTCCGGATATTTGAGAACGGAGGCAATGAGCCTAAATAAAGTCTTCTGTTGGACAGACAAAGGGTGAAAAACAAAAAGGCATAAAAGGGTTGCTTTGTGTAATTTTTAATTGTTGTCCTTTTCTTATTCAGTAAATGAAGTCATCTTTGTAGTGGTTTCATGAACCGCTGGGTAATCAAAATTATTATGCTGCCACCTGTTGTCCGTTAATTATTCTGAGAAGATACTCATAAATCATAACACTGGACAATAAATCAAACTGTCAGGGCCCAGGTCAAAGGTTATGCATGAAAAGTTATAGGTCACCAACAGGGTGTGAAAGATCAGGGTTGTGGAGCATCACTCATTGTCAAGTAATGTTGGGAGAAGTGCCACTGGAACAAAAGAAAAACTAAAGTACAGAAGAATTCAGGCCCAAAGATAGGCTCCAGGCTCATGCACAAAAGGAATCAAATTGACATGTCATTACACTGCAGATCTGACAACCAGCAAGATTGTCTGGCAATGCCCTGACTCAAATACTTTTGTCTCGACTGATCCTTGTTGTGAGCCAAGGCTCCCTTTGAAACGTTTCGTGTATCTGGGCCAGATTCTGCTCCCGCCAGAAGTCAATGAGTGTCTTGGCCTCTGTGTATTTGGAATTTAAAGCAGTGTTAACTTTTTTTTTTTTTTTTTTCCCCCTTGCAGTTGCTGAAGAAGCATGAGAGAGTCTGTATTTGCCAGGGCTAAAATTCATGAGCTTCTTTTCAGATCTGAGTGATTTGGTTTATCCTATTTGAGATTAATTATTTCCTGGTGGAAGAGTAAACCCAACAGTCCAAAGGAGTTCTTATTCCAACCTGCCGTCAGGCCCGTGTGGCTCTCTGGAAAGGCACAGTTAGATGGGCTGTATCCAGCTTTCCCGAAGCCCATGGCTTCGCACCGGGTCTGAGCTGTCTCAAGGGGAGGGAAGTGCCCAGGCCACCTCTCCTGCTGGACTGTGCTCATGTCAGGAGTCTGACTTTCTGAGAAGAGCTAAAGGAACATGCAGCATCTGATGTACCTTCCCTCAAGTCATTCTTTGCTTGCCCTTTCTTACACTCCAGCCCTGCTTATCCAGGAATTTTGTCCATTCCCTGAGTTAGGGATAGCATAGGTGCACCTCAGAATGAGGTGGCAGAGATTAAGCTCTTGCCCTGCACCTTCTCTCCCTTCCCCTCAGGTTTGAGCAGGTGTTTGCAATTCCCAGATCCATCACCCTAGACCTTTGCTCATCCCAGAAAGGCCTGTAGGAGGAGGAAGATTTCCTCCCTGCAAGGAGAGCTGGGATGGGGCTGGGAGGTTCAGGTCAGCCTGTGCTTCCCTAGTTCCAGGTGTGGGATTCAGGCCTTCCTGGGTTATTGGAGGACTTGGAACTGGATTCTGGAACAATGGGTGAGTTCAGTCCTTTTTTTACTAAAAGTGAAAGGTTTTGTCAAAGGTGTGTAGAATTCCTTCATGCTCTGGGGATGTGTTCTGCTCTTCTCTGTTCATGTGTTCTGTGGTTTGTGTTTGCTTGTAAAGACTTCAGCTTCCTTTTGAGTCCTGTATATATTGAAATGCAAGTGTTTAAAATAGGTTATTTGAAAGCAAATATGCACTGACAAGCAGTCAGTGATTTAAAACCTGGTTAGAGGTAAATTGTTTCTGAGGTGAAAAATGTCACTTTAGGGAAAAAAAAAATTAAAAAAGCCAAGATAAAATGCCACCCAATAATAAAAAGGCTGCTGGACCCAGCTCGGATGTGCTAGCAGTGTGATGTGCTCTGCTGCCTGCTGCTTGAGTTACCTCCTTGTCAGGATCATCTGCTGTAGGATTTGTGGCTAATGGGCAACCAATTTCCATTTTAAAGCATGAGTTATTTTCAGGAGGTGTTATGATTTGGGTTGGTTTCAGTGGAATGGGTTTCAAACACATGAGCTGGATTTTGAGGTGTTTAATAAAATAAAAGTTAATTCAAGCCCAACAATAGTGCTTGCTTCAGCACTGACTTTGTCTTGATCCCTACATCAAACCTGGATGAATTTCTTCCTTGTCATTTTAGGGAGGTTATTGAAGAATTGAGACATGGGTCTTGCCTAAATACAGAAAAACTTGCTTGTAAATTAGAGGCAATTGAGGTTTTGATTAGATCTGTTCATTTCCCTGTGGTCCTGGTTCCTGAGCATTTGCGTAAGTGGAGTTCAAAGAAATTGCCATGAGCAGTAATTTTTTTTTTTTTTTAATTTTTAAGTCCTTTTAGAAAGACGCAGAATTCATTGATGATGAATAAATTTATGATGTAGAACTTTAGAACTGTTGAAATCACTGGGGGCTCTGCCTTTGTGTTTCACCCTGGATTTTTATTTGTGGGCAAGATTAAATTAATATATTCAAAAATATTGTGCAAGGAGCAACTTTTTTTTTTGCCTTTTGCAACACAGAAGAAGCTTGAGTTCATGAAGGCCACTAGAAATGTTTTTGGTTTTATATTGGACACACTGGTGGATAGCACCACTGAAAATTATGAAAGGAAATTTATTTGCAATGAAGGGAGATTTTGTTTCCTATTCAGAGAAACAGAGACCTGTGATTTACCATCAAATATCACAATTAATCTATGAACTTTTTAATTGCTTGGTACCTGCCATGGACTCTATGAGGAACAACTAATGTAGTGTATCAGCCAGCAAGTTTATTTGAAGATCTGTAATTAAAGTGAATTGTTAAAACCTATGATGCGCATATAGATATCCCACAAAAAGGGGAGTTTAATGCTAAGTATATTCTTCATATCAGTTTTACTAATTATTTTAATGTCTAGAAGAACTAAGCATTCTATATATCTAGGAATTACCCAAAATCTGTCAGCTGCCAGGGAACATGAGTTGCTGCTGTCTTGCAACTTTAATGCTTTCTTGACAATCATTCTTGATTTCCTGGTGATCATCCTTGAATAAAATGAGGGCCCAGCTGTGGAAGTTTTCTACAAGCCTAATTGTTATAACAGCACATGGAATATCCACTAAATAATCTCCCCATCTTCTAATGAGTGGAGACAACAGCAAAAGGTTAGGTGATTCTTCTTGTTTTATCATTTTGGCAGGCTCCTGAATATCATTTAATGAAATTTCCTATGCCTGTGAGATACTAATGCAATGCAGGAAAACAGCCAGTGAGTAACGTAGCATTGGTAGGAGCTCAACTCTCTGCTGGTAGGCTGCAGACAAACTTCCAGGCAGCTTTCAGGAGGAGAGAATGCAACCCCTCAGTGGAGGGTCTCAAAGAGCTCGGAGCAGACCCCAAAATGTGGGCAGCACATCAGGCACATGGAGATTTGTCGAGCCCCTGATGCAGCTGACAGCATCCCGGTGGCGCCTCTCGGCCTGTGAACCTCTCCACACTTGGATTTCCCAGGGTGCACAGGACCACAAAATAAACCCTACAATTATTCTCTGTATCTTTTGGTTTTGAGCAATTATCATATGAATGTGTGAACTCTGTGCACAGAATGAGAAAGCTGAGTGCTGGTCTGTGGTCATCAAAATAGTTATGAACTTTCTATTCCAAAAGGGTGATTTTGCTTCTTGCCTGTTATATGGATTTTTTTTTCCCCTTGTAATTCTTACAGGGATTTTTTTTTTATTATTTGCATTGCTAGTAATGAACAATTTAGCCATCTACTCTACTCTCATTTCACATAAAAGCAATTTCTGGCAATTCAGTGAAGGTCAATGAATAATACCCAATGCTTTGATATGAAACACTTAAGGACATCAGTAACTTGACCCCAGAACTTTTTGCAGATTCAGGCTGTAAGTGCTCAAGTAGTGTTCCCATGACACTTGGACTCTGTCAGAAAAACACAACTATACTTTGGATTAGTTGTATCATTTTTTTGGTAAGACGCGTGATCAAAAGGGATTGAAATTAAAACTTTGCAAAAGTTGTTAGCAAAATGACATTTAATTTTGATAGAGAGGCAATGAGGCAGAACATTTTGCATGTTTGCAAAATAAGTTTCATTTTGATGCGTTTGGCATTACTGATTATATTAATTAACTTAACAGCAAGTGTGAAGATTATTTATGATGCATTAAAAATGATTGGATCTTAATTGCTTCCCTGTAAGAACAAGGAAGTTGAATTTCAGGTTGTGGAGAGCTCCTTGGTGAGTCTTCTCAGTGACTTTTAGCTGGTGTGCTTTAAAAGCAAAGTAATTGGAATAAAACTAACCCACACTATTGAAAGTGGTAACTCTTTGTGCTTGAGCAGTTTAGGCTGATAACAGTAATCTGGCTTGTTCTGCTGAATCTCTTTCTTCATTAAGACCTCACTTTTTAAAGATCCACACCTGATTTCCAGAATTATCCGAGTGGAGGAGATCTTGCAATCAAAGTCAAGAAACTGGTTCTTTCAGGGGGCTCAGCTACTCCATGAGTGCACCGCTCAGTTCCGAGCAGTGAATGTAATTTGTGGGAATTCAACTCTGTATCAAAATGTTAATGAGAGCAGTTTCTGTAATAGTGTGTTTACCTTTACATAATAAACTTTTGTGTAAGATGCAGCTTTTCCATGTTCTGTTATAGCATCTGTTACATCAAAGTGGAAGTACTCCCTTTTTACACATTAAAAATTACTTAATTTTGTTTTCTGCTCTTTTAATGAAAATTTACTTCTTCACCTGACATGAAGCAGATGCTGTCTCAGATTTAAAGTGACAGAGATCAGTATCCAAAGCTGTGGTTTGACACACAGAGGTGCTTCAGATGGTGATTATTATAACCAAAAAAAGCGGGTTTGTTGATACCTTTTTATCCTTAATATATTTAAAATTGCATAGTTGATAGCATAGTTGCTATGAGAGCATGTGTAATATCTGTTTGATAAGTGTCTTCTCACACCCTGAGGTCTTTTATAGGCAATTTGCATTCCACAATGAGAGAAATCAGCTGGAGAGGGTTTATTGTTTTGTATAATAGAAAGGAGTGTGAAAATATTCCAGCCTTGCAGATGGTGTTGCTCGTTAGCCCTGAACATACACATGCAGAAATATTGTTTCCCCTTAAAAAATAGGGTCTCCTCATCTTTCTTACAATGTATTTATAAAGGAGAATTCATAGTTTGGTTGTATTGGGATCATTAATTGATCTTGAAAGGAAAAGCGATGGGATAAAGTCTTTCTTTGAACTTTGATGTGCTGGGTGGTTTAGAGATGACAGGAAGCAAATGCTTCTTTTCTTCTCTGTTGTCTGAATAGAGAGTCCTAGATCTTGCTATAGACATCTGCTTTTCTAAAAAGTGAAAGGATAAATCTCAACTTTTTCCCATAGCAGCAAAGAAAATCTGATTTGAGGAAACTTTGAACGTATAGACAGAGGTGAATTGATGAAACTGTTTATAATCTGGCAAACATAAAACTTACAAGGATGACAGTAAGTTGAAAATGGTAAATGTGTTACAAGAGAGTCAAAGACCACATGGACTCTCTCTGGTGTTCTCAAGGTTTGTGAGGTGGAAGGGTTCCTTTTGGCTTTTATGCCCTCTTAGATCCTAAAAATTGTATTTTGTTGAAGCTGGAGCCTGAAATATGACTTTCACTGCTCTTGCAGCCAGGAAAAAACATGGAAAGTGCTTTGCTTTATCAGTGGAGGATGCCATACCGAGGGAAGACTCCTGTGTTCAAAGTTATATGAGGGCAAGATTACAACTCTTGGCTCTCATGCCTCAACTACAGAAGAAAAAAGTTGCCAATCTCCCAAATGTTAGGGCCAGCTGCAAGGTGTTTCAGCTGTTCTAGAGGAACTTCACTTGAAAGTTTTACATAAATCTAAATACTCTGGTGTTGCAGGAAGCTGCAGCCAAAGGGGACTTTAATTTTCTGGTGCTTTCTGTTTTGAATGGCACTTGAAATACTGCAAGGCCAATTGCTTTCTGGTGCTGTACCAGTGCTTAAGATTTCTGCCCAAGGTATTAATTATTCCTGGACATTGCACGTGGCAAAACAGTCACATAAAATGAGAAAAACTGAGGATGTTTGATTAAATTACTCCCAGTTACACAGTTGTTTTCATATTGTTATGATAATTGATGGTATTCAGAACTTAACCCAGGTTCACAGTACTGTCATTTGCAAATCTGGTCCCAAGTCTGTGCTCATAAAAACTGTCCTGGGGAATTCTTACAGGGATGAGAATGGCCAGGACTGAGAATGGCCATAATCTCTTTATGCTGCTGCATCTCTGACCCTTTCTCCTTACTCAATGAAAAGGAGTTTTTGCAGATATGGGTGCACATATCTGTAAATTCCACACTGAGTAATTGAAGGAGGACAGATATGGTAGGAATAAGCATAATAAAAGAACTGAGAGAAGGAATCTTCCTTTCTTCGTGGCCCTCCAGGTCTAAAATGTGCTCTGTTGAATATCACCTACTTGTCAAAACCTGCCATAACACAAGGAATTAAAAGGAATCTGTCTTGCAGTATGTGCAAATTGAAATGAGATACAGATTTCTAGAGGAGGTAAGTAGAGGGGAAACTCCAAATGGTGGTGCCCTTATTAAATCTAGACATTGAAGAAACAATATTACAAAAATACCGCCACTCAGTATTAATTGCATTATAACGTTGTCTGAAATACAGACTTATTTTGAAAACAGTGGCAAGAAGTACCATATGTGACTCCCAGATACATCCCAGAATTGTGCATATAGTTATCTAACTGGTCTCTTTTGTAAAACTTCATTGGATGGGTGGTGCTGTGAATTGTTTATGTCAATTAAGTGCGGCTCGCCAGAAGACTTGAGTCTAGAGGGCATCAAGTACTTACACTGTAAGTTATTTTAGGAATAAAATATGCTGCTCTTGTGAGAGGCTTTTGGCCTTTGTTTAGAACTATCAAACCATCTCTTTTCTTATTTCCAGTGCTTTACATGATTCCCACAGCTTTATACAAGGCACAGGGTCTTGTGGAAGGTGCCCTGCGCCTGGTAAGGGAGTTGGAATCAGATGATCTTTAAGGTCTCTTTCAAGCCCAATCATTCAGTGATTCTATGAATTCCACATGCTTTCTAAAGCTCAGCTTTCTATATTTTGGAATTGTTTTTTGTAGTGTCTGTATCCATCCCCTTTCCCTGTTTTACCCACGCTTTTATTTGGTTTTATCCATAGGCAAGTCTCTTCTGGATGGCTCTTTTTGGGAGTGATAAGTTTGTGTTATGTGCTGGAGTTTTAGCATATTAAGTAAGCATTTGTTGATTACTGCCTCAGAAGTAATTCTGTAGTTGAAAGAGCCTCTGTGTAAATTTAATTTCTGTTCCATCTTTTAACACTTTGAATAAAAGCACTGTAAGAAAATATGGGAAACTGTAAGTACCTAATACTTGTAAAATTTTTAACTCTACAGAAAGCCTTAAAGTCTTCACAGTTCAGGTCTAAGGTGACAATGCAGTATGGGAGAAATTCCTTCATTTCATGGTACTGTGTGCATGGCTTTCCTATAGATATGTGCCTTATTTCAGTGGAGGAAGCAGGACGTGGAGCAAGGTGGGCTTAAATCTCTTCTCAAATAGCTGTTCCAGTTGTATATTCCTACAGAAAAGTCATTCTGCTTAATAACCACCAATGGCTGGTGGTTCATCAAGATATTGATTTTAAAGCTCTATTGATTGTTTATAAAACACTGCACAGCCACTTTCCAAGCTATTTAAGTGATTTGTTTGTCCCATATATTTTACAATGATGAGACTATTGGAAATCCCTGTGCAGATTCGCTCAGACCATTACACATTATTAGTTTTCTCTTGCAGAATTGCCCCTCCTCCAGGGATTCTGAATGTGAAGTACCTTGCAAGAGCAAGGTCTTATACGGGGTGTTTGTTTTATATATGCTTATAACAGGATAATTATATTGCTACCTGAAACACTTTGGCTTGTGTGCAGGAAGAGGCTCTGTGTAATAGTGATTGATAGTTTGAGCTTAAAAATTGTTATGGTGCATTAAAAGTATACTAATGTTTATTACTTTTTACAAGGCTACCGACATTTAAATTACAGGCCAGGCTTCCAGAGCCATCTCAGGTCTTCAGACTGAAGCAAATTGAATGGGTGCTCTTCCTCTTACCATGTGTTTTTTTACTGTGTGGAATGCCCAGTTTAAGAGGCAGCTTTTTT
>WBMY01010270.1:33634-110467 GCA_013397315.1 Donacobius atricapilla | reverse complement strand
TTTTTTTTTTTTTTTGGTAGCCAACACTAAGTTAAAAGCAAAAAAATAAAGGAAGGAAGTCTCCACAGATCAAGTTCTAAAAATAATTGTATAGGGATTTTTAAAACTTTCTAAATCTCAGTGTTCAAAGCGATTAGGCAGCTTTGGAAGCTTGTGAGTCAGGATTCCTCCCTCCCCCGATGCTGGCATCAAAAGCAGGACAGACTTTAGTTTCCCACAGTTGCTTTTGGCATTTTGTTTTAGGGTTGTTTTTAGATTTTTGATATATTCAGGTCATCCTTCAAAACTTTTTTCTTCTGTAATTGTGAATGACAGCTGACGTGCTACTCTATTCAGATGACAAAAACTTTTGAGAGTAGGTGGTGCTGGGCACATGTGTGCCTACAGAATTACAGAGCCTTCTATGGATCCTGGAGTCATGAATTAAGCTAATGAACCCAGCTGATGACTGATTGATTGTGTGAAAATGACATCAGATATCGAGGCAAATGAAATAAGTTCTTTTGCAGTAAGTAAGTAAACTCTCCTTTACACAAAGTAATCCCTTTCTGTCATTGTTGTGGTTAGATTCCACGCTCCTTCTTGGCCTGATCGTGTTCCACAAAATAGTTCAAAAGCTGATTTTTATTTTTTTACTGTGCTCTTTCATTGCAATAAACCCCAATGTTTGTCTGGTGAAAACAGAATAATTTCCTTGCAGACTTTCAGCAACTAGTGCAATGTATGTGGCACTTTATAATACTTCCACATTCCACAGTCCTCACTATCTGCAGGTGAGACCTGTGGGATACACTTCAGAAAAGTTATATAAACAACTCTGAACCCTCGGCTGAGAAAATGTATACTTTGAACATGTTGAAACTATCCATATTAAGTCAGTTTAGCACTTTGATTAAAGAGTTTAATCAATCACCATCCTAAGCTGTTTATTAATCACTTTATCAAGCAGTTGATGCATTGCTGGTTTTAATAGAATCCATTTATTTTGATTTCTACCTACTTCATCTTTCCAAAGGGCTTTCTGAATCAGCTGTGATAAAAAAAGGAGGGGGAAAAAAAAAAGGCTTGGTTGCATCTAAACACTGGAAGGTAAGAGCTCAGACCTCCCTTGCACATACTTCATTATCAACATTCTGCACCGACTTGGCCAATTTATTAAGGGTATAAAAAAAACAACCCTGCTCGGAGTGAGTCTTTTGGTGAACCACACGGTTTAGCTCAGATAAACAGAGGCCATTCGTTTGCTTTCACACCTGACAACCTCATGATATACGATCCTAATAAGATTAATCTCCTCCCTCCCCCCATACACACACACACTTTTGTTTTGTTTAGTGGCCTGACTTGGTGATCTTCTCTCATCCCCCTCATTGGGCACTTTTAATGCCTTTGGTTTCGGTTGGTGGTTAGAATAAAACAAACAAACAATCAATCCCCCACCCCACTCCCCAGCCCTTTCTCGTTCCAGGGGAACAAGATTAATATAACAAGAGATATAAAGTAAGCAAGGGAACACTTACTAATGTTACAAAGCAGAATGGGCATAGAACAAATTCTTCTTTTATGCAATTTGCCTTGAAAAGCATTAAACACATGGGGAATCTGTGCCATCAAATCCACACTTTGTAAATGGTGAGGAGGGAAAACAAGCCTTGTACAAACAAAAGCATTAAATGAGAAATCCACAACTTGGGCCACAGCTGACTTTGGTTTTACTGCCTTTTATGAGGTTTCACTTAACTCTCTGGCCATGTCTGATCTCTGAACTTTGGAAATCTTGGGGAAAGTAATCTAAGTTGGGCCTGATTTGCCTTCAGTAACACACACTGAGGCATGGCTTTGAAATATGACATACATTAGCACCTACACAAACCATCTATTTTCCATATATACCAGTTTTATCAGCAATATGCTTCATGCTATATCACCAAACCCAAAAGATTTTTTTTCTTAATTTTGTCCAGTAAAGCTGGTGGGGCTCCTTAGGAGTGTGAATTCTTTGGCAGGAGTGTAAAAATACACATCTCATTTAAAGTTCCACCGTCTCATGTCCCGTACTCAATATGACGCAGCAGAAAGATCCCACAGTCAAAACTCTAATAATACATTTTAACATGTTAAACTCCCATGCAGATTCTGTCAGACATCCATTACTAATATAGCCTAATTATGTTAATTGAAGAACGTTCTTTCAGTGTGAGACCAAGTCTTCCTCCTCTAAAAGAGCTGGTAATGCACACTTCATATGTGTACAGATGTGATTACACAGTGGGTGTTACTGCCCTACTTCGGTGTTGTTGGAACTATTAAATATCTGAGAAAAGCAGGAATTCAGTGGGATCAGGAAACCAGACCCAGTCCCATGGAACTCAGTGGGAACACTGCAATTATGGAACATGGGTGATTGGGAACTTGCTACTGTAATAGGCACTGATGATTTTTTTTTTCCATGTATATTTGTTTCATGGTTAAGGTGTTGCCAAGAATGTCAAATTTTAAAGACTTGTCATTAACTATAAATTGCCAGTGATATTCTGGAAGTTACCAGCTGGGATGTCAAAACTGACTTGTGGCAGCATCAGCTCTTTGTGCTGTTGTACCACTAGATATAGAGCTCAGTTCTAACCCAGGATCCAACTGCACACCGAGTGAGGCAGCGTGGTCACCGAGCTGCCATGCGGCACTCCCAGAAATATTAATTACGGTTGTAAACAGGGCTGCAAAATTAGGGATATTGCATCCTCCCTGGGCATTGGATCGGCAGCCCAGCTGTGAAAATCACTTCCAGTCAGCCATCAATTGAGATGGAATGGCCATACAGCTGAATTGCAGTGTTTCCAAAAATGTTAATTAAGAACGGGATGCTGCTGCGAAGCGGCAGCTTTGTGGCCCTTTTGAAGCTCTATTGCAGTTGCTGGAAGTGTTGTGGCTTTGCACCACTAAAGCTAGGAGCCCTCTTCCTCCTTGCATCACCCACTGAAACAGAACTCCTGGTTAAATCAGAAGACTTTCTTCAGGGTCCGAATCAGCAGTTCAGACATTCATCTTGGTGCCACAAATTCCTTTCCTTTCTTCCCCCCCTTCTATTCCTGCTTAACTGCATGCAGCTCCTACATTGAGAAATTAGGGGCTCTTTAAGGCCTGAGTTAGATCTCTGAGACTTTATCCTAGGTTTGCTCTTGATTTTGCACCCCAATTCTTCAGTACAGCCCACTGATGAGTGTATCTTCTGTAGGTGACTATATTCAATTAAAGCACCCAATTGCTGATATTGGGGTGCAGAAGAGTAGCACAATAGTCTGAATCTTTTCTTTAATAGAAAACAGTGCTGCAGAACTGTCCATGCTGATATTCAGTTCTTGGGCAAGAGAGTGATTAATTGCATTGCATTTTTTTTTTAAATAGAGGCCAGTTAATAAACTATTTTTTATTGAATATGCTTACCACAGAATAAGGGTATATTACCATGTATATTCAAATGTGTTTGTAAACAAATACAGATCTGTGCATAATTTATTAATGAATTTGTTGAAGTACAGATGAGACTTCTGTGTTTCAAATATGACCTGCCAAGTAGAATAACTACTCTGGAAACACTTCAGCAATTCATAAATTTCACCTAATGCACTTGAGGATGTGTTAAGTCCTATTTATGGATAGACAGTATGCATACTATTTCTCACTATGTATTCATTAAGAATATTCTAAAGATGATAGGAGGAAATTGTAGCTAAGGAAGAATTGCAATATAAAGGTTTATGCTTATATTTTTCTGGATATCATCACTTAAATATCCAAATCTTTAAGTTCAGTGTAGTCAGAACATTGCCTGTTCTACCTGTTGTCTTCCTAATTTTATCAGTTTGTCTCCAAAAAATTAGCACAAATATTTGACTTTCACTAAGAATCAAAATAAAAACAAGAAGGCTAAATAGCCAGCGATATCCTGGCATGAAAGGGGGGAAAAAAAAAGGACTTTTCTACCATTTATTCTGATCAGACAAGAGCATGTCAATGAACCTTTGGGGAATGTCATTAGATGAGATTTTCCTGAAAAATTGCTGATAGTTCCAGTTGAATGCAGCCAGAATAAGCCAATTTTAAGATCTCTGGGGTGGTATAGGATTACAGAATTTTTTTTTTTTTGTCTTGCCCTTTTCACTTTTGGACAGACTGTGCGTAAATTCTTTGCTCAAGTCTATATGCAACAGATGGTAACAGCAGAAATAACTGCTTGGTGTTAGGTTTTAAACTGGTGCTTAAATGGGTTTGTGGAAGAAAGTGTTGAAACAATGGGATAATTTTACTTAATGAGATGGTTTTTATAAGGAAGAAGTCAGTCATTTAGAGCTGAGCTGCAGGAAAATCTGCACCATCAGCGGGTCTGTGGGAACGAGGCATGGGCAGACTTACAGGCTGGGGTAGATGCTAAATATTTCAACTAGTTTAGGCCACATTTCCTGAAATCAAGCTATTTTTAATTGCTCTGCATTTGTGTGGGTCCTGGAGGATGTGGGGACAGTGACCACAGATCAGCCCCCATAAGGACATGTCCTGGTGGGTCTGCCCCTCTCACTGGTGGTGCTCCTGGTGCCTTGGTGAATATTTGGAGATGTGCTGCAAAAGAAACCAAAGCTGCAACAAAGCAGCATTTCCAGAATATAAACAATACTTAGAAAAATAATCCCAAACCTCTGAGAACGAAAGGAGACAAATAAGAAATGTTGACTGTCTTCCCTTTTTTTTTGTTTCAATGATTAAGGAAAAGGCAGCATTAGCAACTCATTTGCAGGTGGCAGAGGAGGAATTGGTGTGCATGTCCTGGAGCTTAAAAACTTAGTGGCATCATATTTTCAGTTCTCCCTTTGTTTTTCACACCAGTGCATGCTGGCACATCCTGAAGAGCACTCATGAGGTGGCGGCAAAGCCTGAGCTTTGGTACACAAATTAATTCTCTTCCCAGTAGCTGGTGCAGATGAAATTCAAGCTGCAAGGAGGACAAGGCAGATAATAAAATTTCAGATAAAGTTTCTGTAAACATCATGGTCACAAAAGAAGTGATGCTGATGGTTCACTGGTGGTCTACAGAGACAGCCACTTGCTTTGAAAAAATTGTTTCAGAAGACAGTTTATGTTGCAAGTGGCGATATACAGCCTTAAATACAGCTTCTCTTATCTGTATGGGCTCCTGCACATTCAGATTCTGTGTGTCGTATTTTGCTCCACATATAGTGACAATTGCACAAATCACACCCACGTACCTTCCAAAGGGAAATGAAAGCTTGTGGATATAACAATACAGGTAATTTTCTTCTTAAATACCAGCTTGTTCTGAAATAACACTTGGCTCACAAAGAAGTTTCAGCATGGAGAGTATTTTTCAGTGCTAACTATTGTTGATAATTATTCCATTCATCGCTAATTATTGGCTGTATTATTATTAGAGATTGCTTGTAATTATTATATTAGATGGAATCAGTGAGAAAGCAATGTACATCAAAAAGTTTACCATCCTGAACAAGTGACTTGTTTGGCTTCAGGTGGTCACTTGTCTTAACTTCTGTTGATGTTTTTGAATTAGTAACTGTAGAAGATGATTGGAGCAAAAATGAAAAATTATTCTTGGCTTGGAGAAAATAAAAAAGACACCAAACAAAAGTCTAGACCCTCAGCAAGGAGTAAAATATAGTTGTGTAGCCACAATCTGAAAGAATTCATAATCATAAAAGACAAATTCAGAATAGAACTAGTCGAAAAATAATTTGGGAGGATAGTTTTGTTTTTTAATCACCCAAATTTGCAAATTCTTTGACATGTAATTTTTTTTTTTTTGGAAATGTATAACTAAAAGGGAAAAATATAATTAAAATTTCAAAAATTGCAGGGGGAAAGAGATCACTCTTACAGAAGTTCCACCCACATGCTTTTCTCAGCAGGGCACTACAACGTCTTAACAAGTGAAGTGCAAGATGGAAACATGACATCATTAGGACAGTCTAATTAGCCTGTAATTTGTCCCAGAAAGGTATCTGGTTACCAACTAATTGATGTAAACTGATTAACCCTTTCTCTAACATCCCATTCGCCACTTTTTTTTCACTTCCATAGAATCTGGTAAGGGTCAGGACTCTGTTGTGCTACACACTGTGCAAACACAAATCAAAAAGACAATCCACACCCCGAAGAGCTTACAACTTACGTGTTGGAGGGGAGGTGATACCTGCGCACAGAAAGGATTTAGAATGAAGAGCTTAATACCAGTTAGCATGTTTGGCAGTGGTCTTATCCTAGCAGCAGCTAGGACAGGTCTCAGGGCTTTTACAGACCTCAAAAAGGAAAAAAAAAAATTAAGAAGGATTTGAAGACATATAATGAGGTGTCTCTATAGATGTTTTCTCCCAAGAGTGAAGGGCAGGATGTGTGACAGTGGAAAGGTGCTTGTTTGAAAAAATATAACAAGTGTGTGCTGGAAGCTGGCATTATTGGCTCCTTGGAGATGAGGTTCAGCTTCCTGACAAAGAAAAAGAGATGATTGGTACATGGGTATTATCTCTGAAGGGCCTTGAATGTGAAGACAAGTAGCTTATGTTTGATGCAGGTTGGCGGGGGAGGGCAGCAGAGGGATGGGGAGAGAGGGGTGACATAGTCAAAGCAGTGGGCTAGGAAAAGCCCATTTATGGGAATATTCCGAAAGGATACGAGCAGGGCAAGGTTGTGCTTGTCAAAGCAGTGGAGAAAGACGTTTTGTTAATCACAATTCCACAGTGACAAGGCTTTGGCCAGCACAGGCAAGGCTGTGTTTTTGAGAAGTACTTTGAGGAAGGTCATCTTCAAAAGTGAAGGCTGGGGCTGAGGAATAGGCAGGTAGGGGTGATGTCCACGGTGAGTAAACAGGAGGTGGTGTTGGGAGAGCCAAGGAGGATGCTCGCTGCGTGTTTGTTACCCTGAAGCTTGAGCAAGTTGCTCAGTTTCTGTGTGGAGGTGCTGGGAAGAGATTTACCTTGGACAGGAGGTACATCAGGGGTAAATACAGATTTGGGAGGCATCAGTATGAAATCGTTGCGTTTCCTATCTGAACTGGCCCAGTGATGAGGGTAGGAAGAGAAAAATGGGTCCGAGAGAGAAGGCAAAACCTTCACAGGAAGTTGAGCAGTGTAAGGATAAGGCTAGAGAACACAGAAGGTGGGTGTCAGGACAGCTGAAGAATAGGAAACTAATGAAGAACATCATGGAAAACTGTGTCAAAAGGACCTTGGCAAAACGAGGAGGGTATGGTCAGGGCTTTGCGCCAGAAGAGCTGACTGTAGACTGGTGGAAAGTGTGTCAATTGAGTGTAATGGGCAGAAATTAGATTAGGAACAGTTTAGGACAAAATGGAAGGAGAACTGACAGCAGCTATAAACAGCTTGTACAATGAAAATGAGAGGAAGCAGTGATTGGAGAGACAGGAGTGGGCTAGAGTGTGTATGTTTTCATTTTCAGATGAGAGACGCTACAGCATGCCCATATTGTGGTGGGAAAGAATCGGGAGAAGAAGAGCGGTAGAAAGTCTGACAACTGTGCTGGAGTTGGAGTGCAATCCGATAGGGGAAACTCAGTGCAGCTTCAATATATCTGGCCCCTGCACTAAAATAGCTGCAGGCAGCACATGCTTCTCTGTGTGGCTTAGAATGTGCTTTGTGTAGCACAAAGAAATAAGGATAAGATTCATCGTGTGCCTTGTGCTCTCCTGGTTGTTCTAAGCAGGCAGAGTCTACTTGTGCCACCACAGCAGCAGAGGACTAAATCCTCTCCCTGCCACCTTAATTAACAGGGAATCAATTGGATATTCCAATGCAGCTGGTAGGGGCTGTACAGGTACCAGTTTTGTATTTTCATCTAAAATTACTTTTAAAAAAAATTTGTATTTTGAGGCTTTTTTTTTCTATAAATGAACTTCTGCCTTCTCTGGAGAAAGCTCACTGCTCTGCCAAAATAATGTGTCATATTTTTACAGGTAATTAAAAATCTTCATTCAGAAATGTCAGGGCAGTGCTGAAACTTATTTTCTCTCATTTTCCTGCTTTTCATCACACTTTAGTTGAGTTTTAAAAGTTTTCTTTGATTCCCTTTTTATTGTATTTCCAAAATGAAACATCAACTGAAACACCGAAGAGCAACTGAAATGACGCTTTGATGTCTTTCTTTTTTTTTTTTTCCCTCCTTATGTACTTATTTTTATTTTTCTATCTATCTCTCCGGGTTACCTGTATGCATTTCGGGTTTTCAAAGTTTGAATAGTGATGCACAAAACACCGGCCAAAGGCTGGAGATCTATCTCCCCGAGCCAGAGGTTACATGCATAAATTCATGTCCATCACGCTCTGAATAAATTCTTTTGTTTATGCAACAGTCTGCGCAAGCACAACACACTTGCAGCTGAGCACCAGTTGGTTTACAGCTTTCTGTGCCATTCTCACTTCTGGGTGGGGGGTTGAGTGCATTGAACCCCACAGCTGGTAAAACCAGTCCAGTGCGAGCCCATTTGCATCTGAAAAGCCCCGGCGCCAAAGGTGCTCTGACTTGCCTTGCACTTGCATGTGGAGGTTGCTAAGCGCAGCCCATGGCGCAGTTTGGTGGGTTTGGGTTGTTTTATTTTTTGTTGGTTGGTGGTTTTTTTTTTTGTTTGTTTGGTGTTTTTTTTTTCTTTTTTTTTTTGGTGTTGTTTTTTTTTGGTGGCTTGGATGTCGTGAGTGAAAAAATTTATGGAGGGGGCTCGGTATGTCCTGAAACCACAGGGAAGGTTCCCGGCCGATGTCTCTGAGCGGCGGCTCCGCTCCTAAACTCCAGAGGGTTTGTCCGTGCGCACTTTCAGCACAGGCGTGCGTGAATGTGGTTCTTCTGCGTCACTGGTAGAATTTCCTGGGCCTTCTTGCAAGCAAAAATGACAATTCTTCTCGTGACGAGTAAAGACAGGGTTGACAAGAGGCGCGAATCCCCCTCTCTTTGTGCGGCTTCACAAGGGCCGGCTCAAAGAAGGAGTTGCTGTTGCTTCTGATTCACAGATATACCAGTGAGAGGCGAATCATGGTTTAAGCTGTACCTTAATTTTGTGGAATAAGTGCTGTTTTGGTGAAATTTTTCTGATCCAGAACCGCTTTTCTCCACTTTCAATAAATGGCATGTCTATTTTTGCAATTTCTTAAACAAGCAAAGTTTGGGAGGATGGAAATGAACCCTTGGGGTTGGTCTGATGCAGGAGCAACAGAATTTAGGGAGGTCTGCAGAGGGACAGGCAAAACAGTTTCTTACTGGAGTCTGAGAGTCATTTCTGGTTTCCCCTGCAACCTCACCCTCCTGCCCAAAACACAAAAGGCCATAACTGAGCACATTTCATGGGCAAATCCTTCATCAACTTGGCGCCATCTGAGCTGTTTCACATCTCCTCCCCTTGCTCCAAACTGATATACGTGGCTCACTACACTCAAAATGAAAAGTCCTCAGACAATTCCAATCATATTGTCAGTCAGATAGTCATCTTCTGAAAGGGGATCCTTCACCTTTAAGAATGCATGTACAATAGTGATATGTAAGCAGCTCAAAGACTCAATACCCCTTTTTTCTGCAAAGCAAGGCTGGGTTAGGAAAAAATCAATATGTTAGAAGTAAAGGTCATACAAGGAAAAGTGACATGAAACAGTCTTCATGAAGGATATTGTTCCCTTAGTTCGGTTTGAAGTTTTCTCTACCCTTGTGCTAGCCTTAGAACAAATGTTTTGTCCTAGAATAGAAACTTATTTTCATTTGCCTTTAAAAATACCTATATTTTAAATATTTGTCTATTAGGGCATGTTCACATTTTAGCTTGTTTTGTTTTTGTCCTGTGGGTGAAGTAATCCTTGGAGAAAAAAAATATTGTGTGTCTGCCATCCCAGCGCATTTGTTGGTCAGGGTTCCTTTAGAAATGGAAGTATATAATGCACACAAATGTATTTGCCTATCTTTTTAACAGTTCTCAATTTACTTTTCAAGTGGGCCAGATGCAATACTATAGCTCTTACAAGGGTCAGGAACATCTCCTTATTTCCCCACACTCTGTACTTATTGCTTGGGTATAGTTTTAAAGTAGTCCATGAACCCTTTTCATTCTTGCAACACATTTACCCACAATTAACAATCAAACCATCCTTCCTTCATTCAGGCTCCCATTCTCTCTCTGCCTCATTTTCCCTGCCTCTCTCTTGATCTGCCATTGTGCCGAAAGCTGTTTGTGCCATCGCAATCTGCCCTCCTTACCAGCCACACAAGGATGGGGAGGGGGAGAGAAAAAGCACACAGCATTCAGGCACTGAATAGCAAATTGCTCTTGAGTGTCCTTGCTTTCCCCAGCGCTCCCCCTTCCTTCAGAAGGACAAGGGGGCCCCTGAAAGCAACTATACATTTTGCTTAGTGCACTTGAAAACAAGCGTTTCACACCTGAAGCCTTTCACGGCAGCCCAGAAGCACCCCTTCAAACCACTTAATTGCCAATTGCTTCTGAGCTCGTTGTGAAAGTCCATTATGTCAGGCAGCTCTATGGTGAGTGACAAAGTATGGGGAATGAAAGAGTCCTCCGTGCAGGGCCAGCGCAGTCCTAAAACCCCCAGTTCATTGGTTTGCTTGCTGTTAACAGTTACTGGCCGTGGTCAAAGATATGCCAAAACCTCCGTCTTCTATTATTATTAATTTGTTACGTGGAAGATGCTGTTTTCCTTATGTTCTCTCTCACGTGTGTCTCTATAAAAACATATGAGCAAATTTCAGATGTGCCTGGGGAAGGTATCCTCGCACAAACTTCACCTGTACTTGTGGATTTCAGATTGTATCGTTGCCACTATTGTTCTGCCTTTTTTTTTTTTTTCCCCCATTAAGTGAGGTAATAAAAAAAGAAAAGAAGAAAGGGATGTGATGATTCTCAAGGTTGAAGTTGGTTTCTTGGGTATTAAGAAAAAAGGATGCAGGTACTCACTTAAAGAAAGAAGGGAGATGAACTTGAAGAGATACAAAATCGGTTAATAAAAAAAAAAAAAAGAAAGAGAAGAAAGTCTTAGTTTTAGAATTACTTTCCTTGTAACTGTGATTTTGGTGAGGGTTGGTTAGTGTTTGAGCTGAGCCAAAAGTGTATGGTTATAACTTTATATAGCAAAGCACGTGTTGCAAATATTCCCTGTTTTTATTTGAGTATTTATAATTCATTGGGTTTATGAGCCAATTTGGCCTTGTGGACTCAACAGACAACCTCCCGCTGATTCTCAAAAGTTCTTCATTTTGGACTCTTGCTGCTCACTTTTGTATTCCTACCAGCGATATTCCAGTGAAGCAGTTTACTGAATTGTGAATGAAATTCAAGCTGGTGAGTATTTGCAAAAGTATCAGAGCTGGTTTATTCAAAAGATTGTGTGCATAGTATGAACCTGACTCTAAAAGCATCTTTCTGACCTGTGGTGGAATAGGAGTAACATCACATGACATGGTGTCAAGTCATGAATAACCAACACACCTCACACTCAGACAGCCGATTACTGAGGAGATGCAGATCTGGAGAAATCATTTTAACATTTTTTGAATAACAAGTTCAAGAAAAGTGCTCTTTGCATATAGACAATTCATGGGTCAAAAAAAGGTTAGCATTAATTGCTTAAACTGTTCGTTATGATCTAATCACCTAGCTCTAATTAACACCTTTTAGTGGATTTTAAAGAAAAAACAACATTACATAAACAGATGCAATGTAAACTTGACTAAATACAGTACTCTAAAAGACAAGTAAGTTCTTAGGAATGGATTTTAGAGTAGTATTAAAAAATGAGTATAAATATCTACTCAGTTTATGATTACAGTAAGTAAATGCAGTAAAGCAGAATGATCTTGAGATTGTGAAACCATAAACTGTACCTGAGGCATTTTTAGGATTCAAACTTGTACTCCACTAATGCCCTCAACAGACTTTTTAAAAGTCAGGTCACTCTTGCTTTTTGATTGGCTTTACAGAGATTTTTTTCAAGTATGGTGATCTATCAGTGCTTCAGATAGCTTAATAAGTGTATCACCAGATGTTTAAAGATAAGCTGTTTTTTTATTCATTATTAACAGAAACACTCCACTCTCATCTGTGTATTGCACTACAAAGGCAATAAATAACTTAGTGAACTTCATTAATAAGAATGTTTCACTAAACCAAGGCCATCAGGTATCACAAATGGAGCTAGAGCTGTTAATATCCACAGTCTGCTGAGCAACACCTGCTGAAATTCAGGTTGCACTTCTATGACTGTGTGTGTCCTGCTTTGTCAGTAGTGCTACACTGGTGTTAAAGAACACCCAAAAGTGTCTGTTGAAGCTGAATGGTCATTTAGGAATTTCTTTTACCTTTCTAACAAGCTGTATATCTTCTAGGTTGATTTCTTTACCAACCTTAGTAGCTCCTTTCATCTGGTAGTGTAAAACTCCAGGAAATGCTGCTGCTCACCATTTGTCACAAACATTCAAAGTCTCCTGTGCAGTGGCATGACAGAAGCAAATGTATATAATGTTGGTCTTAAATATTTGGTATTTGCAAGAAAAATTCTGAGTTTCACAAAGAAATAATTGAGAAACTTCTGCAGGACTTCTCCTGGAAAAACTCCTTCTATTTTCAAGGTGTAAATCGCAGGGGGACAAGAAATGTGATTTCTCTGAGCAGAGATGACTTCTCAGACAGCATTATCTTCCTTGCCTGCAAGACCACACATTCATCCCTCTTTTTCATCATACTCTTTACAGCAATTAGACATTTTCCTATATATTTCACCCTGCTATGTAATTTCTTCTGACAGCTCATCAGCCTCTTTGACTCATGACCTGTAATGGCATCCTTGTTTTTTGAGATGTTTGTTTATTTTTTTTCCCCTCGCCAGAAGATGTGAGCACATATTATCATAGATGCATAAGGCCTATCAGTCATTTTTTTTCAGGAGATATCCAGTAATAGAGCAATACTGTTCCCTCTCCACCCACTTGTGATTTTTTTTCTTACCAATTTCCCTCAAAGCCCTGAAAATAGCAGGTGCTTCTCTTCATTCACCTCCGCTTCATCCAGCCCATCTGTCTGATTCTTCCATGAGAAAGATTAATGGGACATAACTCACTTCATCTCATGGTTTTTAACAGATCAGGGCGGAGGGGTAGGTGGAAATTCTATCCAATTTTAGATAGATGTTTCATGATGAAGACCTGATGATGATATCGCAGCAGTAAATTTGGGATCTTTCAGAGTGTTGGTCTGTTTCCAAAGTATTTCACAGGCTTGTGTTTTGAATGTCACCATAAGTAAGTTGCTCTCTACCCATCCATCTCAAAAACCATCACTACTGTACCAATTAGATGCCTTAAGTGTAGTTGTGATAATACAGCTTTAGTTTCATAAAGCTAAGTACACGCTGATCCCTCACACCCTGCATTCCCGTGCAGGGTCAGTCTTGGCAGGAGTGTTTGGGGGGTCACAGGATTTGTTTGCTTGAAACATATTTTCAAGTAGCCCTTTAAAAAAAACCTTTTCCCCCTTCTCATATACCTCTGTTTTCTCTCATATCATCAGCTTTGCCATGCAAGTGTCTGTTTTGCTGTTGCTGTTAAATTTTATGACTTTGTGTTGAGTACTACTCTGCTCTGATCGTGGTCCTTCAGAAATAAGTGGAAGTGCAGGGTAGGAAGATGCCTCTGTGTATTCTGTGTGACATCCCCTGACATCTGTTACTGCCCAGATCCACACCCAGCCTCTCCTGGAGGTACTGGTATTTTAGTGTTGGGCATTGGGTTGTTATTTTCTGTCCCGCTCTAGTAGAGGCAGAGAAAAAGAAATAACTGCTTGTCCCCAGGAGCAAACGCCTTGATTTCTACTTTTTGTACAAGTTTGCAGCATGCACCTGTATCAGACCTAGGTCAAATGGTTCATTTTGGAGCTGGTACTTTGCCTTCTCTTGGGGCATCTGTGACAGCTACTGAAGGTGGCAGCCTCATGTGTAAATGTGAGTTCTTGCAGAGCTTTGGTCTGCCTGGAAAGGTGAACGTGGTTGCATGTAAACATAATGCCTTTGAGGGGGTAGAGAGAGTGCAAGCACCCACTTTGGAAGCTGTAATGACCAAAAGTGCATCTTGAAGACATGGCTGGTTTTCCACCCCATTGAGAACTTTGCTCTAAAAAAATCTCCTGTGTGAGAGTTCGCCAGCCACAAAGTGTAATTTTCTATTCTGCACTTCCACCAGTTTGGATTACAAAGAAGAAAATGGTCTCTCTATATCCTCTACCACCTTTTGAAATCCTCTTTGCTCTTTTGAGTATTGCCCAGAGTGTAAATGAATGCGAATTTTGGCTTTAATACTTCAAATCTGTTCACATCCACCAGGCTTGTCATCTCTGTGCCACATTGTACAAGAAAGCTGCCCTACAAGAGCATTACACAGCCTCACCAAAGAGAATCCCCAGGGTAGTTCAATATCTGCACAGAGGCAGATGGGTTGGTTGTAGTCTGTGATGCCAAACCAGTGTCTCCAATAATTTCTGATTTATCATAGCAAGCACTCCTAAGATGAAGGGAATAAGCAGCTACCTGAAGGTTTCCTCTCCTCTAAGACTGCTCTGCATCATTCCTCTAAGGCTGAGAGATTTCTCTCTGTATCCCTGGTTCCAAGCACACATTTGTTGTTTCCTCTGAGATCTTCCAGAGGTGTTCTTAGTCCTGTAGTTTTCTGTCCAAAGATATGTTTTCCTTCAGGCTGCCAATCATGGCATAGCAGTACACTGATTTTTTTTTTCAGTGATGATGCTGTGTGATGATAAAGACTTGAGACTTTTGCTCTGCGTGGGAAGAGAAAAACTTCAGCATAAAACTTTGTCGTTTATTAAAATATTCAACCCGTTTGGATCCTCTGCTTTTAAAAAGTAAACAATGGGGAATGAAGTACTCTTGCAAAGAAGTAGGTGTCAGGAAAACAGGATTCACTTCACTGAGAAGCAACTGGTGATGACAGTGTGCTATATCTGTCTTTGCAATGCTTAAATTCTCCTTGAGCTGGCTCTTGAAGCAAAGCACACGCTGCTTACAATGTGCACAGCGCACTGCGTACTTTGATTTTCTCCTGTTTCTCTATTAAGAAAGAAAACAGGCACTGAACCCTGCCAGTAAACACAGAACTTTGAAATTCCAGCTGCTCCCTCTTATTACTTCTCTGTGCCATGGAGGGTGGTGCTTGCTGGTCCTGCCCAAGTGGAAGATGTGGAAGTTCCCTAAAGGTGAAAGCCAACATGCTCGAGCAGGAGAATTCAGAACATGGGACACCCATGAAATGCCAGAAATTGTCTCCTGCTCTAACATCTCAGTACCAATAATGTAAACAGAAAATTCACTAAAATACTGAATAGTACTTCTGATACCTTGACAAGAACACAAAGTTTTCTTTCTTTGGTAAACTGTCTGATCTGGACCAGGGTTAGAAAACCTGCCATTTAAATCAGTGAATTGTGATATTAGGGGACAGCAGCACATACTGTGCTGTTGCTGGTATCTAGACCAACTTCTTTAGAGTATAGAATGAAGATAAGGTGCCAATGAAAATCAGTTTTTTGATTAAAAATGTGTGGTTTAGGATGATGGTTTTGTCAGCAAAGCTATCAAACATTATAAGTAAACATACCTGAGTCATGTGGAATCAGCTTATCTATAGATACAAAAAGAAAAGAATTAGATCTTATTTCTGCATCCATGAATTAAATGGATTTTTTTTAAGCATTCTCCTGTGAAAATGGTAAATGCTTGCTGTAAAGAATTTGGTTGAACAAGTTTGTAATATTAAAAAAATTAAATTTTATTGATAAAGGAAAAATAAAGATTTAGGATATTGAAGTTGTACTGCTCGTTTTACTGAAGTTTGTACCAGGCTATTCTGTGGCCATAACTTGTGTTGCAAGTAAAATTTTGAAACTTCACAGTGTTAATTTCTCTCTATATAGTATATTATAAAAAATAATACTCCAGTTTTTGTGTGGGCAGAGGTCTTGAAAGTCCCTGATGGAAATTTTTTCACTAGAATACTGTTAACATCAGGTGGCTCTTAATTATGAGCACAGGATTTAAAATCTCTGATTTAACAAAACACCTCCTCCAGAGATTCAATAATGCTCCAAAATAAAAGCAGCAAATTCTGTATTTGTTGCATTAGGATAAAAGCACCGAGTTTAAGGTAAAAGTGAACAAATACAGAATATATATTCAAGTTCTATGGAAAGGAATGCCAATGAGGAGTTGTGGTTTGAAAGAAAACCGTGGCAAAACCTCTGGGACTGGTTTTAGCTACGTTTAAAGCTCAGTGTCTCGGTATATTGTGCTCTTTCCCTCTGACCAAATCCAGATGAATGTGAACAAGGTGTTTGGTTATTAGTTATCTCAGGACAGGTGATCAGCCTATGCTTCAAGTCGTGGTCATCTAAGACTGAATATTCCCATGAAAGTTTGCTGAAAAGTTCCTGGGAGGCTTTTGCAGTGCGAGTTTGCAAGATGCAGTGACTGACTATTTAAAAAGGCCAAGGGGTACTCGTGAGGAGAGGGGTTTTTATAGGACTGTGCTGCTTCTCACACTTGTAATCTACAGCAGAGAAATTTCGTTAGTGCAGAAAACTTCCTGAAATTTGGGTTGAAATATTTGTTCATTTGCTGTAATTCTCTAGTTTCATTTTGAAAGCTCAGAGTTGAACATACTAAAATTTATAACAATGAACATAAAAAACCCCTCCCTTCCTGAGGAAGTATATGTATGAAGTATATATATGAGGAGGTATGAGTTAACAGACTTCAGCTTAAACTTCATCTGCGATTTTTGCTCCTTTTTACATCAAAGCATTGATTCTCGTAGAAGCTTGGTCATTTGTGCCACTCAACAATATGACTTTAGTTTCCTAGGTAGCAAACTACAGGTCTGTAATTTAAACTCAGATTGTTGTCTCACATGTGTACATTTGGAAGTACGGGTCTATTGCCTGTGGAAGAAACAGTGACATTCATCAGATGTTTTAAATCATTACACAATCAGCAATTAAAATGTCTGGAAGAACTATGAGGAGCAGAGGAAACAGAGCTAAAATTGTGCAAAACTATTTAAAGCAGGAGAAGAAAGGAGCAGGGGACGTTTTCCTGGGAATATCTGTTTTAAGCATGAAATTCCTGGTCAAGTGCACACATAAATTATCTTTATTCTTCATTCCCCACCCACTTTTTCTTTTTTCTTTTTTTTTTTTTTAAATCTGAGCTTGACTGCTGCAATCTGTGTTGCTCAGTATTGCTGACCTACGCAGCAGCTCAGGAGTGGTGGCATAAGTTCTTAATGTTCTACGGGGGAAAATTTAATCAGCAAAAATAATTGTCTTGCTTCCTCTCCTTCAGTGGAGAGGAGAAAAGGGGGACTCTGCATGCATGACAGAACATTCGTGGACCACCAGAAAAGCGTGGTGAGGTTGGAAGGTGTTAGGGCTCTTTTTTAGAACAATCTGATCAGAAGGCAGACGTCTGAAGGGAAAAGGAATCCGAAAAGAGTGTTGAAGTGCCAGAATGCACCAGCTAATAACTTTAAATAGTTCATTGAGTCTTCCGGAATTTTTTTTGTTCTTCTTCGGGAATAATCTGCTTACATCGTTAAGACCTCAGCTAAGCTCAGTAACACAAATTACCAGATGTTGTATCCCCTAGTTTTTTCCATCAAAAGACCAACCACCAAGCTTGTTGAAAGAGAGAGGTCATTGTCCTTCCCTGGCAATAAAACTATTTTTGCAACTCCTAAGAAATGAAATGAGAATACCTTTCAGCTGTAGAGGGGATCCTATCTCCTGCTTCTTCCAAGTTTCCCTGTTTTGCTTTGTTATTTTCTAATAATGCACTCATGTGTAAGCTAATAATGTGAACAGAGGGAAAATGAAGAGTTTAAAAAAAAAAAAAAAGACAGAATGAATTAGGGCAATTGAGGTCGCTCTCTTTCATTTTTGCTGGAAGGATTTTAGCCCTAGTTTTTACCTTATCGCTTATTACACAATTTATGATAAAATGAGATGTGATTCCATTCTTATTGTTGTGCTATAGCCTATTGAACATGCATATATAGAATTCATTTCAAATTTAAACACTATCTTAATTATAAATTGAATAAAATGGACAACCTATCAGATTCTCTAAATTGCATTCTAACAAATAATTTCATTTTCCATTACTTTTCCACCAATGATATACTGGGCATAACAATGTTGAGTATACACCCTGTTCTTCTACTTTAATTGTGCCAGAGATTTTGCTGTGTGACAACTGTTTCTCTGTGGGCATGTCTGTTGCTTGCCATTTGTTCCATAAACTGGGTTTTTTAGATATTTCAGTGAGGTTACAGAGAGCCTTAGAAAATACTTGTACAAATTTTATTTTGCTTCATCTTTTAAGTCTTATCCTACCCAGGCACAATTTCTAGCTTGTAGTTTGACATGCACAGCTGGGCTTGAACCAGGTTATTCAGTGTGAAAATATATGTACAACCCAAATTCCATAAGGATTTTTAAGGTACGAGGTCACAGTGTGGCCCATAGGTCATCTGCAATTTTGGAAGATAGTAGCAAAACAGTTCTAACAAAAATAACTCACGTCTGTTCATCACTCTGCATTTTCTAACATAATTTGAATTTAGATAATTTCTATAGTAAATCAGCCTGATAGTATTTTAAAAAAATGCATGTAGAAAGGCATTAAAAGGTTTACAGATGTTTTCTACTAACTTTTGGGGAGTATTTAAGAATTAGGATGTGGAAAAATTATAGTAAAGCGTAAAACCACCATAAATGATTCCATCAGGGAAAGGGACAGGGCTGTGTGTTAGCAGCTTTATAAGACCCATGACTTTTTAATTCTCTGTGTTAAACCTCTGCTCAGATTTTAACTCAAGTTTACTAAGAACTTCCATTACAATTCCTCAAAAATTGCAGAGATAAAATGTGTGAAAGATTTGATCTCTTTTTCATCCTGTTGTTTACCCTTCCTAAATAAACTTCTGTATAATTTAAGATTTCAAATGTATTCGAGCCAAATGTAGACTTTTTTTATACCTGGCAAAAGATTGATTGTATTTAAAAATAGGAGAACATCTGCTTTTTCTAACATGCTTTTCATATTTAGATTTTAGTTATTTTTTATTTGGCTTCAAAAAGCAAATGGGCCACTGAACCCTGATTTCTCAAAGGATTTCTGAAAAGTTGTTTTACTTTCCATATTAATATTTTTATAGAATAATTATTATTTAAATGCTAAATTCAAAGTGGTTAGCGAAACTTACTTGTTACATTTTTTTTTTTGAGTCTACATAGTTTCTTCCATCAGAAGAAACAAAATTGGACAATAAATATAAATAGCAAATCTAGATGTTACTAATTCAGCATTTTCCCGATGTCATAAAGAAGATCTTATTCAAATTCCTATTCTTGTTAACTTTCTTTTGAAAGTATGTAATTTTTTTTTTTAATTTGAATTCCTTCAGCTTTTTCATATCATAAATTACTCACAGTTTTATGTGGTGCCTAAACTGGCAAGAATAAATAAACAACATACTTGTTGCATCTCAAAGGATATATTTCTCCCCTTCCCAAGTTTGCAAACAGGGCATAGAATCTAACTGAGAAATTCTAGGAACAAGCTGAAGTATCCCAGCAATGTGGCAGCCGCTGAGCTGTACACACAACACTGCTCCCTTCAATATTCTTGTACTTCACGAGTTTTTCTCCACGACAAAACCTGCGGATTTTAACCATTTTCCCCCCTAGCTGAAATGATTTGCTATCTCCGTGACTCGATCTGTTATCTCCCAAATAGTTCCAACCGTGTTAATGTGTGCATGTACACATTTTTTTTTTCTTTTTCTTTTTTTTTTCTTTCCTCCCCCCCACTCCTTATCAGGCTCTCGGCAGCATTTGTGATTCATAGCAGTCATCAAAGTGATAATAAACTCATTCACAATACTAACAAACATGGGGCTCCCAGTTATTTACGAGGCAAATTCACAGCGATGCCGGGCAGTGGAACAGGGGAGAATCAAGATGGTGTTGATTGATAAATTGACAGGTTAATTTACAAGTGGATAATAGGAGTTAGACCCAGAGGGAGCGCCAGCAGCCCCGGCTCTAGCTTGGTTGCACTGCCATCTGTCTTGTGCCTGGGAATCTGCAGGAGCGATTGCACAGGTTCCGAAATTCAGGACAAAACCTCCCTGTTTGCGGCAGGTTTAATTCGCTGTCTCGCACATCCCACTGACCCCTCTCCCTCCGGCCACCTCCCCGCCGGGCAGGTGACCGGCACCTACAGAAAGGCCACCCCCCGCTCGTTACTTCAAACACTTGATTTTTTTCCTGAGGTCCTGGAGTACTTTTGCCAGGCTTTTAATTGAGAAAAGATAAATATTTTTGTGGTTCGTAATGGTAAATACAGTTCTGTGCCGCTCACGCTGCTTGAAAAGTGATGTTTTCCATTTCATATTCACCTGGACTATTTTTCCTTTTTTTCAAACCAGCAAATTAAATAAAACTAACTGTTGACCTATCTTATTATTAACAACTTACTTTTCTTTCTCAAAATGTATGCATTTCAGTGTTCCATCTGGCCGGCAGGAACTTAACTTTGTAGCCAGATATTTCTTCTATTTAGTTGGGAACATTGAATAAGTTCTGTGAGTCACCTCATTTTTGTAATCCCTAGGAGCCATTTTTATGGCAATCAATCACTGTTTTTATGTCATTAAGCATTTAACTAAACTGGTTTTTGGCTTCCCCACAATGACCTGAAATTTCATGGAATTCAAGATCAAGGAGCAGTTTCCACCACATGTCTTTGAAGTTAATATGTTCCAGTCTTGCATTTTAGCATTATGAAAGTTTGATTGGGAAAATAAAAGGGGGTGCTCAAAAATACAGTTTCCTTTTTGCAGTGAGAGGAGAGCGTTTTGTTTTAAATACCTGGGACGTTTCTGCTGTGGCTGCCGGTATCCATCAGCTGCCCCATGCCTCCAGCTCAGAACTGGATCTCAAAATCTGGGAAATGGGATGTGCTCCTGTCATTCACCCGAATCACCAAGCCTGTGCTACACTTATTGCATGCCAGATTCTGGGAATATGGGTTCTGCAATTCCCAGTGAGACTGGGGCTCCTGGGATTCCAATTTCCAGCTCAAGATCCGAACGGGAACGAGGCACAGCACCTGAGTGGCTGCTGGCTTTGTTTTCTCTGTGGTTGAATTCAGGGATGCCTAGTGCACCTCTCAGGTGTGGAGTTCTCTTCCCAGCTGTTCCTGGAGCCCCAGTGGAGAGGAGTGGATGCTCCGGTGGGCTTGCCCAGGATGTTAATTGTGCCTGGTTGGTAATGCTCTAAATGAAGTTGTGAAGGCTTTCAGGGGCAAATCCTTTCCTCCAGGCCTAGCCCAGACGCGGATGCTCGGTGTGGGGGAACTCTGCGGGGAGCAGGGGAAGGAATAAACCCCCTTGGCTGTGCCCTGCCAGCTCCAGGCGCCCACCTCTGCGGGTTTGCCTGTCTGCCACGGGTGGGTCTGCGCAGTGACAGGGAGCGCTGCTCGCCCCATCCCGCTGCCAGCAGCGAGGATCCCCAGAACCAGCAGAGAAAACCTGTCCTGGTAAAAACTACAGTGAGATAGTGCCGCTTCCTGATGCTCTGCTGATCAGCTCTCCCCGTTGCCTGAAGGCAGCTGAGCTTCTCATCTGTAAAAAAACTAGAACACTTAACAACAACAAATACAAAAAACACCCCCAAAACAAACAAACAAAACAAAACCCCAAACAAAACAAAAAAAACCCGCCAAAACAAGATTTTAAAAAGAGGCCACCCAGACTGCAGAGATGAAACCCAGTATTTCCTATGCACAAAACCAGACAACGAAAGTTCTAAAGATAACAAAAACACAGGGAAGTTGGGCTCTTACAGGAAGAACTAAAATCAAACAATTTTCTAGCCTGTACTGAGGAGTTAGGAAGATATTACTGTATTTATAATGAAGCACTGCAGCTGAATTTAGCAGTCTGTCTATCTCATCCTGGCCACCATTGCAACTGGGCAATTTTTCTTACCTAATTTGGGGTCATTTTTCTGTGCACTGGTTGTTTGATAGAAGAAATTTGCTTTGTTGCACAGAGTCATTTAGTTATGGGAACAAAAACCAGTACCTGCCTGAGACGACAAATACTCATTTACTTTATCCAGATTTTTTTTTTATTGTTTAATAAAAGAGCCAAGATAATCTTGAAACATAATCTTGGGAAGGAGGAGAAAAGTTTTAAAGCAGCAGGTGAGATGAGGGTACATGACAGGACTTTGTGAAAGTTGGTGGAAATTATTTGATCCACTCATCTACCTGATGGGCTTTGCTGTTCTTCCAATATGAATTCAGTGTCCTGCTCACCTGTTTTGTACTGATTTGGGGCCGTTTATTTTGTGTTAGCCGTCTGTTGTGGTATTGAACTGATTTAACAGGGGGTTTTTCCCCATGTTTGTGCTTTATTCTGAGCCATCTGGACAGTGACAGGTTTGCAGATTCATAGATTACAATAGCAATTACTCTTAGAACTTAACTTCAAAAGCATTCTGATAAAAAAAAAATCTGATAAATTATTTTTTTGCAAACATTGAGTAACAATAGGAACGTAGTAGGGTGGTGCTTGGCCCTAATTTTTTATAATATAGTCTGAGACCTAAAAAGTGCGTGTGTATATATATATACACACAGAAATCTAAATGTTACCAATTTTCACGTAAGTTCAGGTGGCTATTTTGTTTTGTTTTGATGCTGCAGCTTAGGGCTACAAATAACACGAAAAAAAGAAAGTGCAGATGCATTTAAATCCCTCTCTTTCCTGGACACACATAACCATAGCAAACAACAGGTGAGTTAGAAGCAGAGAATATTTAGACTCATTGATTTTCATTATTACTTCTTTCTCATTCCATATGTCACATCAAAGCATGGTGGTATTCTGTTTGGAAAGGAGATCAATGCCAGGAGATCGGGCTGATCCTTGCTATTCACAAGGAGTTTCCAAATTCAGTGGGTGACATAGGATAAAAGTGACCCTGGATTTGCTGTGACTGTTTTCTTAAGTTTAGCCAGACAGACTGCACAAAGAGAGGGGAAAAAAAAAAAAAAAAAAGAAAAAAGCATAGATTCTGGCTTTGTACAAAAACTATTCTCTTAATTGAAGCTTATTTAAAAACTTAGATATTCTTTTCAACTACAATGCTGGAAGATTGTCTTGACTTCTCTTTATTTTTCTGAATCATTTCAAGTAAAAGTGCACATCTCTCCTCAGTAAACATATTTTATGAAACAATCCATGCAAATAATGCTTTCTTCAATTGTGCACTTCCTAAAATAACATGTTGACACCAAATCATCCTGTTTTGAAGAGTTTGTAATAATAAATAATAATCAATGCTGCAGACTGAAGGATGCATCAATTATATTTATTTTACCCACAGTAGAGACTCTCTCGGTTGTATATTTTTCTCCAATAATTTTGCACATTTTATTGTAAAGTGTACTTCAGTCTAATTGGCAATGTGGCTACTGACTGCTGATTGAGACAAAATTACTCTTTGACTGAAACAAAAAATTGAGTTCTATTATGTGAAATCTAAAATATTGCTGTAGTCTTGCAGAATAATTCTAGAATGTGGTTTAGCAGGGACAAAAGAGAATTGAAGAACAGGTAGTATAAAGAAATAGAACTTGATGCAAAAAAAAAAAAGAAAATGTTGCTTGAGATCGAATTCAAATCACAAGGGAAGTAAATCTGGGAGATTATTAACTTTATCAAAAAAGAAGCCTAGTTTTGAGATTTTGAAAGAAACTTAAATGGAATAGTTTTTTGAGGCAATCCACAGGCTACTTTAGTGGCCAGGGCATTTTTTTTTAATCTTTGATATGAGTATGTGAGAATGAATGAAAATTTTAGGCTATTTAGGATATAATAATTATATTATTATATAATAATAACTAACAAACAGAACTAGTGTTTCATGGAGTTGTTGGTGCTTGTGAGAGTTGAAGTACATATTGAATATGGTTTTACAAAAAAGAAGGCTGCAGCTTTAACGGCTGTGTCCTCAATCACGAAGATTTCTGGGGACATTTTGAGGGGAGGAAAGATCACAGATGTCACCAGAACTGAAAAAAAGAAATTCCCTTTCAGGGAGTATAAAATTCCCCTCCAGTGACTGTCCTATTTTGAGCCTTTAAGAAGTAGTATTTGAGCCCATGGGGAGAGGCTGCTTGCTAACTTGTAATTTCATATGATTTGAAATGTGGCACCTGCTGGCCTCCTGTGTGGGATCACTTAGGAGAAACAGAAACTATCTGGAAGACTGGGTTGTCTAGCCAGTTATCCTGAGCTAAAAATCCCTTTTCACATTTGTCTTACATAGCATTGCATAGGTAGGGGGTTATTTTAGTACTGGCTGCCAATATGTAGATGCAATTTTGGTAAATCTGTTCTTTACTTTGGGGAAGTCAAAGTTCCTGGAGTACCTTATTCAACTAAAGCAAGTGTTAGAGATAAGTACCAGATCATAACATTATCTGCTTAGCTCTGTGGAGCAGTGGGCTAAGGTAAGGAGGATGCAAAACAAGTTATCAAACCAGACAAAGGGACCTAATTAAAGCATGATTGCTGAGGTCTATGAAAAATACAATTAAGTTGTAAGCTAAAGAAAATGAGGTGGCAAAGTTAATGTATTTGCCATTTATCTCGTGAGATCTCAGTTCAAAGACTCACTTTCAAATCCTACAGGATCAGCTCTTTCAGATCCTACAGCAGTCCAATAGATTTAAAATTAGATTGGACTCATGCAAAGATGTAATGTGTGGATGTAACAAAGTCCCTCTGAAAATAAAAATAGCAGGCTGGCTGTCAGTGCTGAACATCCTCCCAGGATGCGGCATTCAGTGTTGCCTCACGTAGGGTAAAATTGAAACAAGGAGATCAAGGAAATCCAGGTGCAAATCACACTTCAAGTCATTCAACTGAAATTCTGGCATCAGAGCCTAGACTTCCTATCTTTGTGTAAAAGAACTGCAATTTTCTTGATACATGCCCCCAGTTTAAGTAGCCAAAAGATCAGTGTTGTAGCTGATTTAATTATATTAGCTGGCTTTGCTGTAGCCCTGGTGTATTACCTTATGTCATCACTATCTTCAAGATTAATGATTATTTTTCTTTAATTCGGAAAAAAAATGTATTTATTGCTGAATTGCAGGTCAAGAAGGGAGATTGTAGTTATAGGAGGAGAAGAGTAGGATCAAAATCTCTGAATCCAAAATTCAGGTCTGTCACCATTTCCCATGTGCCAAGGCAGGTGACCTTCCTGTCCCTGGAGTTGCCAGCTGATAAAAATGAGAATGCGATTGAACCATCTTATCTGGATGTTCTGAGCTGGGGACAAAAACATCTTACTCCAGTTTTGTTTTTCAGGCAGCCTAGACCACAACAACTATTTCAGCCATCTCCTGGCATGTTCCTGTGGTCAGGCTGAGGTTGGTGTGGGCTCATGGCTGCAAAGGCACAGGGTGACACACTTCTCTCCTACTGAATCCTTGTGTCCAACAGCTCACAGCCTGCTGGTGTGAGGCTCATGGTGCCCGTGGGGTGGGGGTAGGTATTTGGCAATTACTGTATATCACTTTTTCCGTGAGTTTTGCCCCGGTGAGAAACTGGGCAGAACGTAAGGCAGAAAATGTTTCTCTCCAGTGAAGATGACCCCCCCCTCCCCCTCTCAAAGATCGGCCCTATTCCAGTTCTTTTATTTTATTCCTCCTATTATTTTTTTAACCGTCTGTGTATGGAGATATTTCTTGCCAAGATGAAAGTCACTCTTTTGTGCTTGCAGTGCTCTGTCAGTTCTTTTTAAGGAGTTAAGTGCACTGTGAGTTAGTAGGAACAATGAACCTCACTTGTTCTTGCAGCTGTCTGTAAAAACTTACTTAATATTGTTTTGTGGAACAAAATTAGAAGTTTTTGGTTACCTTCCCCAATTTGTTGGCGCCATGGCTAGGCACAATATTTAAGGCAACATATCATGAATACGTGAAAATGAACCAATAATCCTCAGAAACCTTGGTATACCTGAGCCTTCCTTCTGTAGTAAGAGAATTGGTTGTAGATTAAAAAAAATGTATGTCTCTAAGACCTCATGTGGGGCAGAGGTGAGAGAACCACAGGCTGTGGCGTGGTGTCCTACTTTTCCACTCCTCCAGCTCATGTTTCAATGGAAAATAAGATTTGCATTCTTCTGCCCAGCACCGTGCGGCCCCGGTGGGGAATTCATTCCCTACCCCTGTACAACCTCCATTCTGATGCACTCAAACCTAAAAGGGAAATTTTCCTCGTGAGTGACCTTGCACTTTTGCTCCTGTTGCCTAGAGGAGAGCGAGATCAGTGAGCAGTGCTGGATGACACACACCACACTCCCGTGCCTCGCTGCCCCTGCACCCCAGTCGCTACAGATTGCAACACTGCATGTCCATAATCAGAGACAAAAATAAACCCAGAACTGGGAGGTGAGTAGGCTCCTTCTGTTCCCTTCAGATAGCCCCACTTTGAGATGCTGAGCAAGCAGGGGGAAAGTGCATCAGGCATCTGCAGAGGCTGCCGAAGTTGGGAGATTGGTGTTTCAGCTAGGCTGCTGTCTTGGAATTCTAGTGGGTATTTGTAATTCCTGCAATTTACCATGCTTGTTGTGCATGAAATAAATTAAAACAAAGCACCATGTTATTACAGCTAGAGAGAAAAGCCGTGCGTTGAGCTAGAAAAAGCACTGAGCTACTCAGGCCAGGGCAAGAAGCAAAGTATATTCTGTTGTTTCCTTTGAGGAGAGCTGAAGGCAAAGGGGAGATTTAGAAGCTGCTCCTTGTGGCACAAAATCATCCCTAATTGTTTGTAGAACAGAGACATATGAGTGTCACACAGATACCATGGATCCACAAAGGTGTCTCCTGACCCGCCTGCCTGCTGGATGTGCATGTCAGGGCTGTAATTTTGTCATGGTAAAAATGTCAGAAGTCATGAAAACCTAGTGAAAATCAAAGAGGGAAAAGTCACTGGCAAGTTTTGAAGTAATCAAGTGACCCTGCAAACCTGGATTGCTCTAATTTAATTTTCTTAAGGTCTTTAGGGGTGACTTATGCACCTCCTATTTAGGCAGTACCTAACCCTTACCTCTCAGAGCCCTGGTGTGCACTGGGCCTTTAGGAATCTCCCCGTGCCAGGTTGTGCTGTGTGAAATCCCTGTGTTAGGGGCAGGCTGTCTTGTTCCAGTTAAACTTGTGGTACTGTCACAACGTGTTGATCATTCGTCTACAGCCATGTCTTCCATGGGTGTACTCCTGTATTGTACCTATCTTCTAGCTGGGGAAGTATAGGCTTGTGGACTGTTGTCTGGTTTGTTTATTAAACAAATCATGGAGTAATTTTTCACACTCCTCCTCAGCATTTGTCGATTTTTTTGTTTTTATTTATCGTAAGGTTGTGAATCAGATCAAAAGCACAATGCAAGCTATGTGGCAAAAAGGAAGCAGTGGGCTGTGACTCTGTGTGAAATCTCTGTATCTCCTTGTGAACCAAAAAGCTGTCTCTTCAAACACATCCCTAAAGCCATTAAGCCAGGCTGAATTACTTCTTAGCTCGTAGTAGCTGCCATCTAAGCAGGCCATTTTTGGGCTAGCGTACATTAAAACCTCCCTTCCCCAGCCTTGCCTGAGCCAAACTGGCCGTTTTTCAGGTTCAGATCAGATCACATCAATCTCCCCTGCAAAGGTGCCCCCAGCTCCCTTCTCCTGGTGCCCTGCAGCTCCTGCCGTGTGGGGAGATCAGGTGCTGAGCTGTCAGCACAGCCCAGCTGCTGCTCGCCTGCAAACCCACCCATTAGTTGTGCCCTGCAGAGTGGGGGGTTTGCTGCTCACAGGGCAGCCCAGGGACTGTGTTTTCTGCCAGCTCCCAGACCTCAGAGGGCTGGAGGCTCTGGTGTAACTAATAGGGAAGCCTGGAAGCGATGGGAGATTTGAACGTGGAGACACGGCCCGGGGCCCCGGCCAGTGGTCTGTCACTACTGCTCCTCCTCATCCTGCTCGGGGAGGATGAAGTGCGTTCTGAAATCCCCCGTGCTGGGGCTGTGGCTCCTGCAGAGGCAGCGGCAAAAAGGTCGCTAAAGATAAAATGTGTGTCGAAGACAAGGGAAAGGGAAAGAAAGGACACGTGGAGAGTGACCTTGGAAACTGGGGATGGGAAAGTGTAGCAGTGTGGATTTTTATGTTTATTTGATATGTTAGAATGGTTTGTTCTATTCCCCCCCCTTGGTTTCCTAGGTATAGTTGTTCCCTGCTCTGTCTCCTGTCACTCAATGTATCCTTCCCCAGTTTCCATAGAAATTGGATGTGTCCTTTCCCTGTCCCCTCCCTCGGTGAGCTGCCCGTCATTCAGGAACCCAACCTAGCTTCTAGAAAGCTCTGGGAGAGATGGCGGAGGATTGGGTGCAAAGGAACACTGTTCCCTCCTTTAACCTGAGGTTGGTTCCCAAGGGTGTCATTTATGCCCTGGGTCACTCCTTGGAGGGTCCCCATTGGGTTTTCCCTCGTTCACTCCCCTTTCCCCTCCCCGGTTCAAAAGTCAGTGTTCGAGCCGGGTTCGGGGCTGGGCTGGGCTGTAGCCTCAAGTGAGAAGGTGCCACACACGCACTTCCAATAAATCTTGTTGTCTCCCCCAACCCAGTCTCCTTTCCTCCTTACCAATCGTCGCACAAATACAACCTGTGCCAAGAAGAGTGGGTCGACAGATCTCAGGACCCACAAGATCGGCTCTAGTTATCTGTAGCTGGAGCTGTGCCTGACACGCTGCCTCGGTGCCAGAGCTAGCCCGGGTGAGCAGAGAGACACTCTCTGAAGGCACCGCCACAGGAAAGGACCAAGGGCAGGGGCAATGGGCGGGTTTTGCTGCGCAGGACTGCCCAGAAACGTGCAGTGTCTCCTGTCTGTGACACAGAAAACGACAGCAGAGCTGAGATGTTCCCAGACCATCCTGTGAAGGAAGAGGTAACTCCTGTTTAGTTTCCCTGAGAAGGCTCGGCTTTGCAAAGGGGAAACCCTAGACAGATTTCAACAAGAGTATTTTTGCACTGTTGGGCAGAGCAGCCTTTGCTCAGCTTTGAACAGTCCTGTGATAACCATCTATGTGAACATCCTCTGTAGCACTGACCAGTGCCAGACCAAGCTAGTTAGAATACTGAGAATAACTCTCTCTTTTGCTTTTTCTCGATAAATGTTTGTAAAACTCATCTCATCATCTGTTCAAAATGGGTACTGTAAAATGATAACTTGTACCAAAATGATTAGCAAGCATTTAGATTAATATTTACAGTTTATACACTGATTGACTATGAATCTTCTTCTATCATGAATGTGTTCTCTGGGATGTGTTTGCCAATTGACTGTACCTCTGTGTCCTCTGGATAAGAAAAAGTGATGGGTTTGGGGTAGTGATATTGGTATTTTGAATGTGAATGTTACATTTCTTCTTAATTTGTCAAAACAGGAAAGAAAAGTCTCAAGTAACTTTTCACTACAGCAATATTTTTTTTCTTGCTGGTGTAGGTAATCCTTTTATAATTTAATTATCTACATATGTGTTCAGTGCTTCACTGTATTTACACAAAGAGTTCACTTTGCTCGTGGTAGTTATGGACTAGTTTAAAACTACCACTCAGTGGAGTTAGTGCTGGTTAACACTGATGTAAGTGAATAGAATCACAATTTTGTGGTAGATTTAATTCTGCAAATTCATTTGGTTTTGAAAACCCTTTCAGAGATCTGCTCATGTGGAGTGATTCCCATCCACCTGATTTGAAATCTGTGTATCCCTTCCTCATCCCTCCCTCCCATCTCCCCATCCCTTTCTCCCACTTCTGGTAATTGTAAACTGGTACCTGTGACCAGCTCTGACTCTGTGGGAGTCAAAAATGAGTCAGAAGTCCTGAGTTCTTGCTCCTCTCTCTTGTTGAGTAACTTGTCCCCCTGCAGAAAGTTGATTTCATTGTTGTGTAGGAACCTTCTGTTCAAACAGAAGGACGTCAGCTCTGCATTTTTACACTTTTCCCTAATTGTTAGTCTGAGTTACAGATGCAAGTGGTTTGTGTGCCAAGGAACAGGGACTGATTCGGTCCCTGGTATTTTGTGCTTTTCTTCTTGCACGCCACTCTGTCCCTTACATTCCTATGATAGCCCCTACAAACTGGGAAACCTCACCAGCTGAGTCCAGGTAAATCCCTGTCGAGGGGCTGTGGTGGAGGACTTGGATAAAGCTGTCACGGTGCTGGAATGAGCTCAGGCAGACTGAAAGCAATGCCAGTGTGAGCAGGACTGGGAGGTTAAAATGGGCTTTCATATTCCACCTGTTACTTGTCAAAGTGGAAAAGGTTCTGCCCATGTTCTGTTACCAATATCATTGAAAAATGGTAAATACATATGAGTGCGTGGATAAATGCATCTTCAAACGTGAATTGCTTGCTCTAGATATTTGGTCTAAAATATAAATTCATGCCCCAGAAGATAAAAATAATAGATGGAACCTTGTCAAAATCATTTGATGGTACAACCTTCTTTCTGGTCTTGGAATAATGAGCCTCGGGGGGTGAAAGCATCACATTAGTAAAGGTAATCCCTAGTTCTAGACATTTTCTGCTGTAAACCTGTCCATCGGTCTACTGAGGACAGTGACACTTGAAGTGACTTCTCAAAATCTGCACTTATTAAGAGAAACACTTATGTAAATGGATCTTTTAATACAGGAATAACTTATTTCTCTCTTTCATTATTAAATCATAAGTGATGAGACTCTTTCAGTGCAAGAGACATTTATGACGCTACCCTGTGGAATTAGAGAGAAAATTAGGATTCATGTGAAGGAATTTTGAATGTTTTTGGTATTTTTTGCCATTTGTGGACACGTTTTGCCTCTGACAAGGATGTATCATCTTGAGATTGGGTATGTCACAGAATGCTGCAGAATTTATTTTGTGCTCTAAATTTTTACCTAGGCCCCAGTCAATCTAAATACCACTATGGAGGAAGAAAACTAAAAGGACTGTATTCCTCACCTTCTTCCCAATGCAATTCTTCCTTGGAAGTCTCTATACATTTTTTAAAACCTTGTTAAGTTTAAAGATAACTTTGTTAAAGTTGGCTAAACTTTCAGTGATACTGACCTGTAGGAAACACCATATATCCCGCAGACTTCCCTAACTTTTGTGTGTTATTCCTGAAGCCCCTAAAAATGACAAACTAAAAAAGCCAAAGCAAACAAAAAACCCCTATGTCTTTGCTTGATGTGCATATCAGTCACCTGCTTGCAGATTTCTCTAATGGATTGCCTCTTCAAACTGTGCATTTTACTTCCTCGTAATCTTCCCTCGTGGGCTTGGGCTCAGTGCTCAAGCAGGAAGGATCTGTGTGTGGCATGTGCTTATGTTCATAGTGATGCATTTTCTCCGTGCAAATTTTGTCAGAACAGTTCCCAGATTTGCAGATCTCCTGGGCAGTGAGTTCTGGGCTGCATTAGTCTAATATTTAGATTTGATCCACTGAGAGGCAAAGAGTCTCACCCCTTCAGTACTAGGACATTTCCATCCTTGTGAGCTCAAGACTTTGTAGGATTAGACAGAAGCTGCCTAGAGAACCTTTGGTCTGTGACCTGTGGTCTCAGGCACCACTGCAATGCACACCATAATGCCAGTTCAGTGAAAGTGCTTGAAGATGATTATAATTTTTTCCCCTGACTAAAGCTCTTCAATTAGGAGGTAAGTAATTTCTGCTGAAATAAATGCTAAATGGCTTGACTTCATATTTTGTAGTTGGTATGTGTTGAAGTCCAGAGGAGACCTATTTCTGTGCAGAATATGTCACTTTCCCAATAATGATCTCCTGAAAGTCTCCATTTACGCAAGAAAATTATTTTACTGCTTTTAAAGGAAGCTGTTGCATTTATGGATTCTGGCAACTTAAATCCACCATTAATGGGAGAGAAGAAGCAATAGTCAGATTAATACACTTTTTCCTCTGTGCATTATGCTGTTTACCTAATCACAAGTTCATGGAGGAAGATAATTCAGAAGAAAATGTAAGAAAATGAAAGCCTGACTTCCCATAACTGGCTAACTAACATTAACTCTGAAATTGTATTTCTTGATGGGAAAAGTCTTGGGGAAAAAAAAAAAAAGGAGTACATATGATAAAGGCATTGCTTGTTATGGTCTAACAAACGCCTTTCTCTAGATGCTGGCAGGGTAATCACAGGCAGTTGGCAGTAATGGTGTAAGGCTGGAAGGGGCAGCGTGCCCCAGCTCTGTGGCTGCTAATGAGTCACACATCTCGTCCTCATTTCTGCTTCCTGCTAAAGGTGTGAGCAGATCACAGCCACACCGTGGAATATTACATGGAATAAACCTTTGCTTGTGGGAAGAGTTCTGCTGACTTGTCAGACTTGTGCTCATATAAATAATAGCTTCAGGACTGGGGTGATGTTTGCAAGAGACATCAACTCCTAGTTGTCCCAAGTTTGTGGTATAGCAGTTTTCCTATTTAAAGGAAAAGATCTTTCCTTCTTTTCCTCCCTGAAATATCACCTTAATTGATTCCTAAAGCAGCTTAAAATCATGCTATTTAAATCACTGACTGTTGTCTCATGTTAGATATCAGGGAACTGTCTCAGTATATTTTGATTCACTTGATTTTCATTGATCCCTACTCAGAAACTTTTAATGCTGTGGCTAAAGGGGAGTGTACAAAGGACTGAAAAGATTTGTAAAAATCTTTTTACAAACTCAAGTTGGAGTGGGTTGCATCCAACACTTTGGTTGTGTTGGTCCTCAAAACAAATGGTTGATGAGAAATAATTTCTGTGCACAGGTGAATTCTTCTTGCCTAATGAACCAGGCTTCCCTATGCTTGTGTGTACGTGTGAGTGCACTGTTGTTTAAATATCATCTAAAACATGATAAGCAGTGAATAAATTAAGAATCTGTTTGTTAAACTATGCATATATTTAAACACAAAATTAAGTTGTGTATATTTGGTTGAGATTAAACATGAAAATGTTTTTATCAAGTACGCATAGGCTCCTCCATTCTCCCACCCCTCCTCAGTGCAATCTTTCTAATGCGGATTTTTTTTTTCTTTTTTGCCCTTCATTGACATTTCTTTCAGAAAAAACATGGATACTTGTCCATGCCTCTGCTCCTTGTCATGCACCTTCATTTCTGGGTTCTGTTCAGCTTCTTACCTATAGCCCCAGGCATTGCTGTCTGATTCCAACCCCTGTAAAGAAGAAACAAGATGACGTATTACTTTTTAAACATAAACCACACATGACTAAGACCCAATAATTCACTCGCTCCTGCTAGGATGCTGAATGATTAAGTCTGACATCAGTCAGTGCCAGTAGTGTATTTTTGATAAACCATAGTTGTCTGCTGCTTACTCCAACATCTGTATTTTTCACACCAGAGGCATCTGTCTTGTTCAAGAAAATGAGAGACATGTAGCACACTGCTCGTGCAAGTAGTAAAACTGATAGAAACTGTACCAGTTATCATTCTCCATAGAGCTCCTTTCCTAAGTGATAGCAAATGACATATTTGGACCACTTTTTATAGAAACCATTTCAGGGAACATACTTTCGTGACCTACTGTGAAACTTGTGGAGATCCCTCCTCAGGTCCAACAGCATCTACAAGTAGCAAACAAACAAACAAACAAAAAACCCCAAACCCAGGAAGTAATTAAGCTTGTCACTACTATTTATCATTAGATAAAGATTTTCTTCTTCACACACCAATATACTTAGGTATCTTTAGAAATTTAATCTACTGAAAGAGGTCTCAGAAGTCCATGTTCCTTGGAAACTACAAACATGGATTTATTGTATGGCGTAAGTTGTCTATACCTTAAATAAATATGGAAAATAGTAAATTTGACCCTGCCTCTTTATGAGTGATGCTGGAAGAACTGCAATTATTTATTTCAGAAATGAAGCTGAACTAACATTCTTTTTGAAAGTCATCATTCTAATCACACTGATTTTGTTGACGTTTTCTGTCTCCATATCATAAGTCATGGATCACAGATCACTGAAGTTTAATTGATTTTCATGTCTGCAAGCACAGAGTTCCAGTACTCAGAAGTCAGGTATCTCCTTCTCTCAATATCCTTCCTGTGCACACTAGCATTATCTTTTCATCAAGCAACCTCATTGCTATTTCATATTTATTAAAAAAAAAAAAAGTCAGTATTTAATATTCCTAATCCATCTTAATTTAAAACAGACTTCCAAATCTGACCTCCTGAAACAAAGGTGAGAAAGAAAAGGTGCTAATCTGACACTTTAGTGTTGGCAAAACCAGAACGGCAGCAAAAAGAATCCATTTCTTATATTAAAATTAAAAATCATAAAGTCATAATGCTGTGACTTAGCAGTGTTTACCTCTGGCAGTGCATTTGCAGCTGGTATTTAGCAGCGTCAGCACTCTGTCTCCAAAGGAGATTGTGGAAAGCAGTCTCTTTCAGGTTTTACTGGGAAGGAAATTCTTGGCTTTGATCACAGTTAAAATGACGGCATAGTTGGTAGGCAAAATGCTGCAGATAGTTAGAAAAGGCAACTGCTTTGGAGTGTCCTTTAAACTCTAATGGATCAGTTAATTCTCCAGAATATTTACTGGGAGAAGTCCTAAAAGGGTTAAGAAGCTGCTATAAGAAAGGCTAAAAATGATAGACTGGAAGAGAAAGAGGTAGTAAAAATTGAAGGATATAAAAAAAGCAGAGGAATGTGGCTGGGGAATAATAAAATAAGAGAGAGAAGTTAAACCAGTGACCCTTGTCGGCAGTGAAAAGCGGGAGATTAGAAAATGTTTCATGCTAATTTCCATGGAGATTTCTTTAATTTATCGAAAATTACTTTCTTCTGCTTTGATTTGTCCGAGTGCCTGCCCCCTCGCAGCTTTTTCGGGGTGGTCCTACCCGTCACGCCATGCTGAGTGCGGGCCTCGTTTGCCCCCACACTGGGCCAAAGCGTCGTGAGATTACTGAAGCGTCTCTGACGTCTCTATCAGCCTGTGCCACCACAATGCCCTATTCCCTTTTTATTTTTTTTTCCCCTCTTTCTCTCCTGCTCTCGCCTCTCCCCTCCGTAGCAGAGTCTTAGGATTCCTGTCACATGATGGCTTCATCGGGGGCCCCTCGCTGAAGCGTTTTCGCTTTCCTCCTGATCCGTTCAGCTTGGTTCTCTCTGCTGCCTGGCATATCAAAGGAGATTTGTGGGTCATTGAGCCATGGACGCAGAATATGAAGTTATCAGCCTGCCTGGCAGCATCAAAACAACAAGCCCGCCCCCACCCCAGCCATTACTTACCATCTTCATCCTTCGAGTGGCAGGAAATTGTTAGTCTCTCTTACAAATGTATATTGAAGGCGTTTAATTTCTAAAGGATAATCAGGATGTAGAGGTACCAGCTAAAAGACCTTAAATATTACATCTCCTAATAGGGCACTTCAGATTATAGCATGATGTAGTAAGATGAAGAAGCTGCTTATAATTCCAATTTTAAAGACACAGACTAATACTAATGAAAAACTGGTATTTTTGCAGAATAATAAAGTAATTTGCCTAACATTTCCAACCTTGTCACTGATAATAAATGGATATATTTGATTACAAGCATTCTGGGCCAGTGGAAATAGATATCACTTCCTCAGTCTAGTTTAGCTGAGGATTTGATACAGACTATTTATTTGGGGATTCAAAGAAAGATTCATTACAATAATGTTTCTAAACGTGGCCATTACCATCATTTGAATCATCCCTGTCCAGTTCCTTTCTGAGCACTGGGGCTGTTCAGCTCTCGAGTGAGTGATCCTGGTAGAAATGCCGAGATTCAATCTGGATTGCATTGAGTATCCAAAAGGATACGGGGAAAGATAGTACCAAGTACCTGCAAGTGGTGAGGAGCTCAGTGCAGCAGCAGGGTTGGAAACATCTGTCTTGCAATGTCCATTGTAGCTCGATTAGAAACACGTTCTTTTGATGTGGTTTGGAACCGTTGTGGGGGCTCTGAGCACCTTTTAAAATGAGTCCTCATTCATCTCTTCAAAATCAGTCTTTAAACAGTGGCCTTAACTGTCTCCCTCCTGTTCCCTCTGGACGGTGAACTTGCATATTAAAGAGCTGCTTTACCCTGTGGCAGAGCCTGCCCGTGCCGAGCTGGGGCTCTGCCTGCCAGGTGACTCACCTGATGGATGGATACAGCCAAGCTCAGGGGCAGCAGAGGCAGCTCCGGCTGCCCGGGGCACACACTGCAGACCTCTGTGAGGTCTCAGGGAAGGTGGGTGATGGATGGTGCCCCCAACAGTGGGGGGAAAGTCAGCGTGATACCAGGAGCTCGTGAGCAAATTCTGACAAACTACAGATGCCGTGACCCCTCCACCCATTGCTTTGTATGTGCTTGACAGGCAGGAACGTGGGCATTTCTCCCCAAACCCCAGAGCAGGGAGATATACTTAAAAACATTGTCCAAATCCACAAAACCTGTGCTAAAGTCAGTGCTGTTGTGGTGTATCAGCTACTATTTTAAATACTCAGTGCATCTCTTAAATTTGTTCACCACTTGTGTCTTCTTCTCTGATGCAGCAAGATCTCCTAATATATAACTCTTCATATTTCCTATATAAATAAAATGCCTTTTTGGCTTTTTAAATATATATAGATATACATCAGCATCTCTTTTCATGAGTAAATTGTGACTTTAATGGCTTTCTTATTTCTGCGTAGCTTGGCCTGCACTTAATGTATTCATTCTTCCCTTTCTAACCATCACCATCTCTGTTTCTTCTCGTACTTAAATCTAGGCTACATAAATGATTTTAAATTCCCTCATGATCAAACATGATCATGCAGAGCTTGAAGTCAGAGAGAATGTTAAGTGTTCTCTAATTAATTGCATAAATGTGGAATGCAAAAATTAAGTGTTCTCTGGTAATTTCTGTGTGCACTAAGCATCCTCAATATCTGCTAGATTATACCTCACATGTGCTTGGGCTACTGCCTATTAACAATTCCTATGACACCCATTTTCCAAGGGTGGGGGGTCATGGTTCTGTTTTCCTTTGATGATTCTAAAGTTTTCTAGTGCGTTAATGGAGGAATACCTAGAACACAGTTTTGTTATGCCTGTTGTGTATATACTTAACCTTTTCCCTTTAGTTCTGTGTGCATGCACATGCATAAATGCGTTCCCATGTGTACTGTATCATGTTCACATGTGATTGAGAAAGAAACAACATTTACACAGCTATGGTTCTATGGTTCATTGCTTAATTAATTCCAAATATAAGTGACATACCTTTTAGAACAGTTTACAACTGGCCACACCTTTCCCTTTCAAAACTGATCAATTACAGCAACTGCTCTGATTTTTTTAAGAGGCAAACCTTTGTAGTATATGCCATTTTCTTACTTATGTTAGAAAGGAATGCTTTAATCCCCTTAGAAGTTAACCTTAAAAAGGAAACATCTACCTTATCGTGGTATTGACCTTGTTCTGGTAAATTGCCATGTTTTCCTTTACCTACATCTCGCTATCAGTGCAAGATGTTTACATCAAGGATAAGGTTAAATGTTTCTTTTTTGAGGTCGCTTACTTCAGTTCTTTCTATGTATATCTCTGAAAAAAAGAGAGCAATCAGCCTGACTAACAAAGCAACCTGCACGAGCTGTACCAAATCCATCAATTCTTTTGTGTAAAACTTACCCTCACTTTGACATTCTTGTCTTGGCAACACTCAAAATGCAAAGCAAATTGTGGTTAAATCCAGTAAGGTTTTCACAGAAGCTTATGAAAACTTCTATTTTGCATGGTCTGGACATGTGAAAGTTTGAACTGCTCAGATTGGTCTTAAATCTTCATCCATTTTAGAGTTTTTATTCATTGTAGAGCCCTCATACATTTTTGAGTCTCCTGAATATGTCAGGCATGGGGGTTTTTTTAACTGAAATCTCCAAAAATATTAGCTTTGCTCTATTTTCTGTTTGATTTGGAAAACCAGTTTATATTCTTTCTGGAAATGAAAGGAAGCAGAAGTTAGAAGACAAGTTGATTTGGGCACTTTTTTTGTGAAAATTTTGAGTGTCTGAAAATAGTGAAAGAGGTTTGCAATTGCTTTGATTCCTCCAGAAGAACCCAGAATTTAATATTTTCTATGTCAAATTCAGTGTAAACTTTAAAAAGAAACAGAAAATAAGTGTTTAGGAATCTCTTCATCTTATCAATTTGTTGTCCTTGAAATGAAATTTTATATGCAGAGTATGCTAAAAGAATTTTTTAAATAAGATATTTCAGTATTTACCATGGAGAGGAAATCAGACTAGATAAATTTGTATTGAAATTTTTTAAAATGGTGTTGACTGTTCAGATTTCCATTTTCACATTACAACTCTGCACAAATAGAGGAAATTTCAGCTTTTTTTCCCAGTGCTTCTCATTACAGAAGACCTAAGATACATCTGAATTATTTTCAGTGAACTTTGTAGGAACAGAAAACCAAAAAGACACAACTAGAAATCAAAAAGCCTGTTCATACCAATGAATCTGGATTTCCTCCAGATAAGTTTTTGATCTTGCTGTAGTATTCAGTAGTCCTTATTTTTTCCCTGAACACAAAACCAAATTGTGAATTTTTTTCCCAGAACACAAGACTAAGAATTCTGAATTCAGTTAAAGGCAGCTCAGCATAGTAACAGGAAACTATTTTCATATGCATTATTTTTTACTGAATTGAGTATTATTCACATCATCCACATTGTTGTGTTAATACTTACATTGAGTGGCTGATTTACCTTGAAGAAGAAGAAGAAAAGCATTTATGAAAATGTAAAATTAATACCGGTCTTCACTCAATCTCACCCATTTTGATCAGTTCTAATTATTTTGATGATATGGCCCCAATAAAGATCATAGAGTAGTGCAGTCAGCATTTGATGAACCTGTAACTTTAATGAAATGTAGTACTGTATTATCCCTACAGCTAAGCTGAAATCTCCTAGGAAAATATTGTTCGCTGATTTTATTCTCTGAAATACGATCTAAAAAAACCCAAAGCACTGCAAGTGGTGTATAAAGACTCCTGCAGCATAACTATGCCAGCCTCTCTTTCCCTGCATGTATTGTGGGCTAACATAAACACAATTAAATGAAGTATTTCCTTCCTTTGGGATCTTAGGATAGCAGCAGTTAATAATAGAGCACTGCATTTCATTACAGTTTCGGGTCTGAGGCTGCAGAACTTAGATATGGAAAATATCAAATGGAATAGCCAGGAGAAATAGTCAGCAGAACTGATTACCTAGAGGAGTGCATCTGTGTGTTTTATGCATAATCATTTCACCAATTATTCCTAATTTAGTTGATGAGTTGACTTTATTTTTTTTTTTTTCTTTCTGAAAACAGAGCATTAAGTGTACTTCTGCTTCCATATGTTCGGCTTCCGGGTCGAGATGTTTGCTCTGCAGGAGAACACCGTCTCCCTGTCCCTTGTTCTCTGGGGCCTGTGTGTGTGTGAAATGTGGGGGAGCAGGGATGTGGGGCTTCCTGACCCCCGAGGCTCTGCCTCCTAAGGATGTGGCTGATCCTGGCTTAGGGAGGCAAGGGACATTCAGGAGAGCGGCTGCTGGTGCTCCAGGGAACTTACGTGGTGGACTTGGAAGAGTTGTGGAAGTGCAAGGATTTCAGTAATAACCAAAGAATCTGTTTGCTGGAGAGGAAAAAGGGTTCTCGACTCATGGCCTGGAGAGGAAAAAGGGTTCTCGCCTCACAATCTCTCTGCAAGGAGCCTGTTTTTTCCTGGAGTTGTGTCAAAGGGAAGTGAAGTAAGACAGCACGGTGGTGGACGTGAATATTCTGCTGAAAATATCGCGTCAGCAATAGGCTGGATTCTCAAATAAGTGGCAGCTTTTCCTGTCGCGCTGATGTGGCCAGATCTGGCCCATGGCAAGGAGTACGTGTTCATGTCTTGTCCCTGTCACTGCAGCATCATCCAGGGAGCCACAGCTGGGGGGATAATCCACGCTGGGCTTCATAGACCCAACCCACCCAAACACCTGATGTCTTGTGTTTGATTTTCAACTCCACACGAGCCATTTCTGTGAAAGTCAAGAAGTCAAAGTTTAGAGTGTCCTTAAGTGGGCTTTCCTGGGTTTGTTTTATTTAACCACATCAAAACCACTGGAAAATAAGTTTATCTGTCTTATTTGCAAGAAAGTCAATTAGGCCAAATATGGTACTGGATCTGGCAGAGGCATTCTTGGTTAAACAAACAACAGAAACAGCGATGTCATGGAAAACTCCGTTTTAGGACTATGTTACCAAAATTTGTGCAATGTAGTGGTAGTTGTGGAAATTATTATTTGTATCCTAATACCTATATTAGGTGGTTCTCACTTTTCTCTCTCTAAAATTTAGAACAGTACATGATTGAAAAGTGCAAGTCAGCAGCTGAGTACTGTGGGAATGTACAGAATATTGGATGTTTTTAACAGCAGTGAGGTAGATGAGTGAAGGAAGAAAATTAATGAATTTGAACCCTTTGAAAAACTTATTCTGTGTGTTTCATTGATTTTGAGAAAAAAAAAGTACGACTGTATTCATGCTGGTCTAAGTCTGAAGTAATTGCACTAAAAGAACAACCTCCAGATGATTTAAATTAAGTATAAAAAGAGTTACAATCTAGCCCCATATTATTTGGGAAGATTTCAATTAGTGTGTTTCCTTTGTCAGCTTAACTCTTCAAACCATTATATTTCATTTTTTTCTCTTTCCCAGCTTTTGTGATTTGTTTTTTTAGTTACGTGCAGTAAAATATTCTTCTTTGCATATTTAAATGTGAAGAATAAAAATAAGAACATAGCAGTTTTGACTCTGGAGAACTTTTTTTTTAAAACCAGTCAAGTGCCCCAATGGCAGAAAAAGAATGATGTAGCTGGCAAATCTGAAGCCCCTGAAGGGGAAAAAAAAAAATTGAAGTTACTCCAGCTGCAAAGCCTGATCCCAGAAAATTAGGGCAGCATATTCCTTAAGCTCCGCTCTTGGACTGACCAAGGAAACTTGAGATTTATTGTTTTGAACTTTAGCTCTCCTGGGCTGGCTCTCTGTGTCCCTGCCTAGGAGAAGGGAGGCCATGCCCATAAATCTGACCCTGCGCACGGAATGCAGCGTGTCCCAAGCCCTGCTCTCCCCAGCAGTGGTTTCTGTCCTGGCGCTGCCTTCCCCGCCGCTCCCGCGCTCCTGCCTCGCCAAGGAGCCTCGGTAGGGATCAGCTTGTGTGTAAACAAGGAATTTGGCAGGAGCTCAATCCCTTTCAGCAAAGTTTTCATGATATATTATTACCCATAAGGGAACTTCACTTCCTTTACTAGAACAGTGCAGCATCTCATTTTATTCAGTTCTTGTCTTCCCCCTGTCCTCTCTCTCTCTCTCTTATCATTTTCATATGCTGTTGTCTATCAGCTTTCATGGGAAGATTGCTGTTTCAGAAGATTAAGATGAATCTAATTTTATGTTTCAAATCCACATAAAACACGGATAGTTATGGAAGCTTGGACTCATTGTGACAGCAAATTCAGCCTCGAATGCCCTGCAGGGAATTATGTCTTAACATGTTGTATCTCCTTTTCAATGCCTGCAAGGCTATTTCTTCATCACCATGTAAACTGCATGGTGGGGAATGCCAACAAAAAATAAGATGCAGTGGAAGATAAAAATTCAGTGTAAATAAGGTGTAAGATAGACAGTAAGCTACAAATGGCTTGTTCTATTTAAACCTACTGGGTGGAAAACAGAAACAAGGGGCACGTTTCTGATTATCTCACAAACTAAAAAAAAAAAAAAAATCTATTTAATATTTGTTGACAGTATCAGTAATATGCATTGGAATTCAGCTCACTGGCATCTGATGCAGTTAAAAAACACACCAAAAAAAAAATACACAACATAAACCAGCATTATCTTTGTATGTGATGGTAAATGTTTGTTTCTAGCACAATTCCCTTTGGGAGAGCTGGGGGATGGGGGGTGGTATGTGATTCTGCTTTTTCATTTGCAGCAATCACTAATTTCAGACGAGTTGTTAGACCACACGCGAGTAATTTTCCTAAACAATGGCTTCAATTAGTGGTCAGATCCAGCTTGTTGGTGTTTTACCCTGGTCTGTACAATAGACATTTTGCAGATGTCATGCAGTGTTCTTCCAACAGCTGTGTGAGATTTCCTTCTGAAGAAAGTGTTCAGCAGAGGGAAGTTGGGGGGCCCATTTGCAGAGATGCAGGCCTGTGTTTCAATGTTTAATTACAGAGATTGCAGGCAGGGCTGCTGCTGCCTGCCACCACTTAGCACTTACACAGAGGGCTGAGTGAGGAGTAGGGTAATGTATTTGAGAACATGTTAGTTAAGACCAACTTGTAATTCATTCTGGCTGTCATTATTCATAAAGCTGGATGGGATTCTTCCCCACATGTGCACCAGAGGAAAAAAAATAAAAAAGGGGTTTTCATCCCCAAAAGAAAAAGAAAACATATATTTTGACCTTAGTGAAAGCAGTTGTTTTTAAATATATATATTATGAAAATATTGTTAAATATTTTAGCCAAACCTAACTATATAAAATCATCTTTTTCACAAATATTTTATAGTTGGCTATTGACTTCATTGGGAAAAAGTAGAGATCACTTCGGTCAGAACTTCAGCACAGAACAGTGCAAATCCAGGGAATGTGAAAGCATTTAGGCAGGATCTCTAACTGTATGAATGGGGGAGGTGTGGCTTATTAATATGGATCTATGTATTTATGCTTGGATTAGTGTATCTGAGAGAACAAATGACTTTGTGCTGGACAGGCTATATACACAAAATTACTTCTCTTGTGACAAGAGAAAATGGAACATAAAATCTAATAGACAATAAATCTGGTTTATATCTTCCTGTCTCTTTAATCAGGAAAGAATCTGGCTATTTTTAACTATAGGGTCCAATTATAAAGTGAAATGTAATGTTCTTTCTTTATCAAAAGTGTCAGGAAAATATTTTAAGGGTCAAATCCTTAGCCAGTATAAATTAGGAGAGTCTGCTGATTTGTACTAGCTGAAAATCTGACTTTACATGTCCTTAAATTTTCAGATTTATCTAGCTCCTGAAGTGTGTGTGTATGCATGCATCTCTCAAAAAAGACTTTTTTTCTGATCAGCAGCTTATTGTTTGGAGGCAGTAGATTGTAAAACACATTTCCAAAATGTCTCATGGATGCGTTTTGTCAAATTTATTGACGTCAGTAGCATTGAAAATGACGTTAAAACTCATGGGTCCACAGACGTTAATGGAGCTATTGATTAAGCAAGTGTAAATTTAAAAATAATTTGGCAACTTAGTTACTGGATCATGGAAAAGTAGTGAGGAGGGGACTTTGAGAAGGGGAACATGGCATGAGAAGAAAGACCCAAGCAGGTCCATTCTGCTCGCTCAAGTGCTTTGGTTGTCACTGGCTCTTGAGTAGCAAGAAAAAAATACGTGGTTAGGCATTCTTTTAGTTAATAAAGATTTAAGGCAAGCAGTTGAATCTGCTGAGTGATGTGTGCTTTAATAATAATTTTAAAAAGTTGTTAAAAATGCGTAGAGTTCAAACTCCAGATATCTCCTTTCTCTGTAGCCTTATCACAGCGTGCTGCAATCGGATGTGTCAGATATTATGGTCTGAGCAGCGCTGATAAGCTCAGTTCTTCAGTGTGCAATCTCCAAAAACACAGAAAAGAGACCAGAAGCTTGGCTGAGTCACTTGGTAGTGCTCTCCTTTGCCTCAGCGCTAGGCCAAAACACAGGATGACTGTTTGCAGCTGGAGGCACTTTTATTCTAAGATGAAATGCCTGTGCGCTGGTGGTTAATAATGAATCCCCGACACTCTTCCTGAGAGCCTTAGCACCATCCCTGTTCCACCAGGTCACCTGTGCTCCTCTGGAAAGCTCCCTCTCCCTTCCTCAGGGCACAGCTTTGCAGATGCTGGCATCAGGGCAGTCTCATTAGCGGGCCCACGCCTTTGAAATTGGCTCCCTGCATATGTGCACTTAAGTGTGAATCTCATCATCAGCTGAGCTCTGGGAGCTGGCTCTCCCTGCAGCCCGGACCAGGGCGGCTGGTGTGCTTTCAGCCTCCTGGGGACAGTGACAATTCGGGTTCCAGTCGAGGCAGCTCGGTGTCACAGCGATGAGTGCCCTGCATTTAAGCCATGGTTGTAATAGCAGCAATTGTTTTCGTTATGCCTTCTGGATTTTCAGTAATAACAAGAACTGGAACGTTTCAAGATCGACCCTGTTCTCGTGGTTTCCTGACCAGGAACAGGCCCAGCTGAGGTCCTGCCTCCACTGAAAATTTGCCTTGTTAATTAACAGGGCATAAAACAATTGGCTGGTGTTTCGGTGCTTTGTTCAAGGAGGTAAGAACTTGGAAGAAAAGAATGTTATTTGCTACTGGAAATATTTGCTACACCCTTTCAGTGTTGTTGAAGGGCATAATTCAAAGGACCAGCAGAAATCCTTTGTACCAGTCACTACTTTATGACACCGGTATAATTTTCTATAAGGATTTGCCAAAGTACAGGTGCACCCTCTGTAGAAGTCATGCAGGTTATAAGGAATTTTTCCAAAAGAGATGAAAAATAAAAAAAAAAATTGGAGTAATTGTATCTGCAAAGATGAGTTAATTTACAGATGAGCTTATTTTATAATTCATTTGGCCCACCCATAACATCAGCTACATTTTTGTATGAATCTAAGAAATGAGCTCCCCCCTGAAAAATACTCCCTTTTCTCCTAGCCCAGCCTACACACACTCTTACAGAACACCATTAGTAGTGTTGTTCCATATATGCAAAGACAGGATATGGGTTTTTTCCATACTTTTAGCTAGTGCCACTTAAATTTTTGTAGATGGAGCCGGAGCCATGGTGTCTAGGAGGCCAAGCATTCTGACAGGCTTGCTTAAGTGCAGCAATTCAAGTTTCATAACTAGCTACCCAAGGGGACTGTGTACTAACAGCATCCTCCTATATTGGTTCTGTATGTTGGGAAAGTCACAGGAAGTCGAAATGAGATCGCCAAATACCCCCGGGCCTCAGACCTAAATGGTGGCATCACTGCTGAAAAATAATAAAAGTGATGCTAAAACACACTATCCCTGGTGAACCAAATAGTCAATAAAGAACAGGATCTGTGCAGAATTGATTGTATTCATAGTGAGATTTTGGCTGCTTATAGTATCAGTTAGAGTTGTATTAATAGGTACAACTCTGACTTTACGCTGGCATTAATTTTAATGATGAAGCTTATCAGTCAAAAAGTAAAGCAAAGATGTTTGCTGTAATGGTTTCACAGTCTGGACCTTCCATAAGTTAATGCAGTGCACTCTTTTGAATGGATTGTCTGCTGAGGAGCAATCCTGCAGTTTGTCTCAGAGCCTAAAAGTCACTTTTTAAACAACAGAAGTTACCAAGGCGCTGTGGTGACTCTGGCCCATACACTTCTCTGGGCAGGAGTGGGCTGTTCCTTCCCTTGAAACTGCTGTTGTTTGCATGTAAAACAGCACAAACAAGGTCTTCCAAACATAGATAGGTGTATGTGTGTGTGTGTGTTGGAATGGACAGGTGTTTACTGGAGAAAAGGTGGCTGCATGGGGGTATCAGACTTAATGCAGGAGGACTGCAATGCTCTTGGATTTACTGCCTGTGGAAGTCAAACCTATAAACACTTAACAGATTAAAACAAAGAATGTGCTGTTCAGGGAAAGTTCCTCACTAAATAAGCTCTGCCTCTGGTCTACAATCTGTTGTGCTGTGTCCTAAAAGCCCCTAAAGAACCAGTCCAGTGGTTCATCTGTGGCACTGAGAGCGTGACCAGATGGACTCCAGACCGTGCCTGGCTCTGCACACCCACTCAGGCCACAGCTTCACCTTCACCAGGGTACCTTCACTGCACAAACTGTAGGAGAAGGGCAGGAATACGTTGCAGCGCCTATCTGTGGCACAGATTACTTCCTCTGAAGAGCTGGGATAGTTTGATTGACCTTGGCTGCATGATTGGAAAAAGAGTCGATGACAGAGTTTGGCCTTATGTGAGTAGACTAGCAGTATGCTTTGGGGGTTTTTTTCTTTTTTTTGATTTTCAAGGAGGAAGCTGTGAGTTTGTGAACTTTAAAAATTGATGCATGGTAAATTCTCAGCTGAAAATGGTCTTTGAAAAAAAATAAATTGAAGTGCATTTAGGACACGGCAGCCAGCTCCCCTCCCAAGGAGCTCCAGTAAAAAAAGCTCTGCTTGAACCCCCCTGCACGGGGTTTTTCAAGCCAGATATTATGACAGAAGAAAACAGGAGGTTATTTTAATGAAATGGGAATAGAAGAGAATGGAGTTTGGTTTTAGATGTTGTATGTATTGTGAGTCATCCCAATGCTTTTATGTTAGATTCCTGAGTTACACCAATCAATGAAATTGGCCTGTGCTTTTCTCTCCCTTTCTTCATTTAAATGTCAAAGTGAAATTCAAAGGCTTGTGCAGAACTACTTGAGTCATTCAGAAGATCACTGCCCCACTGGGGATTCTCTTTGTTTCAGCACTTGAACACTATTGGTTTTATTATCTCCATTCAGGTTTTGTGATTATTCTCCTCCATAGCCTCCTAACAGCCATTAGAGATGCAGACAGAGAAAGAGTTCTGCCTTTGCATTGCATGAATAAATATAAATACTATTTTGTGACTTGTCAACAATATCTGCTAGTGATGCAAAGCTGTAGCATATCCTAAGTACTAACAGCCCCATTTGTGAGATATTAAGCCCTCTTCATTCCTCTTGGATTCACTGGCATTAACAGTTCTCAAGGCCAGATGGTTTTTCACTACACTGGAAGATGCAGAGGAACAGTAATAACGATGATCACTGAAGTTACAAAGTATTTTAGCTCAGCTCCACAACAGCCACTAATTACTTCAGCTCTAAAATTGCTCAAGGTGAGGTTCCACCTAACAAATCTTTTGATGGTTCAAGTCACTGCTGGTCTTTTCTGGATGAGTTTAGGTCTTTATGAGCCAGTGCATAGCAGGAAGAACAGCAGGGAGGGCAGGAGAACGGGGTAGAATTCTCTTAAACCAGCTCTTCCATTGAAGCATTCATAACAAGAAAATGGAGAAGAAATTCAGTGCCTAATTAGAGAGGCCTTGAGGGTTGTTGAATGCACGAAAAGTTGAAATTTTTTTATGGCTGGGGTGTGTGTGTGTTTGTTTGTTTTTGGTTTGGGGGTTTTGTTTGTTTTTTGGGTTTTTTTTTAAATAGCACAAAGTTGGTTGCACACATATCATGGACTGTGATATCTTCTCATTACAACCTGATTTATGGTCTGCTGAAGTCACGAAGAAGTTGTTCCTTGCCTACATTATGGACCCTGAAGGAACTGCGTAGCCTATTGATAAGGAATGAAGAGCTCGTTATGCCAGTGGAAAGGCCCCACAATTCAAGGCAAATTGAAATATCACTGCAATTTTTCAGAAAGTTAAGGCAATATTTTTAATGATGAGATAGATGCATGTGCAAGTCTGAGCCACTTCTGCTGCTCGTCTCTAGTTGTGGTTTATGTGGAAGCAGGTGGGGAGGAATGAAAAACTGTTCTGTGCTCAGAATGTAAAGCAGATGCTTCTGGTTCTTCTCTGGCACTGGTGTGATTTTGTCTGGATGGTCTTCCCATTGTTCATCCCTGTCCTATCAGATCACCTGTAAGAGAAATCTTTTAATTAGTTTGCAGTTACGTTTGAGACAGATGAGCTTGGCAGGAGAAAACACAGGCAGCAGTGCTGGGTTTTGAATTTGACTCTGAGAATCTGTGTTATGTTTTCCCTGAAGTGAAACCTGGTTCTCAGGTCCCACTTGGAGCTGCTGGGAAAACCCTGTCTCCTGCACGTTCAGCCTCCACTTAAACAAAAGCTTCAGTAGAACATAAAAGTTGTGAGTAGGATGGAAATTATCGAGTCAGTGGGGAAAGTGTGGTGCAGGAACAGAAAACAGACTGCTGAGCTGACTTAGACCTGTCATGTGTCAGTTAAACAGATAGCTCTGGTTTCTAACTCAGACTGTTTCAGACAGGATTTCATTTTGTCCAGACTAGATAAGTAGTGGTGGTGTTTAGTTGTAGGCAGTGGCATGGCAACTCATGGCTTCAGTTTATGTTTTTGATGAGGGGTAGTCTCTGGTTTTGTTCAGTCAGGGAGAGCAGACATTGCAGGGCAGGTCTGGAGCTGGGAAAGACATTTCCTTTGCTCCTGGTAGGGAGTGGAATAACAAAGTTAATGTTCCACCCCACTTTTAAATCCTGTTTTCTATGATATGGCTGAACTGTAGACAGAGATTTAGCTCTCTCTCCATATGTTGAGATGTGAATAAAAGCCTTACGGATTCTGAGGAACAATGGGAACTTTACAAGGAAACAACAAGTAGCAACAGTGAAAATTCCAGTTGTAGTGTGCGTGCAGTTTTTTAAACTGGTATGTTATAGGCCATTCAGTGTTAACCTAAACGGGGAAAAGTGCTGCAGCAGATACAGCTATCACTTATTTTGGTATTTCCACTTGAAATTTGCTTGGTAATATCAATCTGCAATACAACAGTCATTAACCCTCATTAACCCTATAGAAGTATGATCAAGACAGGTGGTCCCAATAGGACAAATAGAAGAGAGGTCTTATGCAGTAGGCCATGAAGTAAGTTGGAAATTATCTCCAAATAAATCTTGAAGATGAAACTAAGTGAAAAAGCACAATAAAGTAAGGAAAGCATGGTAGTGCTGAGACAAGCAGTAATTTATTAATGTTTGTCTGCAGAAAAGTAAAGAAACTCTGCATATCTGTTTTGCTTAATTATCTGGTTGACCTCAGTGAAAAGAAAAGCTGAAGTTAAATGCATAACATTTCTCTTTACAGTGTTTTTTCTCCCTTCCTTTCTTATGAGTACCCATGTGGTTTCTCTGCTTCTAAGCAGAGTGATAGCTCCAGTCATTTTAATAACCTCTGAGAAAGTGCTTCAGGACATATTTGCAGAGCTGAGGTTGCCATGCCACAGCCTTGTCTCCTCACCATGCTCCAGATATTGAACCTTCCCGTAACTACAATTACAACATAAACCACAAAATGTAGATTTACAGATTGTTTTCAACAACACCCATTCAAATTTACTTATATTTACACTAGAAAAATTAGGGTAAGTGCTATTGTGACCAGAGACAGAGACCGAGATCAATAACCAACCAATTCTTGGCTAATAAAGCACTTCTCTAAGGTCTATGGTTGCTTTATTCTGACTTTGAGGTTGGCCTCTAATGTCTTATCCATTGACTTTTCCCGTAAATATGTCTAATAGAGACCAAGCTCAACCCTGAGACAAAAAGATACACTCTGTTTGGTAAGAATTGCTAATTAACTTGGTATGTAAAATCTGTAGCTACTCTCTGCTTTTAGCTGGTCTTTGGTGGCAAATATGAATCTGTAACACAGGTATAAAAGTTAAAAATTAATTCTAAATATATAGGCAGGGGTTTCCTAAAGTGGGAAGAGGTGCAAATCTACTTATTTCTTATCTTTTCAGCATGAGAACCTGTGCAGCAAGGAAAATGACTGCTGTAGAACACATTTGAGGTGGTGTAACAGGATATCTTTGTCATGGGCTCTGGTCATATATATTTTACATACATCGATTAAAAGATAAAAGGGTTTTGTTTTGCTTTGTTTTTGACAAGAGAAACGAGTTAGCGTTGCTTTGCTTTTGCTAATCCATAGGAGCTACTAAATTAAGGTTTAATGCCTGGGTGGTCTTTGCTGTGTTGCTCCAAGCCGCATCCAACCTGGCCTTGGACATTTCCAGGGATGAGGCAGCCACAGCTTCTCTGAGCACCCTGTGCCAGGGCCTCACCACCCTCACTGGGAAGAATTTCTTTTTGATATCTGATCTGAATCTACTCTTTTTTCAGTTTAAAGCCATTCCACCCATGTGGAGTGTTCATTGGAGCTGTTGGAGTAAAGAAAGGACAACCTCCAACTGTTGTTCTTGCTGTTGGTCTGGAAACAATGGAAGAAAGACCAAAGGTTATGACCAGAAGGGTGCAAATTTCTGTGGTAACAGCCTAATCTGACGGGATACTTCATCTGAAGTAGCCTGCACATTAATGATAGTGAGTTTTGCATCAGGAAACAGGCAAACACCCCTTTGAAAGGTGTGTGGTGACACCGTGTGAGTGGATAAAGCTAATGAGGTTCCATTAGCGTCATTGATGTCATGGTGGGTTACAGCAGCAAATTATGTTCCTTTTATTAAAAACGTTAAATAGTACAGATTATTGTTGTATTGTCAGTTCAAAATGTTCTAGTGATGCCTTTAATTTTAGCTCTCAGATTTTCCAGATTCTGTATTTCATTAATTAGTATGTAACTCTGAGGCCTCACCATAGCGTTAGCAAGCGTTAGCAAGCTCTCTTCACAGCTTAGTTAGACAAAAAAATCCTTTTCCAGCCCAAGGACACTGTTGCAGCTTCAGGCCCAAAAAGTATCACCAACAGTGGATTGAGGAGAGCAGTCTGGGAGGATGGGGCTCTGTAACTTGAAGCTGTAACTGGACAATTGACCCCAATATATAAATGGACCAAAACTTATAAAAACTTATGAAACTCATGACCGGTCATCCATCTTGTATCCATCTTGGGTAGAGCCATGGCCAGGATTTTGTACTGCCCAAGGTGTACCCTCTGAAGGCCTTTTTAATAAATGCCTACTTTATTCCTTTAACATTGTCCAGCCTCTGTTTCAGGTTGCCTCTTTAGGCATCACTAGTTCAGATTCTCAGGATCTGCTCTGAGTACATTAGAGCATTTCTAAGTCCTCTTGACATCAGAGCTAGGAGAATGTACCCATCCAGCCTGCTTCCACGCCTCTGTGGGACTGGCAGATGAATTAAGACATGCTGCTGTGGTTATTTAAACCTGGCACACACCGCATTTCTTACCTTACTCACCTGCATTGCTCTGTAGACTCCTCAGGTGGCAGGACAGGTGTCACACCATCGGTAGGGCAGGGGTGTGACAGAGTGGATGCAAGTCCTGTTCACAGAGCACTGCTCCTCAGCTTCAAAGACTGAAAATGGAAGTGGAAAATGAGGATGGAAAGCTTGGTGCGTTGCTGATCTAGGCAAGAGAGCCTGGTAAACTCAGCTTTGTAAGGGAAAAGGGTAACAGTGTGAGGTTAAACCACTGGTTATACTTTAGTCCTTGTCTGGAGGGTGAGAGCATCACAAAAGATAAATCGTGCTACTTGTCAAGTACACGCTCACCTTTCGATAGGGCGAGTTAGAAGGGTGGTTTTCTTTGGTGGTTCCTCATGGTGCACATGGTGCGACAGCACTTTCAGGGATGGTTGTATCCCCCACTATGCTCAGGGCAGGGCTGTGCCGGGTGCTGCAAACCCCCACATCTCCCGTGTCTGCCTCTGGAGCATTTAAAGTTTGAACAAGGCTAGACAAAGAGTGCTGATCCTTAGGTCTGATGGAGTTTGGAAGCTGTTGGAGAGTCAAACTGAAGTCAGAGAGGATTACACAACTCGGACTTGTGGGTCTGACCCAGTTGTCTAGGTTGTTGCTACTTTATCCAAGTGGGTTCCACAGAGGAAGAACAGCTGTTGGATGTTGCCTTCCAGGTGACAATATTCTATTCAAACACATCCAAATTAACCACTGAGAAGTGGTAGGTCATTCTTGCCATTTTCACTTGGGGTGTCACACACTTTCCAAGTGATGTGACTCTGTCAGAATTAGTCGTGCTTGCATCAGAAGATCTCTGTATTGTTACAGTGAACAAAGCAATTAATATGTCTTTAATTTACACCTAACAAAACAAAAAGCATGCATTTATTCCGTATGACACGTAGACAAATTTTTCTTTAAAAACAAAGTTTCACGCTGTGACTACAATTAGTGTAATTGTCAGCTCTTCTCTAAAAACAAATATGTATTAAGAGAAAAGCCAGTATTGTGCCCTCCTCTGGTGTGAAAATGAGACAATCAAAATCTATTGTAATTACCTCAGTGATATTATAATTAGCAACGATTAAGTTATTCCATGCTGTTTTATTCCTCTTGGCTACAATTAAAAAAGTATATATCTTTCTGTTGCACATTACCACTGATCATTTTACCTCCATACATGTCTTGTAAGTGGATAAATTAGAAGTAATTTTAAAGCACAACTCCGTTAAAACATATATCTTTCTATTTAACTGCTTTAACCCTTTGCAAGATCCCTACGTCTTTTAACATCTGTGAAAAATAGCCTTGTTTGTTTGTTTTTAATACTCTGTGGGCCATTAAACCAAAGCCATAAAAATGTGGAGAGTACCCTACTTACTGGTAATAAATGATCTAGGTTTTCAAAAGTCACTATTCTAAGTGACAAACGAGTGATGGCAGAGACGTTTTGAGAGCAGGGACTCAGCATCACACCAAAATCCCTTTAGGATCCACATTCCTCCCTCTGTACCCCCAGGGGGTTTCTGGTAGGGAGACATGCTTTGGGCAGCCCAAGGTCACATTTTTCAAATGTAGTGATTTGCATTACTTTCAGGAAGGAGAAGAAAATACTAGAAAGAGTGTATCTTTACCTGATAGACCAGGTATTATAGTCCTTGAACATTTGCTGCTGCTGAAACCTCAGGTCGAGCTTCATCTTCTTCCTGGCAGCTGGTGCATCCATGGGCTGTCCTTATGCAAGGACTGAAGTATTCCCAACTCTTTTCTGTTTTTTTTTTTTTCTTCCCTAAAAGAATCTGTTTCACCTTGTGAAAAAGAACATGGGTTAAGAAGGGGGAGGGCTGACTTTGGCCCATCTAGTATTTCAAGCCTTCAGGTGTAACAGAGGAGATCAGTATTGTCAAAAGGTATTTTCTGTATTTTCCCATTAAATATTACAAGATAATCCACAAGCATCTGTGTCCCAATCATCAAAGCAAAGGCACTCACACTCAAAGATGAATAGAACTAATTTCAGGACTGCTGCAAAATATCTAAATTCTGTGTCCAAGAAGTTGAGAGCAGATGCTTAAATCAGACAGATAGGAAAAAGCATCAGTCAGTTTTACAACAGATATTAAAAACCCCAAAATAAATCCCCCAAAATTCAGCCACAGTCAGTTTCCCTGAATGAATAATTGCATTGCTGACCAAAAAGAAGCAGCAAAGCAGTTGAAGAATTGTATGATCCACAGATCTAATGTATTAGCTCTAGGAGGAAATTCTTTGTTCTTTTGAAACTCCCTGTCCTGTTTGCATCTCCATAACTATCTTATAATAGTTAATTTTCAATCTTCATGCTATCAGACTTGAAATCTCTACCTGATCATCCAGTCTAGCAGTGCTTATTTTGGCACCACTCCAGGACTAAACATGGCAAGTCCTAGACCTTGGACCAGTGTAATTTTCGTTCCCTGCTAAGTGCCTACATTTTCAACCACACAGAGGCAGAGCTCTGAGCCTCAGGCTTCCTTTGTGTGCATGTCAGTGATGTTAATAATGTCTCTATTGGTATCTTGTCTCTGAAGTGAACTCCTAAGGCTTTCATTTTGTGAGTGGAAATCCTTTCTAAAAACGATTCCATCTCTGACTCTGTGTGGGGTGCTGCAATCTAGTCTCATTAGAGGCAGAGAAAGCTCTTAGGCCAGCAATGGAAAGACAACAGGAAACTTTATTTCATCCAACTTTACCCCCCAAATTAATCTATGATTTGGTTTTTTATTTTAGTCATTAAGTGTCTGGGTTTCAGATCTCATACTAAAAGGTCCCTGTCCTGAGGTTCAAACTCCTTCTTTTATGGGAGTTAATGATGTTCTTCACCTTGCAGGTTGATAGTGCTAAAAGTGATATTCTGAATATGTTGGGGAGCTGCTACTAAATTCCAGAGGACCACTAATTCCTCCTTTTCATATTGGTGAGGGGAGGTGTGTCCTGAAGGGGAGCTTCTGGCTGAACCTGAGGGAAGCCTTTACTCTGCATTGAACCAGCTACACCACCTGTGTGAGCACAGGATGCAGTTTAGCTCCTGCTGCAGCTGACTGATTCTTCTTTTAGCTTGCAACTCATTCTTTCACCTCTGCATTTCTATTCAGAATAGTTGGGATATTTTTAGAAACCTGTGTGCACCAGACATAGGAGAAGACACAGGTAGGTAAAACAGAATAGAGTAGATCTCTCCAGCAGTGGAGCATGTGTATAGTACTAATGATATTTATTTATGTCAAATGTTGGCTGAAAGTCTCTTCCTGTGAGTGACCAGCCTAAGATGTGGCATGTATGAGTTGGAAAGCACCTGGATGCTGTAGGGAGCCTGTCAATGCCCTCATTTATGTTGCATTTCCCTCCCAAATACGCTTATGCTTCACTAGGTTTGAATGCCTTTTCTTCAATGCATTCCTGCCCCCTCAGATGCTCCTTAGGCACTCCTGTATTGGTATGATTTTGAGTTTTAAATGCTACTTATTTGTTTACATACTGAGCACTCATTCAAGACCAAGCGTTGTGCAGGAGAAAAAAAAAAATGTAGCTCTGGAGTCTCAACATTCCTGCTTATGAGAGGTTTTAAAGGTGCTTCGCTGCACGCAGCCAGATGTGCCCGTGCTGGGCAGAGTTATTTATAGGCACCACAGAGTAGCAATGCTTCATTACTGGCCTTATGAAGATTGCGCCGTAAAAGAGCTTGGCAGTGGGGTTATCAGAGTTAATGCCACATGAAAAACGGCGGTGCTGGCAGGCCTGCTGCGGGTGGAACACGTCCTCGCGCTGCCACGGGTACGGCAGGGGTTTTCACTCCTGCCTTTTGGGCTTGCCTGCCCTTGGCAGTGCCACCACCCCTGTTTTCAGTCAGGGGCTGGCTCACCAACCCCCCTACGTCTCCCTGCCACTGCGTGAGCAGGTCCAACAGGTGCCAGTGGTGACTGAGCTCGGGCTGGGAATGCGCTGCACGGATGCAGAGGCACTTATTCAGTGATAGCATACTGATGTTGATGTACAGAGCTAGCCAGGTTTTCAGAGCTCGTGGAAAGTCTTCATCCTTATGCCCTCTAAGGATTCTCTTTCCCTTTAATGTGGAGGACTGAGTCTATGCCATCTTGCTGACAGTAATACAGAATTAGCAAGCTAATCCTGTTCCTCACTGATGATCAAAGGTAGGGCCTTGTAAAATGAGAAAAGAAAAATGCACAGACCAGAGTGACAAAAATAAACTGAGAATAACTCCCTTATTGCTGCTGAAGTGCTCAGTGCCATGCTGACAATGAGGAGCAAAGCCAGAACGAGCACTTCCCTGTTAGCATGAATGTAGCCCATGTCGTTAGAGTAAGGAAATGATTTTAAGTAGATGGAGCTGTGCTGCCTTTTGTACACAAGAAAGGCTAATCCCATTAAAAGTAATGGTCTGAGATTGCTCACTCCAAGTACTGTTAATGAGTTAAGTTTGCTCGGTGTGTAATGAGTGCTCCGTGTTCTTTATGTCCTCCTTGCTGATGAAGTGCATAGCAGGAGCTGTCAGAAGCTTAATTATGAAAATTTCCATGAGTGAGAATATCATTTTAAGAAGCAGAGGTAAATAAATGGCATTTGTGGGCATCATTGGGTGGAGCACAGAGGGCACTCTGCTTTCCTCATTTTTCGGGTAGTGTTTGGAGAGCTCAAATTTAGGCCTGAGTTACTTGATTTTTATAATGTCAGACCTAAAAAGCCATGTGAAAAATTGCATTTCCAGGTAGGTGCAACTGCACAAACTCAGAGCAAGTCTCTTCTATAGCACAGTCTAATTTCCCCTTAGCCTGTAAAGGAGTTTGAAACCTGTGACATTATTGACATCTGCTTTCTCCTTTCTTCCCTACCTGTTCATGAGCTTCCATGAGCCAAACTGCAAACGTCCCAAATCGTGCTCCTATCTTTATTTAAATCCAGTAAATTTTGGCTTGGATGTAAACATCACTTGTATATCCACTTGGTTATCATGGCCACAGGGATCAAACTGGGAAAATTCTTCACATGAGGCATTTGGCCAGCCCAGGGAAGATGCAGGACACACTTGACACACCATTTCATACATGCGGGCAATCACTGAGTATTTGGAGGACCAGGTCCCAACTTAGACCGAGTCATTATGCAATTTTTTTTTTTCACAACATGAAAATAATTATATTGATTAAGGCACCTTGGAAGGGACAGAAAAGCATCTTATGCATATGCAGGAGGGTAACAGTTTAGAGTTTTCTATCTTTTTGCTATTGAACAGGAGTGTTTGATCAGCGATACAAATGCTGCTTGGCAAGGAATGTTGACTGTATCAGACAACATATGGTTCTAGAGTACACATTTGCAAATTAAGTGGTATCTGGTCACAAAATGTGTTCACTTTTTATTTTAAAACACAACTCGCTTCCCCCCATTTTCAGTCACAGCCCATTTAATTCAGTGAGTAGATTATTCAATAAAAAACACTCTTGGATATAAGACAGATCGGATTCAATATAAAAAAAAATCTTAACAGTGACATTAATAACCTCAGTTCCAAGCTCAGTACTTGTTAGCCAGATCAGCCTCCAGCACAGTATTAATGTATCCATGAAAAGGAGGAAAGAAATTGTAGGTGCTTTTATTTCATATCCATATCTAAGCTCCTTGGCTGGTGACAGCCACTTTAAAGCCATCAGCACTTGGGAACTGGGTTGTTTTTGTTTTTTAATAACGAGGTTTTCAAGCCATGATGACTGCTCTGTTAATTGGGATGCCATTTGTAAGACCTTGAGACCTGGCTCTGATCATGAAAAAAAGATCAGATCCCATGGACAGAGATTCCAGGTTGAAACCTGCATATTTAGGGAAAAGCCTGAGTCCAAATTTTGCCAACGTTGTCTAATTTGCTTTAAAAGAACAAACCTCCAAAACCCACTTGCAAAATTATCCTAAGCCTCAGGCACATGAAGCAAGTCCCGAATCTCATTACTAAATTGTCTTCTGCTTTTCACTTAGGCCTGTATCTGAAAAGACTTTTATGTAACTAAACTCCAGTGGAACTTTATAGGAGTTTAAACTCTCAAAGAGAATGTAGGCTCTGGCCTGTTGTATAAATCCATGATAGCCTGACTGTAAAGCACCATTTTAAATAGTATTACTGCATGTATAAATAAAATCAGGCCTGTTAGAGAGAGTTTACTTTCACTGGGTTGAGACTGTTCTGCTGTGTGACATTTATGAGATGACAAAATTAGCCTGTGCCACCTGGTATTGCTCTGTTGGAACTCTTCCTTCTTTGTATTGCAATTAATTTCCTACCAAAGCTGCAGCAGAGCAGTATCAGTGCTTTGATTTTCAGCAATCTTGTGAGACAAAGTTCTGGGCTCTCTTAAAGTTCCTATTAATTCAGCTACTGGGCAAAATAAAAACAGGGAAACAGTTCCTTATAATGTGCGGAGTGGCAGACCTCAAACTAGCCCACTACAGCCAAAGCAAACTTTGCTTGCAGGGATAGTCAAGTAACTGAAGTTTCATAGGGTTAAAGGTGTTTCTGTCATGACTCCTGCTCTCAGGAATGCAGAACTTGGTGGCTCCTACTGCTTATTTCTTGTAAATTCTCATTAATTTCTTCTAAATTCAAAAGGCTGATAGCCATGAAGTAAGGAGGCGTGGATGCTGAAAGGTCTTGGAGCAATAGATGTTGAACAAGTTGTTAAACAAGAGAATTGGATGTCTTTTTTCATCGCTCTGTATGTAGTATTGATTGATTGGAGTTTGAATAGGTATTGGTTTTAGATAAGCAAGACAAAGTGAAAGATCAACAGCAGCCAGAGAGGATGAACGGCGAAAAGGACTGTGAAGATGGTATCTTGTGAGGATCTGGCTAGACACAGTTCTGCTCTCTTTTGTGCTGCTTTAAATCTAAAGTCACTCTGTAGAACCCACAGACCTAATGGACTAACTTCGAGAAGATTAATTCAAGAGAGAAACTCAGTTTAGGGTGATGGAAAGGCCGAAACTCAACAGTTTGACCTATCAAGGATAATTTGTCAGTGGGTATATTTTGATTGCACACCCTAATTTTCTGGTGGGTACCAATAATATTATGGAAAATAGGCGGGAGACGGGCAAATCTCACTTGAGGGCAGTGGCAGTGAGGGAGAGCTTTGGGTGAGAGAGGGGATCCGTGAGAGCCCTAAAGTAGGGAATGCAGATCTAGGCCTTGCTTGATCACAGATACACCATGAAAATTTGTGCCAGTTAAACCAGACTTCTCAAGCTCTGGGGTTTTGTTTGTTTGTTTGTTTGGGTTGTTTGTTTGTTTGTTTATTGTGGGTTTTTTTTGTTGGGGTTTTTTTGTTTGTTTTTTTTTTTTTCCTGTCCTGTTCTTTATTAGCAGTTTCTAATAGTGCCTAGCTGAAGGGACTCTCGACTTCAAGTGGAGCAATATACATTTGTTCTGTAATTAAGAAATCAAATTAGCAGGAGTGCGGATGTCATCCATCCACTTCATGCCTTTAGGACATGAAAGTAATAAACTGACAGTCTCTCTGAGCTGAGTGAGATGCAGAGATGGGTGTAGAAGACCTTGCAAGGATAATTGCACAAGCAGCCCACGAAGGAAGTGAGTTTGTGAGTGCAGTGCTGCACTGTAGGACTGACAGCAAGGACCGCCACGCTCTGAGAATAATCAGCTTGTGATGGGGAAACTGCCTGTTTACAGTAGAATTGGTGAATAGTTTAGCTCTGGAGATCCTTTTCTCTTGAGAAACGGAGAATTTCTGTTGAAATCATTCCAAGCTAAGTACTGGAGGTGGTCCTGGCTACCAACACAGAAAAAATATCCTGAGTCTGACCTTTCCTGGACTTACAAACTTAAAAAAGACCCCGAAGAAGGCTCTGGAGGTAGCAGTGCACTGTGGTTACTGCTGTGTAAGCAATGCCAGCCCATCTCCCTCAGCCTCACCAGCCTTTTGTTTTTCTTTTTACTGAGATTAGAAAGTGGAGCATTTAACTTTGACTGTGAAGTCCTTTGCTGTATGTCACAACCTCTAATGTTAGAAAAGCCACCCCTTTTACTTAAACACTTAATTCAATTTTTATTGTGCAAATTACGCTTACCCAAGCAGTACTGTTTAATTGATTAATAAATTACCATTGACTGTCAATGTTCTTGGATTTCCTCTCTGTGCTATTGGAAGCACTGCTGACAGTAATTAAATAATCATTTCATCACCAGTGATGATTGAGTTTATCTAATTCAGTAGCTCTCTTATGTACCTAGTGTTAAGTTTGGACTCTTATAGGGTTATATTGATTGATGGAGGAAGACCAGAAAGATAGCTATCATGGGTTGTTCCTTGCATTCAGAAGAGAAGGTAAGAATTGTCCTGATGGGTTATTTGATGCTTTTTAAAAAAAATCCTTGATACCCATAGTGTTGTAACATGGCTCATTTAAAGTTCAGATTGTAGAACCCACTAATTTGTGTTTTCACTAATGTAGAAAAAATATCTAATAAAATGATTGCTGTTCAGAAAAAAAAAGAAAAAGAAAAAGAGGAAAAATCCAGCTTAATCACATTACCCTAAGTAAACCTTTAAAAATAATGGCAGACATGTCCACATACAATATGTTTAAAAATGTATCCTCTCCATCTCATCAAGTAAATCACTCAATTAACACTTTCTATTTCATGCACTTCTTAAGCAGCACCTTGTAGCTCTCCCAGGGATCACCAGTAACACCAGGTAAAGTGTTCCCCAGTCAGAACAGATATTTGGGGTTGACAAAAATATAACTGAGATAATTGTATTGAGGGAGAATGATGAAATGTGACAAGCAACAGGAAGAGCTCATGGAATTTTCCTCAGAAGAGTTGTCAGGGCACAATTCAAGCCCAATTGATCAGGGATGGCTTTAGAAAAATGAAATTAATTCTACCGTCATAACAGAGGCAGAGCAAATGAAGGGACAGAAGCTCAGCTACTTGGTGATTAGTACTGCAAATTCTCCTGGAGGCAAAAGTGGCATTTCCAGCCTAAAGTCAACCTTTTGCAATTTGGAGATGAGTGCATAGTGTCAGGATCTATAATCTGGGTGTATGGAAATGCTATGGAGAATTGTGGGTCATCCCCAATTTCAATGTTGCATTTTTTTGTTAAGTTTGGGGCTAAACTTTCACTGTAAAGTGTGCCAAAAGTAAGTGTGATTGTTGGGAGAATGGGAAAATCTGAAATTAAATATGCAAAACTAGTGAGTGGCTGACAAAAGATGACCTCAGGGACACGTGTTTTTAAAGGAACACCGCAGGCTTTGTGTCTGATCACAGAAGGAATGTCTTTGGAGGATCCTTTATTATAATCAAGGGAAATTTCTCTACCACATGCATTACACGTGACATTTAGAATGAAGGCCCAAGTCATGTACAGAAAGTTCCTCGTTCATAAGTACCAGGTGGTTTTGAGTCTAAATTTAATGAGGGTGAAGAGCAAAATACCCTGAAAGGGAGCAGAAGAAGCACTCACGCAGCTTTTCTGACAGTGACAAACTATCTAAGCTCTGCACTTTTTGCTTTATGATGCTTCTGTCACCTCCTCAATGAAAATGCCATCTTATTATGTACAGTGGGTGTACATTATTCTATATCTATTCTAAATCATTTGACTATTTTGGCTCTCCATTAATGGCAAATTAGAGTAAAACTCTAAAGGAAATGTCTGTGATGACTCTGTGAGCGCTGAAAGAATTAATTATGATTGATTTTGTTAATTAAGTTCAGTGGCTAATGTCTTTACAGTAATGGGATGCTTAAAAGACAGAGGCAGTGTTAAGTGTTGCACCTATAGCTGAGTTGAAGAGGTTCATTGCAGGGTGGGAATCCATCTCCATGGACAGGACAGGCAGTCAGGGAGTCACTCTTTTACTGTAGGCTCAGGTGCTTTAGATGAAACTTGTGGTAAATAATTATCCTTGTTTATGTGGCACCAAATATATTATGTTAAAATGATATTTCTGCCAGTTCTGTTTTCATACTAGGTCTAAGGGTTTGGGAATGATTTTGGTCCAGGTTTTACTTTTGCTCATGTTCAGTTTGTCAATCACCTGCCTAGGGACTCAGTCTTTCCCATTCAAAACTGGCTTCCCAGAATCTGCTTTCATGAAATATTTATTAGTGAATCCTCATGGAAGGTGTCTTTGCCCTGTGGCAATTGCCTTCACTCCTTATTCCCTGTATTGTTCCTGTGTCCCCCTGTTGAATTTAGAAGAATAAAAAAAAGACTGAATCCACCCTGTGAACGCATTCTCTCTGTATGTATATACGCACATATGTGCACTCCTGTGGAGTTAGAAGCAGCAGAAGAAAAGATTTGTAATTGATACATATTTTGCTTCCAAAATGCAAAACCCCTGGTTTGGCACTGGCAAGATGTTGCAGCTGGGTGGCAAAAGCTGACTTTGTCCTCGTGACAAACATACTTCAGATAAAAAGCCTCAACACAGATCCTTCTGAGGCATTGTGTGCTATCTTGAACAGGCACCATAATGCCCAGTGTAGACTTGGCCTTGAAAATTATTTCTGTAGCTGGGTATATGTTGCTTTAAAAGAAAGCTGCCACTTTCTATCCCTGTACCCTTGCAGAAGCTTGCCAAAAAAGGTTTCCCTCTTTTTCCTGCAGAATTATTTGTTTTTCCTGACACAAAGGAGAGTGCTTTGTCATTGTTTTCTGTATAACATTGATGGATTTCATGTTGAATGGGTATTGGGTTTTAGTTAAACATGACAGGGGAAGAGATTTATAGGCAGCGGCCGCAGAGGTTGTTTGAAAGGCCCAATAATGCTTCACTGCACAGATGTGTTTTCAGTGTTCTCTGATGGTAAAGAACCAACCGGCTCATATACACTCCACCCTCATTACGGAGCAATCCTTGAAAAGCCGAGTGTTAACAACTATATAGGTTTCTTTCTTTGGAGTTTCAAAGTAAACAGGATTCAAGGAGCGGCCTTATGTCAGGAATGCTGTACTAATGAGGACAAATTATATTCTAATCAGGTTTCTCCATTATTAATTCCCTGTTATTCTGCTCTCTTTTTTTTCCTCCTCTCCTCCTCTTTGTGTCCAATTTAAAGTTGCAGAAGAAACATGGGGTGGAGTGTTTTTCTTCTGGTGCTTGTTATTCATATTAAGTAGTCTATTCTGCCTTTGGTGTGATGGTGGGTGTTAAGAATTTAAATCCCCCCTAATGCATTGATAGGATAATATGTATCACCACCCAGAAAAAAAATCCTATATGGATCTCAGCAGCTAAGGGATACTGGTGTGGTGTGTTATTTCTACCCACTAAACATAACTCATTCTAGTTCATTAAGTAATTTAAGGATTTTCTTACAGACATTTTCATATTTTGCTTCTGTAGGGAAATTTGAAGAAGCGAGTAGATATATATAATGCATTATTATAATTGCATCATTCTTTCTTTGTTCTTCTCTAGCTTTTACACACACTCTTAAAGCAAATTCTACCACAAAATTAAAGCACTATTAAACTATAAGTATGAATAAATAAATCTTATTTGCCTGCATAGCATCTTGTTTATTTTAACGGTGGCCCTTGGTTTGGCTCATGTTTGTTAAATACTCCATCAGGAAGCACATGCCAGCTTGGCTTTCATGGAGGGCAGGTGGTGAACCCTGTGAAGCACCAGCTCACAGAGTGTGTGCTCTCTGTGAGCAATCAAAATGCATTTGGGTCTAGATTCTGAAACTTCTGCAGTTTCCGCCACAGTCATGAATCCTTACCTTACAATCCTGAGCAGATTTGAAACACTCAGGGCCTCTTCAGCATCTTCCCAGGAGCTGGAGAGCTGCAGGAACATCTTAGTGGAAGGAAGGGTCACCAAGTCCAGTCCTCTGCCACTGAAGGCTAACTCATCATAAAATTCCCTTCATCAAATGATTAAGCTCCATCTTAAAAGTCGTCTGCTACATTTAGCACTGCTCAGATTGTTAGAAACATCCTCCTCCTTCCTGAGTAAGTATGTTGCCCACCAACACCTTTTTTTTCTTATCCTAGCGCTGTCCATAGTTTTGGGTTTGTTCTTTATTTACCTGCCCCAGTCTCACTTTGCGCTCATCCTCCAGCAATTATCTCCCTCTCATTCTGCAAGGCCAAATGGACCAAGCCTGTTTTAGTCATCTCTTGAAAGATGGGCTCATTTCTTCTCACCAGCAGGCCCTTCTTTCCAATTTCCAAGAAATACTCTTTCTTGGACATCAGTTTTCAAATGCTGCAACTTAAGCTGGGTAAGGACTCAGAAGGAACTGGTATTGTGGAATTAGCACATCCTCACCTTCACTAGAGAAATCTAACCTGCTGAATAGAGAATAATTCCTTTGCAGCTGGATATATTATGTTGATGATTCCCAGCAAGATCACTGGCTTCTTTCTCTTTACTCATTCCCAGCTGCTGAGAATGAATTTCCAGCAGAGATTCCTGTTGGGCCCCACAAAGCCTTGCACTTGGAGTTTTTTAATTGAGCCCTCCTTCCTCCCTGAGGTCATCAAATATTAGTAGGATCCTCCTCTGTCTCGAGGCTGAGGCATTCATCTCTTGAAGAACGCACCCCAAAAGTCTCCCAGACTTGTCCCAAAACTCAAGGAGTTCACTGTACAATGTTGCTTGTACCTCCTCTTCCGGAGCTATAACTTAATTTCTCATTGGGCAAGCTCACCTGGTTTGAAAGCACACAGTAAAGAAAACTCTTACATTAATTGAAGACTCATAATGAATTCGGGTGAAAATTTTGGAATAAGATGGATAGAGCTGAATGCTGTATTTGTGTGCATGTTAATAACAACCACAGTTTGTTCACACAGATATTTGGGTACCAGTTTACCTTCAATCTGTAGATGCCATTCCAGAAGTACAACTGTCATTAAGATTCTCTCACATCTTCTGTCATAAACCCAATTATAAAATACTTCTGGGATGAATTGATGTCCTACTGCCTTTGTCATCTCTGTCCTGAGCATTTGAGATATTTGCATATTCTGGAGCACAGAATGACCCTTCTGGAGTTTGGGTTATTTTTATAATAGTATTTAACAGTTTCTAATCCCAGAAGTAATTTCCTTCAGTCCTGTCTTGTGCTTGGGTTTAGGGCATCTTGAAAAGAGAAAAGATCCTGAAAATTTAATGCAAGGCCCCTCAACTTCCTGAAGAAGGTCCCTCATGCGAGGCAAATAGAGGTGACAGTCAACATGGAGCTCACTCCAAGATGGGGGCCTGGTTTTGAGATGGAAATACCCTCAACTGTGTCTGCCTTTAGTTCTTAGATCTCTATCCTGAATCTATGGTCGTCATTGTTATAAATATTTCAGTATTTATATTCCTATTAATGTTTTATAATATTATTTATTAAATACTAGAGTTTCGAGCAATTTGTCATCTGAATAAAGAGTGCATTTCATTTAAAGTCCAGTGTGTGCTGCTAAGTATCAATGTAATACAATGTGTTCAAGATGGTTTTTTAATGCTTATTCCCCCCCTCAAATTGGATGCTGGATTTCAATTTGAATATTGAGCTACCTTAACTGAATTATTTATCAACGTTAATTGGATTTGCAGACAAGTCATTTTTGCACATCTTTTCTAGGAAAAAAATGGAATTCTTTCTGGAAACTTTTAAAAAGCATCAGATTGAGGACATACAGTTAATTAACATTTCCTGTCAAAGTCTTTCTTTACTCCTTTCCTCCTCCTTTCCTTCTCCTTCCTTCCTTCCTGTTTTTCTTTCTTTTTTTTTTTTTTTTCTGTTTAGAAAACAAAAATGTGGGAAAAGATGTTGTAGCTCACTGATTGTAAGCAAAAAGATGTTACAGCAATCTAAATTTAGGGAGTTTTTAATAATGATTATTAATTATTTGCAGTTCTACATTACTTAAATTCTTCAGCCGAGGGGTGAGTCCTGTTGTGTTTAGCACAGCATGAACACAGAATGAAAATCCATTTCTGAATGAGAAAGCTTATTTTGACCACAACAGAGCATCAAGCCTGAATCATGCTATTCACTCTAAATTGTATCTGTGTGATTTTTATGAACATATTTTCCATATTTCTCACTCTTCCAGTAAGCTCTGCAGCCAAAGTTGGGAAAAACCTACTTGTGAGTGGAATCTGTGACGTGACACCATGGAAGCTACTGGGAAATTTGGGAGTTTTGTCTTTGCCCATAGGGTGTCCTTCATTGCTGGTAATGGGAGGATTGAGTCTTAAATGTTACATTGAGGCATGGGAGATTCCTAGTAATTTCCAAATATAGTCCATACTATTTGTGATTAGAAAAAAAAAAAAGTGTTAATATGTTAATCAAAAAGAACATAAATTTTATGCAGTTACTCATAACTTTATACAATGATTACATGTAACTACACTGTTATTGCAGTCTCAAAATTACAGTATAATTATATTTAGTTAATTCCAAAAGCAATTGCTGCGTGGCCAGAATTCATTTATATAAACCTAGACTAAGCACTGAATTGACTAGGAAAGTGAGGTAAATCTAATTGAGATAGATTGAGCAAACCTAATCAGCAGGGATATTTAATGGCAAAGAGAACAAAGAATTAAATAAAGCAATGCAAAGGCTATTCAGAAGAGTGGATATATGAGATAATAGGCCTCTCCATCTCTGATGTCATGTCTGATTCAGTGAGTCATTCCCTAGTATTTTGTTAGTTGGCTGCCAGTTTGCATTATGTGTATATATATATGTATTTATATATGGTGGACACGTATTGCCTTTTTTTTTTTTAATCCAAGATTTTATCCTGGTGTAACACATCCCACCTCCAAATGCTGGTGCTTTGCAAAATCAGGAGGATAATTAAAGACTTGTTTGCTGTCCCCCCTTGTTTACCATTAACTGTTAATGATTCTGTGACTCTGATGAGCCAGAACTCAAATTCCAGTTGTCCAAGGGGGACTTGTAGAGGTGCTGTGGGGTACTCAAGACCTGAGTGGGGCTGGAAAATGCCATGTGGCACCTATGGCGATTACATGTTCCTCTCATATGAAGAGAAGTCACAAGTGAAGGCCAGATGTGAAATCCAGAGTATCTTCAAATATCATTAGGTGGCTGTGGTGGTAATATGAATCAAACCAGAGGCTGTGATACCCTGAGAGCTGAAAAGGAGACCCAAGGCCATTCCTGTGATTCCCACTCCAGGTGCAATCTCCAAGGAACTGCTGGGGAGCCTGAGGGTTGTATTTCGATGGATGTTATTATATCAGCTGATAGTTTCCAGTTTGCAGAACACAGGCTAGTTCTGACCTCATCCCTTGATTGCATCCTTTGATTGCCTCCCTTGAACCAGCTACAGAGAAGATGGGAGGCATCACACAGCAGCTCTCCATCAAAGAGACTCTGCGTAGCAGGATATTGAAAGGATATTAAGATGGTTTTAATGTAGGGGAGGATTTGAAGTAAATAACATATAATGATTTTTTTAAAAGAAGGAAATCTGAAAAATCATCTTGCAGGTTCCTGTAGGTTACTTTCACTCTTAAAAGCTGTAAGTTCATATTGATCTTCCTGTTAGCACACACACAAGGTTTATTGCCTTACAGTTCTCTATACGTGTGTGTTTTGGTTTGGTTGGTGCTTTTTTTTTTTCCTGGCTTGTTTGTTTGTTTGTTTGTGGGGTGTTTTTGGTTTTTTGGTTGGGTTTTCTTGGGTTTTTTTCTTTTTTTGTATGTTTATCTGTCATTTACTACTGTAAAACATCTAATTTAACCAATTTTCCATGTCAACCTCAGATAATATTTTGGAGCTTGGATTTCAGTTTCCTATGCAAACACTGGTTCATATTTCTGAAACTTTAAAGCAAAACTTTCTTGTTTTATATAGCAGCATTTTGCAACTGATGAACTCAAACGCCTTATTTTAGAAAGAATAAAACGACATTGTTAAACTGTGCTAAAACAGGAGGAGAGAATATGCATGGAGGAATTTCCATCCACATATGAACTTTTGAGAGGCAGAAAGAAATGGAAATCCTATTTTTGATGGTAGCAGCTGCAGTACTGAAGTGATGAATCTAGGAACCAAAAGGCAGATGGGTTGTGTGCATGTCCTGGAAATCTGACCTCCTCTGAATGTATAGAGAGAGCAATGGCAGCTTAAAAAGTTGTATTGATGTTTAGGAGATTATTTCTTCTATATGAACACTGATCAATGAATCCACATTTTACAATTCAAAAGGTTTCTTTTTCAGTAGAACAAGAGCCCAGATATTGTGTACGTGGTAAAGTATTCACAGAGATGCACAGCAAAATAATCTTTAACCTTAGAGGACTACTTGGTAGAAGATAGAGCAGGGCTTCCTCTGGGGATTCAGGTTTTCTCTAAAGTACTCATACCATTGTGGATGCTTGTGTTTAAAAGTTTGTTTGAATTTTCCTTTGATTTTCTTTCGTGGTATTTGTCTTAACGGAGCAAGAAAGGGTGGTACTACCACACACATTTGTGTTGGAATTAACTTGTTAAGGGGTTATAACCCAGAGTTTACTAAAACTACTTCTATAAATGTGTTGACTTCACGTACCCACCTACAGTCTACTCACTGGAATTTTGAGGAGGAGCTGAAAACAAAGACTTTAGGGGCTTTGCATATGTGTGAGGCATTTCTCAAGTGTGGCAACGTGAATTCAAACAAGGTGCTTGAAAAACCCAAGTGACATGTTCTGTTGTATCAATGCTTTTAATATCCCGATCGTTGACCTCATACATTTATGGTGTATGTGGTCAAACAGTAGAGCAGAGAGCTGATTGGAATGACTGATAATTCCAGAGGAGTCATTACAACATAATGGTGTCAACATGTACTGCTAGGAGACTCTTAATCCTTGGAACATCAATTTACACTCCGTGTAACCATTGCATGTCTGCACAGACCACAAACCTTGTGTGATGCTCAGTCCTGCCACCAAAAGACACGAGGTTGGGGTAGTTTCCAAGTTTTATCATCCTAATGTTTTGGTATTCCCTGGCTAATATTAAATCCCATTTAGACAGATAGAAATGGTAACAGCACATGCACAGTTAGCTGGGAGCTTGAGTGTGAAACTCAGCAGCGCTGATAAGCGTTTACACAAGTCACCCACTGAACATACTGGAATAATTTGTGCAAGCAGTGGTTCAATCTGAAAGAAACTGGGTTAGATAATAGCTGGAAATACCAAATGTTGTGCTGTGTTACCAACCCCCCATAACACATCATGAATTTTTACAGTATCTGTGCATCTGTACACAGATGGCACGGAGAATTGTGTCGCATCTGACACCACACAGGTCAAGAATGCCTAAATGACATTTGAAAAGGTCCCCAAAACTCCCGTTTGTCATCCATGTGAGAAACAAAAGACCTTTAAATCCTGACCCAGCCCCGTTGGTGGGCTCTGGGCACCTGCAGTGGTAAATGCTGGAATGCAGATTTATGGCCTCTGTGTGAGGTGCTCCCCCAGAGCTGGAGTCAGCCCCCAACAGCCCTGCACTGCCACAGAACTGGGGGAACAAACATGCACAACTGCAGGTCTGGCTCTCAGGACTTCCCTGCTGGAGCCCCAAACACCCACGGCTACTGCTGCTTTGAAGTAGTTTTGGGGTGCTCAACACTCAGGCACTTGTGCTTATTTTCTATGGCTTTCTCTTCTGGTACCATGGGGGTAAACCTGAAGTAATTCCAGCAGGTTCAGTGTAGTTGCTTTAGATTTATACCCACATAAACAGGAACCTTATTTGTCCATTGTTGCTAAAATACGAGGTTTCTCTTTCATATCCAGTGACTTATTTTATATTCCCTTACATCACATTTTATCACAGATAATCCAGGAATACTGTTTCTCTGAGTAATACAATTGTTCTTTAGTGCATGACCAGAGTAAGGGGTATTGTGTCTTTTAGACATCACGTATAGACAAGAAGATATAAATGAGAGTTAATAACCATCAAATGTATCTATTTCCTTTTCCTATAAATTAGCGCAAGCTTTCCTACCGAATTTTGCAAGAAGGAAAACAGACTCCCTCCTGCTGATGTGGGGAAGCAATGCTAAATCTCCCTAAAGATTCACTCTGGCTTCTTACAGCTGTATGTTAGTACCTTTTTATATGCAATTTTACTTCATTTAGTCTTTAAGGTTGTGCCTGAGGTTAGTTTAAAAGGTTAGTTAAATGTTAATGGATGTTAATGCTGCAATTAAATTGTTAAATCAATTGAAAACTGTGGCTCCATCTCTATCTGTGTTAGTGCCGGCCTGAGTTGCATTGGCGTATAAATTAAAAGCTGTAAATCTAGTGAAGTCTAATTAGAGACCAAATTTCTCATTTATCTTATTTTCACAGGACTGTAAGCACTGATAGATAATCAACGAAGGGCTAAAACTTTTTAACATTAAAAAACTATTTTATCTATTTCAGGACTCAGGTGACTGATTATAATTCAGATCCAATTACTGTAAAAGGTCATATGTGAAATGAAGTTCTTACAGACACTACAAGTTTTATTTTACAAGTTTGCATACACTGCTGCACCATCTACATCCCAAAAAGCAAAAGTAAATACACGGTACGAGATTATATAAAAAGGCTCTTCAATTAGCCTCCCTCATGTAACCCTTTGAAGTTTGTGATTTTAGTACATGAGCACATCCAGGCTTCAGTCCTACAGCACATCTTTAAGCTTGCCAGTTTATACATGTGCATGAGAATCCTGTCGGTTCCTGCCTTCTGTAAGTAAAAGTAATTAGCAAGACGCTTAAACACATTTGCCATAGATACAGAGACACAAGTTCTTGAATTTGTGAGAATGATTATTTCCATTGTTACGTTTAAATTAGCTGCTGGCAACCTGCCATTTAGGAAAAAGAAAGAAAGAAAAAAAAAAAGCCCAGGCTATTTTATCTAGCAAGGTCTTGAGGAAAAGGAAATGCTGATCTTAATCCAGCTTGCAGTGCCCCAGTTTTGAGGGTGTTTTCATGCATTAAAAACACATGGTACTTAATGTTAGTTCCTCAGAAGTTAAAAGTGAAATTTAATCATGCTGCTTCTGTTGGCTTATTTTTCCAACACCCCCTGTGATTCTCCAAAGTGTAGATCTTAAAGCTGCAAAAAGGCCAACAACAGATTGCAGCATGAGCATAGGGAGCAGCATCAAGACTCATTAGTTTACAAATAAACCACAAGACAAATGTTTAAAATGTTTGTAGGTTCCAAATCACAGTTCTAAAATTGCATCCTTTTGGTCATGTAGGAGTTTTAAAAATGTTACAGTTTTACATGTTAATTTCATTTTTCATGACTGTTCTTGGAGCACTTGAAGAAACAAGTTTTGCTTTGGGAAATAAATTTAAAAAAAAATCCTCTGTCCTAACCAATTAAGACTTCACAGAAAGAAGTCATGAGCTCAGATTCTGCTAGAAGGCCTTCTTGCAAGGAAGCATCAGCTCATGTCCTTTCTAGTGACTTCAGCCAAATTTCAACATTCATTAAAACACAAAATGAGATCAAATCTGAAAATGAATTGCCGAGTGACTTGAATGTTCTGAACTTTTCTCTCTCCAAATTTTGTCACAAATTCAGATCTTCTAAAAAATATCTTGATCACAGACTCTGCAGGAAAAAAATGCCATGTTGTGGCATGTCCCCTACAGCAAATGAAAAGATATTCTGGTTTTATTCTGAAAGGTGCATGAATTTCCTGATAACATTTTCTTTCCTATTTGCATCATTTTCAGTATTTACAGATGTGATTTACCAAATTGCATCCCCCAAAAATGTTCTAAATGAATGATGAACAGTCAGATATTCACAGGAGGAGTAAAACCTCTTGTGTATTATTTTGTTAAATAGGGCTCTTCCAATTATTTTGGTTAATCTTTATAATTATTATTTATCTTTTTTTTTTGTATCATAGGTGTACTGTATCTTTGTAACATATGAATAGGACCATTGCTAACAGGGGTCATAAATCACTTTTTCTAAAAGTATTCTCTTTAAAATTGTAACTTTCTTTCCTTTCACTTCCTTGGTATGAAAAGAAAGGAAAGAATGATAATTCTTTATATTAAGTGCTCAGAGTAGTAAATAGTTGCCTTATAGCAAGACATGGTGGCATAAAATAGGATCTAAAAATAATAATAGTTAATCATTAAATAGCATGTTTCATCCATAGAAAATGGAGCTCTTAGCAAAGATGACTAAATAGCCCTATCCATTTCCTTAATACATCTCCTTCCTTTAATAGAGATCTGATAAATAGAAGCCAACTTTATCTCAGCTTGAAAATAATAGCCTAGTTACACCAGACTTTCTCTACTACTCTCTGAAAATCAGGTTTTGACAAAAGGAGTGCTTGATTCGAATAGACATTTGAGAGGAAGGCACAGTCCTTTCTGTGAAGGAAGGATCAACAGATACAACCAAATTCATTGTTGGGTCAGTGACTGAAAGAGTTGTGAAAGAGAAGCTGAAGTTAACACAAGAATTGGAGAGATCCAAGTATTTCCAGTTTGATCTGTGGCCTGTTGAATTCATAGGGAATACTCTCAATCTTCTAAGGTCTTTTAGGCTGGGTGGTTTCCTTGCAGGCCAGTTGAGAGGCTTTAACTGTGGATAAAATGCTGGGTTTGGGAATGGGTTTCTTGAGTGAGACATCGAAGGAAGAGATACTTCCTTGGGAAGTTGATTGAGAGGTCATGGGCTGATGTCAATCACAGCATTTGTCTTTTGGGGTGATCACGAAATTGAGAATGTAGGACAAATTCTAGTTACACATTTACCCTACAGGCTTCTGCTGCACGTGTTGGATGGTGGATTTTCAGTCTCATGAAAACTCACTCTGGTGTGTATTTCTAAAGAACATGAATGTTCTCCACAGATGAAAGAACACCTTCTTCCATTGTTCTCACCTTGTGGACTTTCACTGCTGTTTTTGCACAGGAGTGCCCATCTTATTTAATGTGCCTTTGCTATGCCCTGTGATTTCTGGACATAACAAAAGTATTCCAGCATCATACTGTGGACCCAGTGGAAGAGCAAGATTTGGAGCATTTGGAAAAAGGACCCACCATGTTCATTATTTCAAACTTTAGTTTTCTCATTTTGTTCTGATCAAATACTAAGATTTGTCCAAGAAACCTTTTCTTCCCTTTCTCTTTGTTAGCATGCAGCTCTCACGTAAATTTTGGTGAATGTCTAAGAAGATGCCTTGACTTTGTGATTGGGTCAGATGTTGCTCTTGGTCTGTCAGTTTTCATGGTTATACTACGTATTCCATGGCATTTTCGGGGACAGGTGTTAGATGCCTGTGTGACTGACATGGATTTATCAGTTTACCTGTGGCTGAGTCAGTCTGACAGTGAGCTGCTGCTTCTCTTGGGTCCTGCAGTGCTGGTTCAGAGAACTAGATCAGTGACAATTTCTCCTCAACTAAAGGAGTAAATAACTTTCTGCTGGACTCCATCTTTAAGACATTGCAAAACCAGCCATCACCCTCTGTGCAGAGAAGGGGAGTGATGGGGAGGCATCATTTCATTTGGTGGCAGTTCACGCTCAGGCTCATGCAGCAGCATCATAAACCTGTACCCCAAAGAGCAGCTTTTAATTTTGTTGTATTTTGTTGGGTGACTGTGTGCTTACTGTTCCAAACAAAAAAATCCTGTGGCAATATCAAAGAGTTGTCTTTCAGATTGGGTTTTATCTGATAGTCACCACCCTGCCTACTGCTAACTTCAGCAGGATTTCTGTAAATAGCTTGGTGCTATTTGCTTGGCGAGCAAAAGCAGCTCTAAATGTCTGGATTAGAACACTTGTAAGAGAAAACATTTACAAGTTCTAAGTTTGTTCCCCAATGAGTAATATACTGAGAGGCAGATAAAATCATCATGCAGCCTTTCCTGGCTGGCAGTGTCTGGTAACACAGCAATGAGTGCTGAATGTGTAGATAAAAGAGTGAGGCACCGGAATAGCGGGGACACTGCAGAGCAGCACTGAGGTGGATTGATAGAATTACTCCCTGCAAAGGGAACTTCTGCCGCCTCTGCCTGCAGATATCTGACACTCATCAACCTTGCCATTGTCTTGCCTTCCTGGGAATCAGATATTAATTTTACAAAGCCTAAAATGCAAGCTAAAAAGAGGAGAGATAAACACATTTGAAGCTGTTGCATTTAGCCTTGTGATGCTTGCAGCAGCGCTGGAACCTCTCCAGGTGGGTGACTTGCTTCAGCATCCACGTGAGGATGGCGAGGGACAGAATGTGTTAAGCAGAAAGCAAAAGTACAGGGAATGTTGCTCATCCACTAGGAGCTGTTAGTGGGATGGCTCCTGGGAGAGATTCCTGTCTGTGACTACGCAACCTCCAAACTGTGATGGTAAACAACAGAACCCAAGAGCAAGGCAGGTGACATTTCCTGATTCTTGAGATAGCAGTTCCCAGTGAAAGTCAGTTTTATTTAGGAAACAGTGGATCTCAGCAGCTCCCTGAGACAGGAATGCCTTTTTCTTCTTTATTTTTATAATTGTGGCGTTTTTCTGAGGGAGGTATATTCGTAGCATGATGATGGGGTGTTCCCCTGCCCTCCACCCCTCACTCCCCACTGCCGTGCAGGCAGGAGCCCTCCTCTCTGGCAGCAGGGGCCAGGGTGGCTGTTTGCAAGAGAGGCTCAACCATTTGTGCCATCCGGCTGTTCCCAAACAAGCCAGGCTCACGCAAGCCTTACCAGCTGGGACTAATAGTGAAAGGAAAGGGGAAAAAAGAAAGCTGCTTGGGCCTGCAGGCTTCAGACAGGCAGGCTCTGGGGGAAACAAGAGAAAGCCATTAACTAACCACAGTATTATCTTGATTCTCTCAGAGAAACAAGCTAGGGACAGCTAATGAACTAGCCTTAACGTTTCAAACTGAATGCACCTCTGGGAGCTCTGCTAGAACAAACAGTGTGACAGATCAATGCCTGATGCCTATATCAAGAGAAAAGGTTATTTGCCTCTCTGAGGAATTATAGGATTAGTACATTGCTATGATACACTTTGTATCCTTCTCAAAATATGGGTTCATATGCTGTGCTTATTTTAATTTTGTAAGTTGTAAACTCCATTAGTTTGAGCAATAGAAATGAAATCCATTGTCCTCACCTCTCTCATTCTCAGGATCCCTTATGTCTGAGAGCCTACACATGCACTGTTTCTCTGTTGTCTGCACCTTGCCCAAATAAACACTCACCTTTAGGAAGTTTTTTTTGTAAAAAAATTGGTTTAGAGCAGTGTCATTTGGTTGGGACCCCATGAAAAGTCTTGGTAGGAAACAGATTCTTAATCAAAGGCACCTTGTCTGGGGAAAGTTTTGCTCACTTTCTTTTGCTGCCACTGGTGTTTTCTGTGTCCTTGTGCACTTCCATGTGTCCCATCTTTAGCTGCCCACCTCTAAAATGGGACAGTAATCCTTCCTTGTTGATACTTCTTGTCTGTCTTTGCAGTTTAGATTGAAAACTCCTGCACAGGATGTTCTTCATATTTGTGCTGTACATGACACATTGGCTGTAGATCCCCAGGGGGAGTTTTGGATAATTTTCTTAATGCAACAATAACCTCAAAGCGTGACACATTTTGTACAATGGGATGAAAAGAAATGAAAGGGAGGAAGGTGGGACCTGGAAGACCATATATATTTTACAAATAAAATTGCATAGTTCTTGAGTTTACCATATAAAATAATTAGATTTGGTAGACTTTTGGGGCTTGGAATAGGTCAGGCCAGGTTATTCTTCATCCTTGAGCCTTGTCCTTTGATGCTTAGAGTGATACCAAGCCAAAGGGATAAACAGTCCAAGACCTCCTCAACAGGAGGCAGAGTTATTTTTAACTGCTGTGTATGATTTCACTGTATCCTTTGATATTGGCATTTTTCTTTAGAGCCAAAGCCCTTGAAAACTGTTTTGATCAATTACCTCATTCAGGAAGCTGCTGTACATATTTAACCATAGATACAAGCTTTGGTCAAGCTATCAAAGTAATTTTCATTTTTACAAATTATTGCTTTAATGGGAATTAGATGAGGAGTGAATTATTGTTTCTTAAAAAAAGTAAATCTCCAGGTGATTTGTCAAGAGATAATTGTCTGAGTATCAGCATTTAAGAAGGGCTGCATTTCCTTTTAGGAAGGAAACATGTTAAATGCTGAAATTAAGATAATACTGTAACAGAAATGGATCAAAATTAGCTTTATCTCTCCAGTAGTACCTAGGAATTGAGTCAGAAAGGGATACAAGTATCCTAACTTAATTGCTTCCTGTCAAATTCTAATATTTGTATTCTGGTTCAGTAGCCCTAACTTCATCCCTGTTTCGCCTGATATCGGTGGAATACACATGAAATAAAGAGTGATTCAGTGTGAGTAAAATCAGCAGAATCTGGCCTTTTGAAGTTGGCATGAACTTTCCTATTGATGCCATTGGAGATGAGAAATTGTTCTTTGATCACCTTCTGAAAACCACAGTTGAGCTTTGTAGGTTTTGTACCAAGCATAGCACACAATTGCTTGGTTCAAGACAGTTACTACAGAATATTTCATTATTCTTAATCATTTCTCCTGGATCTTCCATTCTGTCACAAACTCCACTGTTAACAGGACTTTTGTAATGTAATATTTACTTTTAGAATTCATTTTCTAATGCAGATTTCCTACAATAAGTTGAAAAAAATCATTAATACAAAAGAAGAAAAAGGAAAATTACCAATTTCTGAACAGGTCTTTATTTATGTATTTTAAGTCATGCTGATCCTTCTATAGCCATTAGGAATTGGGTGGATGAAAATATTATTAGAGATGTCACAAGGTCTGAATTTCTTCTATGTGTAAGAGAAGAAGGGTTTATTATTTCAGGGGATATGAAATATAATATTTTGTTTTCAGTCTCTTTCTATTTGCAGTCAGGCAAAACTCTCATTCACAACTGAGCTGGGAATTGGCCTGGTCATAATGAAATGGGAAATCTTCTGCTCATAGAAATTCAAGGAACGCACATGTACAAAGTCTAGATTCCTATAAAATGTTGGTGTCCTGAAAAGGGGGATGGATGAAGTAATTCTTGTTCGTCAAAGTGTTTTGAAAGCCCTGTGAAGCACAAGTATTTCAGTGCAAGACACTAACAGAGCTTATTTTGTTATTTACGTCAGAAGTGGTCTGAATCATGTCGATTTTTCTGAGGTAAACTATCCCAAGGAAGCAATTAATGGTTATCCTTCTCTTGTCTTATTGACATAGTTTAGAACTAGAAATAAATTTCTCAACAGTCCCCTCATGCTTTTCCCTGACAGGTGGCCGTGGCTTCTCCAGACTCAGGGTAACTTACTGGTAAAGTTATTATGGTTGTGCCTGGCTGAAGATATGATCAGGGCAAGGTTTGCAAGGAAAGGGATCAAAGATTTTGTTGCTTCCCACAAGGTTTGCTGGAGTAACTTAAGTAGAGGAAACTGAAATGTCTCCTTTTGTCACTACACACACTGCTTGCTAGAGATCATCTTT
>WBMY01010270.1:0-26804 GCA_013397315.1 Donacobius atricapilla | reverse complement strand
AAAAAAAAAGAGAAAAAACAAACCCTAAAATAAAAAATGTATGAGTGCTGTTTGCAGAAGCAATGTGATAAAAGATCTATGTCTGCTTAGCAGAAAGATGAAGCATCTTTCGGCAGACCTGACAGAGCGTGGAGGGGAAAGTCTTTCAGTGTGAGGAGCTGGGGAGCGCAGGTGAGGTTATGCACCTGTGCAGCAGAGAGAGAAAACAAGCATTTGCTCTCCCGGGGGCCTTCTGGGAGCGGGCCTGTGCAGCCCACAGCAATCCTTTTGGAAATTCAGTGCCTTCACGATTTGTGAAAATTTGACCCGGTGACTGTGGTTCTCAGCTGTGCATAAAAACAGAGAGATGGAAGCCTGGGCTCCCAGGGGCGAGGTCCGGCATCCACACGCAGGGAAATCCTGAGGCTCCTGTTGTTCCTGAGGTCAAGCTGATGATCAGCACTGGCCATGAAAAGATTCAGGCTTAAGGCAATAAAAGTTCAAGGAATTCCCAGAAGCCTTCAGCACAAACAGAGAAATACCCCTTAAGGAAGAACAAGCCAACAGCATCTCACACAAGGTGCTCACTTCATTTTTGCTGATGGACTTCTCCAGGTGCGCCTGAGAGGGGACAGAAGTCAACTGCTCAGGACTCCACGGAACAGGTTTCTTTATGCCCCAACACTTAGGCTTTGTAACACTTCCTAGAGCTACCCTGAACCCCCAATTGTGTCTGTAGTTTACCCTGAACCACCCATTGTGCCTGTAGTTTAACTACCTAAAGTTTGTGGTCTCAGTCCCTCAGGGCATAAAATCTCTTCCTTCTCTGCCTGCCTGTGTCTGTTGCTTTCTAGTGCCACTGAGGATTGATGCCACCAGAAAGGGGATGCAATGCTGCCCAAGATTTTGGAAATGCAGGTGCATGATAGCCTTTTTCTCCAGGCTGCAACTGCTAATGTGAATATTACCTCTGTAGGACAGCATTGTTGCTGTTAAGAGTAGAAAAGCTTTCTCTGGAGTGCCCAGTTGTTACAGAATGACAAGATTTCACTGATAGGCAAGAAAATAAATGAGGAGAGTGTTTTTCTGTCTTCCCACAGCATTACAGTGTACAGCAAGAAACAGAGGAAAAACTTTCATTAAATGCAGAACTTTGGAATTATTTCTGCTAGGCTCCAGCTAAGGTGAAGCCTCCTTATATATTCAGTATTTTCTGAGTGCAGAATAAATAATAAAATACCCTGCATTCATCAGAAACTTTGCCATACTTGAGTGAAAGGGCTGGGAGCAGCAGCTGAGCTGCCAGGTGTTCTATTCTCGCCACTGGCCAGCACTGCTTTCCTGCTGGAAATGCAGTGCGCAGTGGTGCTGCTCAGGTATTATCTGCATGACAGGAGCTGTGAGCACAACAGAGCTCTGCTGTTTTGCAACAGTTTGCTGTCAGAGCCGAGGGCTGGAGTCGGTGTTTATCACGAAGTTACTTCTCAGGAACTGGGCCAGATCAATACTGTATTCTTTCAGCCCTCTCTAAACCCAGCAGGGAAGGCAATCACAGTGGTGCAGAACTCTGCACCTTCTGGAGCAGATCAATACCCTGACAGTGCTAAGCTTTGTTCCCTCACCAGCTTTAAGATGTTCTACATGATTGCTTAACGGTTTGTTTTCTCTTCTCCCTATATGACAACACTGCTCCCTTCCTGATCTTTCCTAATAACATCACTGTAATTGCCTTGACATGAAATAGCAGCACAAACACAGATGCTTTGCTTTGAGGTGTTTTATCTCTTTATGAACGTCTGTATTGGTTGAGGGTGTTGATTTCACTTTAATATGAAGTCAGAGCTTTTTTTGGTATGTCTTATCTTATTTACATTGTTTTACTAAACTTGATTTTACTAGGCTGATTTTGGCTATGGGGACTGCATACAGGGGTTGCATTGCACACTGTGGTAGATATAATAATATGTGCTGAGGAAAAAATATTAGCTTAAACCTTCAGTTGCTGAAGTTTTTTAGTTCAGCTCCATTCAACTGTGTCTTGTTCATCTCAGAAATACTGTGGAGCAGTTGCCTTTCAAATAGTGCTAGGGGGAATAAATCAGCTTCATCTTGTCCAACCTGGATCTAGAATTTCAGCCCCACATTTCTATTTCCTGGTTTCATCTGAAGCTGCAGAACCTGTAGCTCTTCTTCAAAACTATATCTGTTTTTTTCTTTTGGAGAAATGATTGCATGTTATATAGAGTTAGCTAATGTTAAAATCAATATTAGTCATTGCAAATGACCAGGTTTTTCTTCTAGAGCCGGGAAATGGCTTTAATTACAAAAAATTCCCATTCTTGAAAGTGTTCAAGGCCTGGTTGGATAGGGCTTGGAGCAACCTGGTCTAGTGGAAGTTGTTCCTGCCCATGGTACAGGGGGTTGGAACTGGGTGATTTCTTAAGATCTATTCCAGCCCAAACCATCGTCCGATTCTCTAATAAAGCATTAAGAAACTTTCCCTGCTGATGCAGGGAAAATGGAGGGCTGTCCTGTAGGATGTTCCACATTGCACATGCCTTGAGGGCTCTTTAGTGGTTCTCTGCTACCAAAGATGGGGTTGTTCCATGCACTGAAAATATCAAAAAAAGGGCGATTCAGAGAAGTCCTCGCTGTTGAATTTGGACAACTGTCAGTCCAGTGGGAATTATTTATCAAGGACCTCTATCTGTAGAGTTGTTTCACTAAAGCGCTGGGCATTATCCCTGGATGCCAGTGGAAATGGAAGAGGGATTTTGAACCAGGAGACAGCCTGTTTCTCAAGGCAGAGCTCGCTCGGAGAGCTGTGCTTTGGAGAGTGTCAGACAGGATGATCACGCCGGTCCCTCCTCCACTTCTTATCTAAGTTTGTAGTTGTTGTTGGACAGACGTACAAAGGGAGTTCTCCCTGAGACTTTGAACTGAATTACCACTTCATCACATGAAAACCTTCCGTCCTTAAGACCGGGCCCGCGGGAATGTTGCTGTTTTGCTTTGATAGTTGACTTCCGCTCCATTTCCCAGGTAAAGCATTAATCCCTCACAGCCCTCTCCTCATTTTGAAAGTCTTTAGCCACAGTTCTCTGTTAGGCTTTGAAAAGCGTGTTGTAAGGAGTACAAATGAGAGATATGCTGTCTTCAAAACAGCCGCTGCCCACTTCTGCATATGTGTAAAGTAGGATAAGATATGCAATTTGTAGGTACTATGATTACTGGCTTAAGGAGAAGATACAGCATTTCTCAACATTTTTGAGACATTAATACAATTCAGCCAGGCCATTTTCTGTAATGTGTGGTTTGCTGTATCTGATGTCTATTTTTTTCATCTCAGACATAAAGGTAAATCCTTTTCATTTACATAAGCGGGCTCTATAAACCAGATTACCCGAATTAATCATAGATATTTAAGCATATTACATTGCTCTGTACCACAAGCTAGCATTCCTAGAAGGTGGATCAGAGATAAGGGTCCCATAAATTACCGACCAAATCCGTTAGTCCATCAGGCTTTATTTCCACTAAAATCAGTTTTGCTTGAGTAAGACCTTCTGGATTTGGCCCTGATACGCTTTTATATTCATAGACCCTTCAGATACAAAGAAAGCTCCATGAAGCAGTTATATAATTTTTATTTTCTAGTCTTAAATTTACTGTTTCAATAAAAGTATGAAAAATAAGCTGGTTTGTAGTAATGGTGCTTTTAATAATAAACATCCATATCTCTGTCCTGCTTGGCATTTATTAGCCTTTTCGTTTTTATTTAACGTCTCCATTATGATATTTCCAGTAAATAGATTAAATCGTGAAATGTGAAAAGCTGGCTATTTTACCCTCAGTATAATAAAGATCTGTGTGCATTTCTTCTCGAATATTTTGCCTCCCTGCTTCCTAGAAGGCTCCAAGTCTCATCTGTCACTTGGAGACCAGTTGGGCTACTGGCAGCCAGCATGCTGTGACATGTAAAAGTATAGGGAATATTCCCCACACACGGTTCTTCTTACCCTAATCAGACACTGCAGATGCATCTTGTCAAGAGGATGCACCTCATGCTCAGAAATCAAAGGAAAGTGACTTCAAGGAGGACACAGCAGCACAGCGGCAGCTGACCCCACAGCAGACCCCACAGGCAGGTCTGTCAGCGGCGCTGAGGAGGAGGGCAGGGAAGATGAGCTGACACCCTGCCACGCTGCTGCAGAGATCCCTCGCGGAGCTGGGCATCTGGGGCCTGCAGCTGCCAAGGTCAGCGGGGCAGCAGCTCCCCGGCCGGGTGCGAGCAGTGTGTGTCCCCCACGCTCACCCAGCGGGGCTCGCAGGGACCCTGCCAGGGGCTGGGGACACACATCCACACCAGCAGTCAGAGCAGTGCGGTGTTTTCCTCACCAGCTTCCCAGAAATCATGTTTTCCCCCTTTCTCCTTATTATTTGCTTGCTTCCTACCTCAGTGTTGTCCAGTCAAAAATGTTTCCAGCAGAGAATTTTTCCTCACTTCTAGTGCACAGACATATGGACATATTTTAAAAAAAAAAAAAAAAAAGTTGTTTTTATTTCAAGCTCCCTTTTAGAAAGGATTTGTCACTACCTGACACAGTCCTTACTCTGGGAGACTGCTAATGATTTCAGCAGGATTTTTTATGAGAACTGCACGCTTTTATCATATATTGCGATAGCAGTGGAGTACAGCAGCATCTTTATTTCAACAAATCAGAACTCTGCAGTTCAGAAGAGGTTAATAGAACAAGTAACATTAAGTATGTTTAAAAGGTAGAAGGATATGGAAAAAAATTCTTTGTTATAATGTATTTTTTATATTGTGTCTTCCTTTCCTTTGTCAGAAAAGCTTCAAAAGCCTCACCTAATCCATCCTCTGCTCCCTTTCAAAGCCCTGCAACCCTTACTTCCCTTTTGGGCTAGAAGCAGGTTTTGCCAAATTGTGCCTGCTGAACCAGAGTCCTCTACAGAGATTTTTTTTTTTTGTGATTGACAGTTTGCAAGGACAAATAAATCTCACTTCTGCTTCTTCTTCATATCTTATTAAACATGCTGCATTCCATAGTTTGCTTAAGAGTGACATAGGACTGGAGAAAGAGGTCTTGTGCTGCCCTGGTTTTTTCTAGCAGTCCAAAATCCCCCCATTTGTCTGTTCTCTTCCATTTTGTCCGTATCTTCCTTTATCTTCATTGCCTAATAGGAGCTGTGATTCCCAGGTGGCTCTATCCAGTGCTGTGGGATGCAGTGCAAGGACAATATGCCCAGAGCAGTGTCACAAAACCACATTTCATCTTTTTATCTCTTAATTATACACATCCATTTCATCTCTTAATTATACTCTACCCAATGATGAAACCAGGACTGGCAGGTTGTTTGGAGCTGGCCAATTTTCTTCTTGTTTCCCTTCTAATGGGGTCTACTTCAGTGCTGTGGTTGACCAGGTAATTGAGAGGAACACTGACCTTCTACCACACAAGCACACAACAATTCCTATAAACTCTGATCATTCTGGAAAAGGCTGTGTTGGAAACCAGGATAGGGATGGTACAATTAGTCCAGCCTGTTTCCAGTTGTCACCATTTCTGGTGGCTGTCCTGAGCCAAAGAGGGAGCAGGCTGGATGCCCCACTTCAGGGAAACCCCAGATTTTAGGACCCTGCGTCTCTTTGTTGCAGCATGTCCAACAAAAATCAGGACGTGAACGTGCCAACCTCTGGGATTTATGTGCTTCTGTAGTTCATATGCCCTTTTCAGACTCTTCTAACAGTAGATACCCTTCAAAATTTAAGAATTTTTTTTTGTTCTGGTCTACAGGGTCTGCTCACTTTTGTCTTTGATTTTAGAGGATAATAATGAATACTGAGAATTATAATGAAGAGACACGTGTTAATCTGCTGGGGAAGCTCAGCAGTTTCTGTGTTGATCTGGCAATGGAATTGTTTTGTACCAGAGATGTCCACAAATGCTGAGGCAGATACTTTTGTCATCATTTAAACTCGGAATCTTGGGCTTTGATTCTAATCCGGTTTTCCGGTGTGGCTCAGAAATGTGCCAGACCATTGTCATGCTGAGCAAAGCCTCCCGAAACACAGAAACCCCAGTTTTGGGAAGGTCCTGGAAGTCAGGATGTCTTAATTAGGGCCTCCTTTCTCTTGGCTGTTTCAGCTCTTTAAAGGTAAAGGACTCAAGACATGGGAAATGAGTTTCAGGGGATAAAATACGGAAATTGAGAGGGAGGAGGGAGTGCTTATATGTGTCCCACACAGGTAAACAGAGTAAAAGCAAAACCCAAAAATGAAGGTCTTGTTTTCAAAGCCCAGCACTTCTGTTCTCTGCCTCTTCAGCTGACAGAAGGAAGGCTGGGATAGTTCAGATGCTGATAAATTAGTTTGGATCGCACAGCATTGTAGTTTGTGTCAGTAGGAGACTTTGAACCTAAAAAAAAAAGTGATCAAACATTTCCTCACTCTGCTCTGTCACCCCGTTATTCTCAGTCCTACCACTGAGAGACACAGGCAGTGTTTCTGACTGTTATTTTAAATTCTTTTCTCTCTGGCCAGTGTTATATTCTAGCATCACTGGAGACTTTAGGATACTTCTGATGGACTAAGTGAACTTGCAGTGTATAAGTAGGAGAAAGCAGAACCACTTCTAGTGATGAGGATAATTTTTATGAAAACTACTGACATAGAAAATAGTAGAGGGGAAATTGGAAGAATGTGGCCTTGACCACATGTGTTTCTCCTCATATCCATTGGCAAAAGTAGAAAACTGACCTGTAGGGCGCTCCTAATAAAGAGACAGAAGGACAGAGTAGCACAGCCTTAAATTTTGTGGCTGTGTGCAGTCTTACAACCAAAGGAAGGTTCAGTAATTCATAATTCACAAAGGTTTCTGGCCTTCTGTATTTTGAATTTTGTCATCTACATTCTTAATTTATTAGTAGTATCAGTAAATTTTTGGTGGGTTAGATCTTCTATTAGTTTAATCAGTACCAGGATTTTACTGTTAGTGATTCAGTAAAATCCAGTACTGATTAAATCCAGTGAAATCCAGCTGTCTAAAACCAGGGTGGTTACCTGATGAGTGATCTTCTGCTGGGGCTCTGCAGTCAGGTGGGAACATAAAGTTACCTTGACAGTAGCAATGGTCACTGCAAAATGAAATCTGTAGCAGTAGCTAAACTGCAGCCATTAGATGCTATCACTGGGATTTGAAATTAAATTAAGCAGCTGGAATGCCTCCTATCCTGCTAACATCATCAACCATATCAAAGATAATCACTGCTTTTATTACTGCAAGCACAGGATGCGGCTGGAAGTAAAACTGCCGATTATCAGATCTCAGTTTAGCCAATTTTGACTTCCAGTTCAGAGATTTGAGTCGTCAAAAGGGACATTTAAAAAGAGATCAGTGCCTTTGAAGTAATAACACACAGGACCCTGGGGGGCAGAGTCACAAAACTTCTGTACACTGGGTGGACTAAAACCACGGAAAATGCTTCCTGTTTTATGGGGGTGCGGGGAGAGTATTAAAACTGCAAAAAACTGTTCAGACTAGGATGTAGACAGTCTGATGGTGTCAAGAAAAAGCCTTATTATCTCCGCTGCTTTAGTGCTGTGGTAATGTTTTTTCCAGGAACATGAGGATTCAGGGAAAGGAGAAGTTCCGATTACTAATTATCTTCATATTCACAATGCTGGGCTCTACATTTAGGGCTCTAAGATGTGTGGTTGTGAATTACCACAGGCTTTGAAATAAAAAGACCCAAACACAACCCTGCTGCTCTTGTGGTTGAGACACTCTGTGAAATATGCACTTAAATACCTGGAGCTGGAGTAGCAACGGGGGAAAGTCACTTAGCCCCTAGCTGAGTGAGGCTCTGTAGCACAATCTCCACAAGACTTGGAACATTTGGCCTTAGGACTTACAGGGCACGCAGAGCAACCACACTTTTACACCAAGGAATAGTCCTGGAAGTGGAGATCTCATGGAGAAAGACTGAAGAAAACTGAAGAGATCAGGGCATAAAGTCTAACACTTCTTACCTGTAGTATTGCTTCTCCACTGACTCTCACAGTCAGATCAGAAGTATTCCACAATTTCTAACAGCTCTTTCAGGTTTGAAGGGTACATCAGATTTAGAAGAAAGATAACCCATAGTGGAACGAAATGTTTGGTATATATGAAAAACTTGGGTTAGCATCAGATAAGTTTATTTTCTGTTGGTGTTAATTTGTATGTGCAAGGGTTTGCTTGGATCCTGATGAAAAATTCTCTTTCAGAAGGAAACAGTAATGTACCTCTGTCTAAAAAAATTATGTTTTGATTTGGTCAGGTGCAATCCTTTAAGGGAACAGTTGGTGGAGACTGCAAGAGAAAACAGTCTAATCCTTTGATCTGGAGCTGACTGTCACTTCTTACCAGGAAAAGCCTCTTAGCTTTATCAATTTTAATCCCCTAAAAGGAATTTTTGTTTGACAAAATAACAATTGGTTCTTTGTTTTCAGTTCATGGGCACTCTGAGGTTGGCCCAGTGTAGGATGTGGCGTGAAACCTCCCAAGGTTTCCTCGCTGTGTCTGGCTGGTCAGTGAGGGACCCGCTGGGCAGGAAGGCTCAGACTGTAACAAAGCTGGGAGAGACCTTGGAAAAGAAAGGTTTACTTCATCAGTGGCCTTCTCAGTAGCTTAGAAGGTCAGCTCTTCTCTAAACTGTGTCAGCATCCTTGGAGAGCTAGTTAAAGAAAATAGTATCATGTGCCTTTTACAGACAGAAGAGAACGGATCCAGTGCCCTCTGAAGCTAATGCAAAGTTTCCAGTTGATAGGAGCTGACACTGCCTCACGTCACTCCTGTACTGAAGCCGTGCATATATTCTGTGCTAAAACCCACATGGAAGGAATGATTGAGTTGTCTTAGAGTGCAATCCCCTTAAATGCAAAGCCCAACTGAGCAGGCTTTGTGTTTGGTAACTTAGAGGGCTCAGGGAGAGCAGAGCCCTTGCCCACTTACAGCTAATAGTTTTTCATTTTTACTAATGACCTCAAATGTTGCTGTTTTCACCACCCCAAATAGCTTTGCACTTCTCAGCAGCCAGTCTCAGGGTCCATACCATGAGCGCTGTGAGGAATAAATGCAAAAGAGTTGTGAGCAAGAAGGAAAACAACTTTTCCCAGGTGCCCCATAATAGTTTTTCCCCATGTGCACCCCATTCTAAGTGGGTATTTTGTCTGCCTAAGGGCACCAGGGTTGTATCCCAGGCAACACTGGTCTGATATTTTTCCACTGTCTGTTTTTGTGGGCGGCTGAACCCAGATTCAGAGGTGCTCTGGCTCCATCACAGCCACCCCCTTGCACGGTGGCTCTTTTAAGAAAGAAGCCAAATTTCCAGTTTGATTGTCTAATTTGTTTTTTAATAATTGAGACAGATTGCTTTTTTGCCTTTGAGAATGGGTCCTTGTGTCCAGTCAGGTGAGCTGTTTGCTATCAGTGTCTGCTCTAGTATCAGATAAGTAGAAAACCCCCTCAACCTGACAATTCACTTGAGAATAATCTGATCTGGTTTGCTTTGCTGTTTCCTCTTGAAGTGGACAATGGCTTTTCCCCTGTTAAAAAGTTGACACAATGAGACAAGTGTGTGATTATTGTATCCCTTTATGTCATTTGAGTAACTTGAGATAGCCTGGTGTAATGTGAGTAATCTGTGTTCACCACCCCTTGAATCTATCTGGAGTTGATTGGCATATCTGTGCATTTTAACTTGTCTGGAAGGCTCTTATCTCCTTGCTGCCCAGCATCAGTTGCAAATTTTAAACCTTTCTGTTCAACTTTATGTTTAAGTGTGCTACTCTTCCCCTTTCCTCTTAGGGTCTTAGCGGGGAGCTGGTTTTGCTTTGTTTGGTTGCTGGGTTTGTTTGAAGTAAAGCCAGTGACTCCTTTAAAACCAATGCATCAGGGGAAGCCAGGTAATGCAGCTGACAGACAGGTGATCCTGATAACACTGCCTGGTGCCTGATAGACTGCCCTTGAACATCTGAGCCATTCACACCATTTTAGGCAGTTAACACTGGTTCTCCACTACTGAGCAAATCATTACTTTCCATCCTGACCCATTAAAGTTAAGGCCTGCCCGTGCCTTTTGGGTGCAGCCTGTGGTTACAGGGTGATGCTGAGCAGAGCCACCCCCTGAGAAGTGCTGCAGGTGCTGTCCCCCAGTGCCTCCAAGCGTGCATGGGAGCAGGACTGCAGTGCCAGCCCCAGGCAGTTGCCAAAGCAACCTGGTTTTTTTTCTTCTTCTTCTTCATTATTTTTATTTTTAACCTGTGCTTCCCTTTGAAAAGACACAGATTAAAAATGAATCTTGAGAATCACCTTTCCTTTAGTGGTGTTGCACTGTAAATGTCACTTCCTTTATTTTGAGTGAAGGTGACAGAGAAGTGTGGTCTTAAGGAACAAATGTCATGCTCCAGGGGAAGAAGAGAGGCAGTGAGATATGTTATAAAGGAAGGTAAGATGCCACTTTGATACTAAATTTGTCCCATTTATGTAAGCTGAGTTTGAAACTTCACCAGCTGCCTTGGTTTCCCCTGACAGATGCAGAATCCTGCTAAGGAATGTGCAGTGATTTCGAGGGCTTACACATACAGAACCCCCCAGCTAAATCAGAATCACAGAAAGGTCTGGATTGGAAGGAACCTTAAAGATCATCTTGTTCCTGTCCCTATTCCGTGGGCAGGGACATCTCCCACTATCCCAGGTTGTTCCAAGCCCCGTCCAACCTTGCCTTGGACACTTCAGGGATGGAGCAGCTTCTGACTCTCCTTAGTGACAGGAGTCTCTGCTGTCTCACCTCGGCGGCTGCTCGGGCGTGTTTCTCACTGTTCTGCTATTTAATGGAAGTTTTCTCCCTTTGTGGAGCCGTGCAGGCAGTTCCTTTGTCCTTTTGCTCTCTCAGCTGAGTGAGCACCAGACCATCCAGGTGGTGCCCACCGGGGCTGCCTTCCAGTCTCTTGCTCCTCTGCCTCATGACCCTTGAAGGATGTGGGTTCCACCTGGGATTGGTGGGGCATTTAGGGTCAGCTCCCCTAAAAAAACTGCCTTCCACATCCCTCCAGTAGGCATCTCTCTCTTAAAAATGTTTAATAAAATGTAAGAAACTATGGTGGGTGAGGGACTGCAGCTCTTGCTACTGTCAGGCAAGGTGGCTGCGTAACAATTTCATGTCATGCTGCTCAGGTTAGGATGAGAAGTTAATAAACCCTCCCCTACAGAGGAGGAAAGCACTCCTCCTCTATATATTTGAACTCCTGAGGGTTGCTCTGACTCTCTGTTCTTTTGCATTATACACAATGGGATCATAAGCTTGGCAAATGAGAAATAAACGGAGAATACTGTGATTAAAAATGTACAATACATAATATAACCTTGCACAACAAAATTAGTACTTTGCTAATTTAGTCCCAAAGCATATTGATTAAATGCATTTTACCACTTCAGTGTACACTGGAAAATCCAATTAATATAAAAAAAAGAAAATGAAAACATTCAAGTCACTGAACTCTGGATCATAAATGTTAATCCATCCTGCAGTATCTTTTGAATGGAACACACACTAATTTTCTCTCATTGTTACAGAACAGATTTCACAAAAAATAATGCTGTAATTGTTTGGGGGAAAAAAAAGTATTTGCCATTTGGTGTTTCCATTTGCTCCTCCTTGATTGAATTCATTAAGAAAGGATTTTTTTTCTATCCATAACAGCTTTCAGCAAAGTCTCCTTGGTTGAGAACTTTTAATACAAAAAATGTCTGCCCATTTAGTGTACTAGAAAAAGAAGCCTCACACAATATTCAACCACAGGTATTGAATTTGACCAAATGTAGGATTTTTTTTGGACTATGTCCATACTAGAGATGATGGTGAAAGAAATTAGTTTTTCATAGCAGCTGGTTGACAAGAACTCAGCTTTTCTGAGGTGAATGGGAAGAACAAACTTCTAGCCAAAGACTTTGAGCCAGCATTACCTACAGACATTGGAAATACAGGAGTTTTTTTATTTGGTACCTAAACTGGGGCAGAATGTCAATAATCCAAGGTCTATATGTGCCGCTAGAGCCAGCATAGAAATTCCTATGTCCTCAGAGACCTGATTTATTTCCTGCTGGAATTTATAAGGTTTGAATTCAGCACATTTACTATGGATGAAACAATTTTACAGCAAATTCTTGCATTTTTACCAAGGCTCAGAGCAAAAAAGGAAACTGCAACTTGGTCTCGGGAATCTCTAGTGAAGGAAGAAGCCGATAGTGCTGTTGCATCCACGATGGGGAATCTTTTCCAGCAAAGTGATGCCACCAGGGTAATGCAGCAGCTGAGCGGAATGATGAGAAATTGAACATTTCCAGTGCTCTTGAACTCTTACAATTAGTGACACTGTGAAAGGTTTTAGCTGTGTGTTGGTGTTGGCACCATGTTTAGGGAGGCGTTTCTGCAGGCGGCACTTTTATCGCTTTAGCAGCGCAGAATTCGTGAGGTGCCCATGGGAATATGCTGCTGTCCAAGGGAATCTGGGTGAGGGGGCTCCCTTCTGGAGCCACATCTGCAGGGAGGCGTGTGCAGATGTCTTCATTAGTCTCGTGTCCCAGTGACTCCCCCGAAGGCTGCGCTGTGTTGGATATTGGCAGTTCCACAGAGAATCCAAGGAAAAAGCCCATGTGCTCTTCACCCTGCTGCTTGTGGGTGGTCTCAGAAGGTATTTTCCTCGCCCTCCTCCCCCTTCTTTCTTGTGGAAGGAAGAGTAACTGAAGTACTGTAAAAAATAAAATTAATGCTCTTAAATGGGCATTAATTCTGGTGCTTGTATAAATAATTTTCATCCTCAGGCAGGACAACATTTACAAGGTTAGCCCAGTGAAAGTCGTGTGAATATTATCCCATCATAACTTGTTTTTATATAAGTAAGCTCAGATAAATACTACTATGTGATATATTTGGATATCTCTAAGGCTTTTTTCACTAGGTTGATATTTATGTTTTTACATGGCTAAGCTTTACTACCACTGCAATAGTATTTTGTGTACCAAAAAGCCCATTTGATTTCCAGTGCTTTAAAAACATAGCAAGAGTGTGAGGAACCAGGCATTTCGGACTATCCCCTTTCCAGTTTTAGGCATTTTACATGAATTTAAGAATATGACACATCTGTACATTTGACCCTATCACTGTACACAGTTGAGTGTGAAGAAACAGCCTTAATATCACAATAATTTATTCTATGGAGAGTGATCATGATATCTCTTATGTTTTCCAAATTTGGGTGTAATTGTGGCTAGGAAATACAGTCTTTCCCAGAATGATTCGATTCCCAGTACAAATCAAGTGAGCTAAAGGCAGACTTTTCAGACTGTCCTTCGTTTATTTCCTTATGCTTTTTAGTAAGACCCGATTTTGGGGTCCTATACACTACAAGGAACAGCCTAGAAATTTAATACATCTGAAGAGATAGAAACTGGAATGATGATGCAAAAAGAAGAGAGGAATAATCAAATTCTGCCTGTTCTTGGTAGGGGAGTTGTGATGATTTTAATTTTTGTATTTCTTGATTTTTTGGGACAAAATTAAGAATGTCTTGTTGGATAGGAAGGGTTCAATTAATTTCTTCCCTTTCAGTTTAGTCTTGCTCTGCACTTTGCAGCACTGCTCCATAGGATTCTGCTGACAGTCAGATAAATAAACTGATATTCCCTCAGCCTCATCAATGAGTGGGAAACAGGTTGTTTTATAGTCTCATCCTAACATAATGTATTGCATTTATGAATTAGAAGGATAAATCCTCAGCAATTAAAAATTTGCCTCATTCCATGTGCCTTTACACAGAGATATTTAATAAAGATCAGTCTTAGAGAATTTCTGGTCCCATCTGTTATAAGTGTACAATTTTTTTTTAATACTTTGCTTGTATTTAAGAAAAAAATAACCTCATAATATTTTTTATCTCATTTTAAGAGAAACGTGTATGTCAAATATGTGATATTAATTCCCCAGAAAATATTCATAAACACACTAACACTTTGGAAGTTAAATAGATAGCAATAAAAAAAATTTGAGATGATAATTAATCCATTCTATATTTATGGGCTTGATTAGCTGTCATACAAAAAACTGTTGGTGAGGCCAAATCAGGTTATTCCAGCTTTCTTTCTTCCATCAGCACATGCCCAAAGAGAGTTATTAGCTCATTTTGGTTGTTCATTGGCAGCCCCAATGCAGTTCAGAAAGGGTCTGCCAGCAAATGTCCCTAGTATACATGGCTGGAAGGGGAAAAGAAACACCAAAACCATAAATTTTCCATATCCTGCTGAACTGAAAATGTCTTCATATGCCACTACTGGGATTATATATATTTTTAAATTGATTGTGATGTTTGCATGTTATCTTCTTCTCCTCTGCCACCAGCACTCAGAGATATCACCTACACAGGCAGGAAATTCATGTTCATGTATTAATTTCTGTGGGTTTTGGTTTTTTTTTCCTGTGGTGGTCAGAGTTAATTTAAGACTTCAGGCTAAAAAAATGTGATAATTTTTTTCTCTCAAATTCTACCCAGAGTGTATTGGATATTTTATATTTTGAAGTGCTTGTCTCTTGGAATATGTATGTGTACATGCTTGACGTGCGTCTGCTAGGACATTTCAACATTATGTTAGCAAAACTAATCTGTCAGAACTAAAAGGCAAAGGGGTGATGGAGATTTCAATTAAAAAAAAAAAAGGAAGAAAAAATTCTGCCAATTCTTTTTCCTTGCATGAAATTCCCTGCATGACAAAATAATGGCAATTAATGATGTGCCCCTTTTAGTAATTCCTTGCTTGTGGAGACTTATTGTACCTTGTTAAATACCTGTTGTTTAGCAGCCAGAGTTGTCCGTATTTTGCAGAAGCATGACAGGATTATTAACTGTACAGTTGTATTATGGGGTTTAACGAACAAATGTTTTTCAAGTCTAATTTGTTCTTAACGAGAGTAGTGTTAATTCATTTAGAGCTTTGCCTGGGAGGTGAGACCTCCAAAATTGTCCCAAAGGTGATAGCATACTTTTTATTTTAGTGCAACGACTTTTTAGCATGTTGCATCATTGCATGTATTTATTCATCACCCTTACACCATCCCCGAAAAGCGAGATTAAGGCGCAGGGATCAATCCAGCCCACCTCTTAGGAGCTCTGCTAGTGTTTAACTACAGCCCTGCACATCATCTCGGGACAGGAAGAGGAGAAAACAGCAACCATTCGAAACCACGTTAGGGATTAAGGACAGCGGAACTTAATTGCGCGATTAGATATTAGTCAGCTTTCCAACAAAAAAGTGGCATGGGATTTTTTTTTTTTTTTTTTTTTTTAANTTTTTTTTTTTTTTAATTCCTCGAAATACTTAGTACTTGTTTCTTAGCTTATCAACAGCATGTTGTGGCTGTGTCAGGCAGAAACATTAGCTTGTGAATTAGCCCTGAGGCACTGTCCTATATACCGCTATGGAAGCGCCTGGTGTGGGATCCACTGACTCAGAGGAAGAGTGCCTCCTGCTGATTCTGTCTTCAATCCAAACACTGACCTTGCTCCCCTGACGGGATTTGACAGGTTTACAACCCACGGGTGTGGCTGTCATAGCATCATTTCCCCCCCCTTTTAGCTTCTTCTCTAATAAACTTGTTAAGCGTTTTGCATTAATAGAGAAACTTATGCAATGGGTGTCTCGCTGTCTTTGACAACTCATTCAATGTCAACCATCAACAATTTTCCTTTAATGGACACGTAACATCCCTGGTGTGATGATTTTTTTTTTTTTTAAACTTTTGGTGTCAGATTGATAAGCCTGTGAAATAGAATAGCTACACATAATGCCGCTTTATCCTCACAATTGACAGTGAGGCAGTGAAGCAGAACCTCAAGAAAAGCGACCCAGTTCTGCATGTGTAACCACACAAGAACCCAGACTGGTCCCCAGTCCCAACTAACGTCACAGCTTCATGACATCTGAGCAAATAATAGGCAGAGAGTGTGAGTTTGTGAAAGTAATTATATAAAGCTGAAGGCGGGGGACAAAAAGAAGTGGGGTGGGGGGGAGAAAGCAAGCAGTTTCAGCGCTTTGACAATGTCCACATCTGTGATGTCATAGGCACAAAGATGATAATAAAATTTGGCCAATGTGGTGTCAACTACACCTTGCTCCTTTTGTCTTTTCCCTCGTATAATTTTGTATCCATGTGTGAATCGGCTCATTAGTGGAGGAGAGTGAAAATTGAGGTCAGGGTATTTAAACCTGACCTGTGCAAAGGCCATGCAATGCCTAAGCCCACCGGGGGTTTCACTTCAGAGCCCTGGACCACCCTTGAAGGTGACACCAATTCAAGCCTCATTTTATAAAGGCCTTATTAATTATTGTCTTTATAAGAAGGAGAAGCCATATAAAGAAATGTGTCATTCTTAGAGTAGGAGTAGGCAGAAAAAAAAAAGAGAGAGAGAGAGAAAGAGAGAAAGAAACAGAAGATCAAAAGAGAGCTTTTTTTTCCCTTTTGCTTTTCATGCCTCAGAACCTCAAAGGAGGTCGGGGAACAATCAGGCTTAGGGGTCTCGTGTGCTTTCTGGCAATTAGACTCAGCTGATGGGCTGAAAGGGATTGAATGGCAGGGTTCAAGGCCCTTCTCCAGAGCTTCAGACAACAGGCTTTTCCAAAGCAGCAGAGCAGCAGACACCACTGAAATAATTTCAAATGGAGACTTACAGCCAGGGATTCATTAATTCACCGGCCTAAACAATTACTGGAACATATAATGTCTCTATATACACTTTGATAAAGACTGTCATCCTAGACCTTCATTTTCCCCATTTTTATTAGAGATTTTTAATGTCAGGTTTGAAAAGAACCCTTTATTTCTTCAATTATCAAATTAAACCTTTTATTTTTTTTTTCAGGGTTGGCGGGGGGGGATATAAATTCCAGAATTTTTGTTTTATGGCTACGATTGATTTGAATTACAAGAGGAGACTGAGAAAGTTTTGTAAAGCATCCTTAAACACCCAGTCATAAATAGGATGGGAGCCTCAGTAGCAAGAGATCCCATCCTCCTCCTTCCTCTCTTTAAAGAGGGTGGTCTGGGACAAATAGATTTAAATGAGCTTGATGTGAGAGAATTAGCTAATAGGAGACATGCAGCAGAGCACTCTATACTGGCTGCATTTGCTGCTGGAAAGGTTTGAACTGAGAAAACTGAATTAATGAACTTTTAGTACAGTTGAAATGTTTTTAAAATAAGAGAACAACATATTATTGTATTTTTTTTTTCTTAGTGTAAGATTAGATGCACTCAGAGGTCAAAGGATGTAGTGCAGACCTGTGGTTCGCTTATAAAATGTACCCAAGTACTCCTGTGAAGATTAGAGGGATATGTAGGGATAGGTGCCTCTAGTGCACTTTGGGAAGGGACCAGGGGTGCTTGTAGAGGAAACATGGACCAATAAAAAACCTGTCCTGTGCTGAGGCAGGTATAAAGTCTAATTCGACACAGGCAAAAGTGAGGTTTGAATGGAAAATTTGATTTGTGATTAAATTAAGTTTTGTGTCTCTCTGTTCCTTAGACACTTGTTTGGGGTTTTTTGGTTGTTTATTTTTATTGGGGGGAGAGACTGCAAAAGTCAGCACGTTTAACAGATATTTCAACTGCAAATGTTTTGATTGGGAAGTACCATCGTCATGGCACTTAGAAGTGCTGGCTCAGGTACCCTGCTCAGGCAGCCATCTCCTCCCCTGCCCTGCAGTGTGGGACACGCCATCTGACCAGCTAGCTCAGGTCAGAGGGCAACAGGAGGTTATTTACATATGATTTTGAAAGAATTCATCGATTTGTTCACCCCACTGAATGCTGTGTTAGAAGATTCCAACATCCTCTAACCACACCACAAGGGTTTGCTTGATATCCATGGGGTCCTTGCCTCATTCCTGTGCCAAAGCCCTGCTGATGTTTGGAAGTCCCAATCATAACATGAATATTCCCATGCAGACAGTGTCAGGAAAGAAGATTGCCTGTTATGTGATTCTGGGCATGTCATGGTTTAACCTCAGTCAGCAGCTCAGCCCCACAGAGCCACATGCTCACTTCCCCTCAGTGGGGTAGGGGAGAGAATTAGAAAGGTAAAAGGGAGAAATCTCATTGGATTGGGTTGAGATAAAGACAATTTAATAGGTAAAGCAAAAGGTGCACGTGCAGAGAAGGCAAAACAAGGGATTCATTCCCCACCTCCCGTGGGCAGGCAGGTGTTCAGCCATCCCCAGGAAAGCAGGGTTCCATCACACGGTAACACTGCCTTGGGAAGACAAACACCGTCATTCCGAGCATCCCTCTTCCTCCTTCTTCCCCAGCTCCAGATTCTGAGCATGGCACGCCAGTATGAGGCACTGAGATATCTCAGCATAGGCTTGTAGTAACTATAACTTAATTCATCTTGGTCCTGTTCTGGAGTTTCAGAGACGAGCTAAATCAAAGCAGATAGACCCAAATGATGCACCTGGGAATTGATGTAATTCCTGAAACCGTGGTGCCCTAGAGGGTATCCATCAACCCAGATAATGATGATGGGGATCACTTGGATATTTACTACACACCTAATACACCTGGGAATGCTGGCTTAAGTGGGCTATTTTGGATTCCTTGGAAGGGGAGAAGGAGGGATACGGAAAGGTGGGGTGGGTTAAAGTGAGCCACTGTGAGTTATTGTGAGTAAGAGCCCTTTCCATTACAACAAATGAGCACCGTAATGAGATTCATTGAGGGGAGTAGTAGCTCTATTGTACTCCAGGCTTACTTAATAGATGAAGCTAACAAGACTAGAGATTAGAGTTGTCTGCTCTGTATGTCTGTGTAGTATCCTGGCCAAAGAATTTCTTTCCACTGCACACCTTTGCACGTGACTTTCAGTTTTAGTTGCCTAGATGAAAATCATTCATTTTGGTATTTTGGAGCTGGAGTCTTGGGTACTTATTTGGCTCATTTTTTGCTTGTCACGGGTATAACAATGCTGTGTATTGTTAGCCGGTATTAAACATATTTTGAGATTGTTAATTTATAATCTGTAAAACTCTTCCACCCAGGCTAGACTATAATGACAGAGTTTCTTATGTCTTTTTGTCACTTGTTGAACTTATTTTTGTGACCTCTACTTACCTTCGTTGCACAACTTTTCCCTCTGACGGATATTGTTTGAAACTCCACCACAGTCAGTGTCCCTCTTTTTTGAGGCATTAATGTTCTATGTTTGCTGCAAGGCTGGAGGAAGGACTCCCATATTTGTACATTTGTGCATTTTTGGACTTCTCTATTTTCCCCGGTGGTTGAATATTGCAGCCTTCTGGATTTAAATTGCATTTTTAATACAAAATAATATGAGTGCTTCCTCGAAACCTGGGGAAGATCTCGAAGAAGGAGGTGCAAAAATCCTGTTTAGTCACCCCTGCCCAACCACGTCAGTGCAGTGGCCGTGGGTGCCACAAATGTTATCAGCAGACACCTGTCAGGACCATTCTGTCAGGGATTGCTTCACAGTAGGGGACACGAGTGAAATCATCCCCTGCCCCAAGTGTCTGTCCCTGTGGTTTTTGAGACTATTCTTTCCACTCAACCCACCAGCCACCTCCAGCTGTAATCTGTCTCTTCCCCGCCATCCTGCCCTGTTCCCAAAGCAAGCCTCTTTGTCCTTGCCCACTGCCCATTTACACCATTCCCAATCAATCTTCATTGAATGCCTGGGTACATCATTAACTTGTCTTCCGGCAAGGCACTTAACCCCCTCCACCCTGGAGCAGATCCATTACCTTGCCGCCCTCACTTGGCTCGGGCAGTTACCGAGGCACACGGTCCATCACCCACATGGGTGTCTCTCTGCTCCCACCCAGACCGGCCTGACCTTACCTGGGGCCTTCCACAAGGAGGTATCCGCAGGAAAAGGCCCTGCTCAGGAAGTTCGGCTGCAGACAAAGCTCGTGCTGACCTTGCTCCTCTCTGTTGTCACCCAGGAGACACCAGGATTGATGATGCAGCCCTTCCTTCTCCATGGCCATGGTTGCTCTTGGCATGCTCTGAACCGGGGCTGGGCTTTGTATAGGGCACATGATGCAGAATGCATCCAAATTTTGTTATTTCTCAAATTTACATATTTTCTATTATTTTCTGTATTATTATCCAGACAAATTTGTAAGACTTATGAGTGTAATGCACAGTAGTTTTATACTTGGGTTGGTATCAGACCTGAAATCCAGAAAACCAATCCTTCACTCCCATGCGTGGATAAATACTAGAACTATTCTTTTTTTGTTTCATCACTCTAGGGGCCTTATTTTATTCATACTTTGCTCTTTTTATTTCTTATTTCTTCATGCTAGTTTCAAAAGAAATTGAGCAGCTGAGATAGTTCTTTTATTGCTGAAAAGCCCCTCCATAATTCTGAGTTGATAACCCACTGTACAATCACTGATCTGACTCGGGTAATCACACGTCACATTATGATTACCAAGAAATAACTGAAGAGTGATTATGCAAATCCTGGAGTTCTAATTGGCTAATAATGACTTTAAGACAGAAGTACAATGATTCATATGTTGTGTGTTTTTGAGGGGAAAAATCCAACGTAATTATGTAAATCATTTGCCTGTAACAACTAGTCAGATGCAAAGCTTTGTTTGGATACGGAGGGCACTCAGTAATGCATCAGAACTGGAGCATTCCTGCGATGCACAGAGGCAGTTCCACTTCAGATGTGCTGTACTGTGGATAGGGACTGATTTCACTCCTGCTAGCCAACTATTGTTTCTTGCACTATCCTTGAGGAAGCTAAAACAACCCTCTGAGCTCACATATATGTTTAAGGTGATTGTTTAGCCCAGAAGATAAATGGGAAAAGAAAAATTCCATTTTCTAGAGAAGGATTGTAAAGAGATAATATAGTCCTTATTTTCTTTTTTTTTTTTCTGTTTAAGATTCTGTGTCAGCCAAATTTATTCACTCTTAAAGATACTCTTCCTTAGTAAGCTTATAATAGGAGGTTCTCTTTAGCTTTTCTCCTGCCATGCTGTTATAGGACCTCTGGGCTCTCTTTGTAAATTCTACATGTTATTCTTATTAACGCTGATTAAAAAAAATAAACCTTTTGTGGGTTGTGTATTTTTCTTTTTTTTTTTTTTTTTTTTTTGAGATTCATTGAAGAAGTCACACTGAAGACCAATTATTGGCAGTTTGGTACAATTTCTGTTCAAAGTATTAGGAATTGTAAATAACTTCCACAACCTTTTATTCCACTTAAAATAAGCATCGTTTGGGCGATATCCTGGTGAATACAAAAATTTCACATCTGGTTTCTCTTGGGAAACATGCTTGGAGTAGGGAGCTGGAGAGAAGATAGTGATTTCATGATAGCCATGAAGAGGTGGTTTGACCTTTAAGAAATTTCTGCCAAGGCTCTGGTTGAGGGCACTGCTGCCCAGTCTTTGTGTGACTCACTGCTTGGATGCCCATTGTGAGTATTTAATGGAAAACCCAGCTGTAATATAGGTGTATTCTCTACCCTAGCCCTTCAAAGCAGTGTGTTTCTACTGACTTTGTTGGTGCACTGTGGGCTTGATTGCGGGTAATGCGTTGGCTTTGTTGATCTGTCAGCTCTCTGTCTGTCTGTCTCTGTGCAATGGGAGAAGCTCAGACCCAGAGACAAGATGCGTAAGAGAAGAATGAGGCAACAAAGTCACCACGTTCAGAATGTCTTCTGTGCTGACACAGACTTTGCTTTTATATTTCTCCTAGATCACAGTCTGGGCCTCTCTGTAGAAGGGGTACGACTTTACAACTTTTGTCTACACCTTCCAAACAAGAGTTTCCACCTGCTATAAAAAATCAGACACACAGTTGTGAATCCTTAGAGGAGCAGATTAGTTTATACACAGGAAACTGGCACCCTTTTAATGCTGCTGGTAGAGGGAAATGAATGTGGAGAGGAGAGGAGAGGAGAGGAGGAAGGAAGAGAAAAGGGGAATCTGCTCCCCATGAGAGGGCACTTGGGGGAAAAAGTGGTCTTTAAATGCCTGAAAAAAATGTTAAGAGAGAAGACAAAGAATTAAAAAAAAAAAAAAAAAGTAGGTGAGGAAAGGGGTAGAGACCCAGAACATTCCAAAGCCCCTGCAGTCCAGTGAAGAAGTTTCTAGTAATTTAGTTTTGGTCTCACACACAGTGAGCAGTTGAGCAATACCCTGACACTGACGCATTTTTCTACACAACATGCAGACCTGGCAATGCCAGAACATTTTGCAGGTAGGTCTGTGCTTTGCTGGATTGATTGTGGGTGGGGTCCTTGAATGTCAAAATGAATTTTATTTCAGTCTAAAATTTCCTCACTTTTTTTATTCAGGGAAAAAAAAAAAGAAATCCAATTAATCCCATGTGATGGTTGTAAGAGGAACTGAGACTTTATCTACATTTTTGGGCTTCTCCATACAAAAATAATTTAGCATTTGGAAATTAAACATCCATGAAAATTTAATAGCTTTCATTTTTTATTGGAATGACACGTGTCATTTCACAGTTTAGTGGTACTGGAGAAGAGCAGGGGTCTGGGAGTTTGTTGTGCAGACAGTGTACAAGCAATTTTATGCCTATTGTATCATGAGGGGGGGAAGGACAGGATGTGCATGTCCCATTTTCTTCCTGAGAAGGCACCTGATGCCATGAAGTCTGTACATTCTGTGAGATTATAGCCCTGCTCTTTATGCCTTAGCCTCAAAAACACAACCTCACCCCCTTTTCTGCCTGGGACTTTTAGGGGAACATACTTCCTTTCAACAGTTTGGGCGCTGAATCCTGCTGTCGCCTGGCTTGGCGTTAGTGGGTAAGGGTGGATGCGGATGTTCCAATTGGGATTGGCAGGGCATTCCGTTCCCTTGGGGTTTGCTTTGCATAGGTATGAATAAATGTGCCAAATTTCAGATGTGAGTGATGTGCCTGGGGACTGTACTTCCCTCCCACAGGTGAAGATATTCTAAAATACAGAAGCCATCCGTTTTGTGGATATTTTAAAGCAGGAGGAGGATGAAATGTCAGGACCCTGAAGCAAAGCAAACAGGGCTGCCAACATGTCTCTAGACCATCCCACTCTGTAATCAAATTGTGCTCTTTTGATTGATCCACTCAGCCATGCCCAAGCAACTGTCGGCTGAATCAAATTCAAAGCTCTGTGTGGCTCAGTCATGTGAAAATAGTGCCCCAAAAGCAATAAAGTTTAAAAATATAATGAAACAAGAGTTTAAAAAAACAGCTTTTTAAGAAAATGGATAGGTGTCTTTATTCCTTTTTTTTTACTTGTTGACCAGAATTTTGTTCTGACATAAGACTACACCTGAGATGCAAAAGGCTAGTTTTTCGAAGCAGCAGCAGAGGTATTTAAATAAAGAAGTAGTTTTGGGGCATTGGCCATTAATTTGAGACAGAAACAAAGGAAAAAGATGGAGATGGAAATTAGAGAAGAGATGACTATTTCATTGTTGCAAAAAGGGTGAAGAGAAGATGACAGGGCTTGTGTGGAACCTCTATGCATAAGTTTTTTTGCACTGGCACGTTCCCCAAATTGGCCGGATCCCCTTCCCACGCCCTGCCTCCCAAATCTCACCCCATTCAGTCTGTGCTGCTGTGTGCCCATTTATTGTGTTCCACAGTGGTTATGTTTCAGTAATGCTTTATTTCTGTCTCTGGCTTGGAAAAGTCTTTGGCTGAAAGTCACAATTTCAATGACGATTTTTTTTTTTTCCCAAGCTTGCCACTTAAAATATGATCAAGCATTACGGGTGAGCTACGCAAAATTTTTTTCCAGTGAACATTTGAAATCAGAGCAAAACCTGATTGTTCCGTCTTATTAGCCATGTCTTGTTTGATGTAGCATGTTTTTCTAACCCGGTATCACTTCCATCTGAAGCTGCACCACAGAGAACACAAAGGTTTCAGTATTGAAGTTGAAGGAGCACTGAAGGGCATCTTACAAATGCTACTTTGTCACCTAGCAGGAGTTCTTGGAAATTTTTCAATGTTTTTCTTTTCTTTTGTGAACGGACATAAAGTGCCTCTTTCAAACCCAGCTAGGGTTTCATTCCTGCTTCTGTGATTCTCTGAGGTGCATTAGTTGAGGCTGGCAAACTTTTAGACTCCAGGGAATACAAAGCAAGATAATCAGTGCAAACTCAGTCCTCGCGGCAACTCTGTTTGGGTGGCTGAGTCTCTCGACAGGGGCTGGGGTTGGGGGAGGAAAACTCCTGCCCTAAAGATGTGGAGCAGCGACAAAATTAAAGCAAGAAGAAATCCCTCATTTGTAAAAATCGGAATAAAGGCAGAAAAGGATCCAGGGCCACTCAGAGACTGGTAGGAGCTGAGAAAGACACTTATGCAGGTTTGCCTCCCAGATTTTTGCTTCACTCTAAACTTTTATTTATGTGCCTTTTCCTGTGCCACTTTTACCAGTGTTTCTCGACAACACATTAACTTCCCTCCCGGTACAATAATCGACTCCAATCTGCTATTATCACGGAAATAGAAGAGGTAAAGTGCCTGTAATAGGATCCAAATCAAATCACTTTCACTTCAGCCGGCTTTTGCTGTGAAGCCGAAGGTTCCCCAGGGAGATTCAATACAGAGAAACACCTGCAGACACAGGCTGAGGCCCGGAGATGATATAGAACACGACAGGCCGAGCTCTGCACTAGCATTTCCCTCCTTACAAGCCGGTCACATTGGCAGTAATAACCAGAGGCAGGACCTGATAAAGTTGTGACTCATTGGCAAAGCCAGGATCTGACTTTCAGCTGATTTGACCCATCCTGAAGCAACATATCACTTGACAATTTACTGTAGAAACAGCTATAGTTATTTTTTTTTTCCTGCCCCCCCTGAAGCACTTGCCTTAGTCTTGAATGGTTTTGCATGAATCCCTGGTTGTGTTTAAGTGCAGTCCTGCCTGAAGAGAGAAAATATATCATCCTATCCCAGCGGCTAGGAAAGGCCAGACTAAATTGAATTTAATAAGCTTCAGGTTTAGGGGAAAATAAACCTAGAATATTTCCTGTGGCATAGGGAACAACTTCAACAAGGGTTGAAGATGGAAATACACATTTGCAGCCGTGCACTGTAGGTTAGAGAATTGACGCCTTGTTCCCTGTGAATATTAGTTTATTAATTCAAGTGCTTTCCCTCCACATAAATATTTTTGTGCAAGTCCTTTTATGGATGCTAAGAGACTTTATGCCAGTTACATGTTATTATTTAATTTTGTTTTTATCTCAGGAAAACAGTAATATCTGGATGAAAGCAAATACAAGTCCTCTCCATAATTGTCACCTAAGATTTGACAGGTTTGGCCTTATCGGAGAAATAACAATAGTGGTAAAAACAGCCAGATAAACAAAGAAAAGCAATTATTCCTGAATTAAAAACCTGGGGGGAAATTTTAGAGGAATGGAGTTCAGCTGCCACTTTCACTTTGAAATATCTGCCCATGACCCAAGTTGCTGCTGCAAATATGATTTAGGGGCTGACAGTACACCAAGTTCCTCATGTTGTGGCTTTGGTGAGCACACACTGAGGCAATACCTGCATAAAACACAACCTTAGCTCCCACCACAGTAGAATTGGTAGTTCAAGGACAAGAAAGTTTTACAAAATTAGATTTAAACAGATTGGTATAAAACTCAAAAGCAATAGACTAAGGGAGGGGAAAAAATTGTGATGACTGTCAGTATTTGTGAAACTGGCTTCTTCTGGAAAGTGTTGTATGGTTTTTGATTGTGTCCTCTTCTCAGTGGTGTTTGCGCACCTTTGGTGTGTTAGGGAAAGAGAGTGAGACACATCATGTAGAGTTTACCCTTAGACTTCTTTTTTCTTGTGAGGAGAATTGATTTTTCACTAAAAGTAAGGTTGATAAGGTTTAGTTAAAGTATTTGCTGTAAGGCCAGGATTTTTCACAGAGCGGCAGATGAAAATAACCATTTTTTACTCCTCTCCCACAGGCTTTTATTGTAATATGAAAACTATTGGTTTTGTTGTTGTTTTAGAAAAACCTTCTGAAAGAAAGGAGAGCTGTTTGGAAATGTGTTTTGACTCCACATTATAGTCACATTAATGTGATGTATGAAAAACCCATATGTTAAATACTAACATGGGATCAAAACTCCTGCTGTGAGAGATACGGAAGTCACATTATCCTGTCAGCTCAAATGCACATTCTTAATTGCTAAATATGAGCCAGAATCCCATGTCCAAACATTTGCTCACTGGAAACCAAACCTTAATTTTACAGTTCAATTGCAGCTGCAACTCTAAGGGGGTTTGGGAAGCTCTAATGGAAAGGAGCAAAGTATTTAAATTACGGGGCATCAGAATTTGAGATGATAGTTTGCAAATTCAAAACTGAAAATATGGTGCTGATGTACAGTGAGAACATGGCAAACAGCATTGTCCAGCCTCTAATTAGATTTGGGAGCAGGTAGGGCATTTAAAAGCAAAATAAAAGAAAGACTGAGAGGGCTACCTAAGTATCTGTTTGTGGATGGAGTATTAAATAGTGAAAAATTTCTGTTCTGAATAATTGGGAGTTTTTTTTTTTGGTTCTCTGTGCAAATCAAAGGTTCATATGCAGGAGAGCAGAGGCAAGGAGAAGAAGGGGAGGAAAGGAGGAATTAGGTCACTCTGTCAAAACATCTTTGGCTTTCCCTCATGAAGAAGAAGTTATATTTATTAAAAAAATATTT
>WBMY01010269.1:27848-67667 GCA_013397315.1 Donacobius atricapilla | reverse complement strand
GCACCTCAGGGCTCATCCAGAACGAGACGTGGTTATAAGATCCAAGGGCAAGATGGGATTCTGTGATTGTGCCAGTACATGGTTAACATGGAAACATCCTCCACTTCTAGAGCAGGGATGGCATGCCCAGCTCATGTACACTGTGTTAAGAGTCCTACAGTGCAGAGTGAGGGCTGAGGCTTCTCTTCTTGTATTCCCCCCACAAAGACAGCTTCAAGTCCATGCTTGAAAGGCAGTGCATGGACAAACTGCTAGCCTGCCTCCATTTCCCTTCTGTAAAAACAGAGATAATGCTAAGTTCCTTACTTATTTGAAGGCTGGTACATGCAATATTGTAACAAGACAAAGGAATACAAATATAAATGATGGCTTTCTGGTTAAAGTTTTCAAAAGCTGCTAGGGAACTCCTTTGCTGCAGAAGAAGAAATTAAACCTGTATTCAAACGGACTTAAAATACCATGCAAAAACCACCAGATACATCACTTACTGCCTTAACTTGAATGCAGTAAAAGTTTTCACAGTATGTATCCCATTTAGCTTGTCAGATTATCGAGACTATTTTAATTATTAGGACTAACTCTGATGAATTATGATAGGGCTCATTTTCCCAAAGCGTTTTAATTTAAACTAAACTGTTCCTGCTTTACAGTTTTTCCTCTCTTACGACTCTCTCCTACTCCCGGAGATGACTACAACTTTAACCTGGATGATAATGAAGGAGTCTGTGATCTCTTTGATGTGCAGATACTAAATTATTAGATATTGTGTCAACCAGACTACTTATCTACCTCTAACTGTAACATTCTAGACTTCTTCATAACCTACGTATTTGAATAATGAATGTATAACTTGTTAGTTCACTGACTCTGGGAGTATATTTCTTTTGCTTCCTTTAACTACTTCACAAAACAAATTCAAGAACAAGAAAAAAAGGGCTCTTATCAAAAATTCTGGCACTCTTTCACCTGAGTGTTTTTCTGTCTAAGCCAATTGTTTGGAGCTTTCCTTGGTAAGAAAAGTGAAAATACTTTGTAGCCTTTTGATCATTTTTTAAAAAATGATTAGGCTTCTTGCTCACAATTAACAGCATTTTCTTTGAAGCTTTACTGCCAAGAAGCTTTCTATATTCTTTTTTCACTTTTCAAACAATCTTGTAGCTTTCACTGCCAAGTTGAAAAGTGAAGGGTATCAACTTGAGTTATGTAAATTGTTTCAGTGAACCAATTTTGTGAAGTGCCTTCTGTTTTAGCACTTTAAGTTTCTCACACTGACTTCTGAAATTCCACTTTCCTAGATGATAGGAAAGGTCTGTTTGTAGTTTGTATTAAAGTGTGCCAATACTTGTATATTAACAAGATTTTTTTAATAAAATTGTGCCAACAAAGTCATCAGTATTTGTGGTCTTTCATTTCTTACAACCCCTTCATTGTCCACTTTGCATTACAACTGAGATAATAGGCTTGTGGCAGCATCCACATTTGCTGGTTCCTCTTCCAGATTTGTGGAAACCTGGAAAAAAAAAAACAACAACCAGTTTCAGTTTAAAGCAGAAAACAATCTTTTTATTCTACTTGGAAAAAAACCCCAACAGACTAATATATACCCATTGTACACAAGATTAGTTTGTCTTTTATATATTTAATTTAGGCTGATTTTGCAGTCATACTTCAATAATTTGGGGGGATTGCAGGATACATTGAATTTGAGACATAAGCAGAAAACACTTTGGAAGCATCATCCCAGTAACATAGCACACACAGCCCAACTGAGACAGGCTCAGCTTTTAGTTGGCAACTACTCTCAACAACACTTTTGCAGCTTTGGAGAAAACACTATTGATACAGCCTGAGTGAATAAATTCAGCAGTCATGTAGAGAGAGCCCTACTAGCAAAGGAGCAGTAGCATAGTCTGAATTCTTGGAGGAATAAGTAACAAGCCAGCAGAGACAGGACTACTGGCTCCAACTGCCTTGAAATCCTGGCTTGGCTTCATCCTATGCTGGCAGCACTGTCACTTATGTTTCATTTTTCCCTCAGCCTCCCCTTAAGGTATTTGACACTTGTTTAGTTGCTCCCAGCTGTACAGAAACTTGATCACCTCAGGGCCACTGAGAACTCATGTCCACTTCTCCAAACCCCAAAGCCAGGATGGATTCATCTGCATCTCATCCTGAAGCATTGCTTTCTCTCTCCAAAACTGTGCCTAGAGCATCAGTCAGCAGAAAGAGTTTATATGGAGGAACTTGTCAGGAGTTTAAACTTTATTAATTCATTCTTGTGCAAGACTACAAGTAGGCCTGTATAAAAAAAAAAAAATAGATGTCTTGAACCCTAAGTGCTGCAGGCAAAAAATCTACTGCAGAAATTGCTGTTTCAGGTGTTGGTCCTTCTGATGAGGTAGTATGAAGTCTTAGGAATTGGAAACAAAGAGAGGCAGAACTGCTTGTTTCAAAGCACTGTCAGGCGCGTCAGGTAGGGAACAGCCAGGTTCATCCTCTCTGTGTCTATTCATGTGGAGATACAAGTTTGAAACCAAGGGGATAGAGCTGGGACTAACGTAAAAACCATTAGAAATCAACTTGAACGTAATTTAAAAATATGCTTTTGAAGCGTGCTTCAGCATGGCTGCCCATCGTCTTCTCTCTACTTTAGCAGTTGCATAGAATTCGAACATGAGAACCAGGTTTCAGCATTACCATACAAATGAAATTCATAAAACTGGGATTCTAGCTTTAAAGCAACTGCATGAATTCAACTGCAGAATAATCTGAGGTGGAAGAGACCCACAAGGATCATCAAGTCCAGCTCTTGAAGTAAATGATCCTTACAGGAGTTGAACCCAACACATAGTTTTTACCAGCACCACACTGGGACCAACTGAGCTACTTGCCTGCAGTTTTAGAGACACACTGTAATGCTTTAAACACACATATTCTTTTCATTCTCAGATTTTTACAAAGGGAAATTACCTGCTGAGTCTTCTGAGGTTCTGCTGTGGTACCTTTTGATAGCTGCCGGATTTCTTTCTGAACTTCAGCAAATGCTTTATTTATAGTGGTAACTTTTTCAGCATTTTTGATGTTTATCTGGGAGAGAAAAAAATACACACATTGGTCTTTATAACAAAAATTCCACTGATGTGAAATTGCCCCATTTTTCTGCAATTATGCAGCCAGTGTTACCTGCTTTTCAGTATGTTTTATCTGTTACTTCATTAGGTTATGTAGCTGTGTACTAATAAATGCAAAATTAAGAGTTAAACTTGCTCTATTGGAATGGGAGCCCATTGTGATCCAGAAAGAGAACACAGAGAAAACAAAAGTCAGGCTTCACAGGATCTGCTACACCACCCCTTAGCTCCTCTTAGCTGGAGTGAAGTCCCAGGAAGGGTTCCTTCCTTCATCTCTCTGGTGGACTGACCCTGACTGGATGCCAGGTGCCCACCAAAGCTGCTCCATCGCTGCCTTCTTCAGCTGGATGGGAAATAAAATGAAAGGCTCAGGGGTAGAGGTAAGAGCAGGGAGAGATCACTCACTAGTTGCCATCATGGGCAGAACAGACTCAACTTGGGAAAAATGAATTTCATTTGTTGTCAAACAAATGCTGCAGAGGAATCTCAGCTCTGACACCTGGAGCACCTCCTCCCCCTCCTGCTTCACTGACCTTGGTGTCTGCAGGCCTGTTTCTTTTAAAAATTCTCACTCCTCTATTCTAACTGGTGCTGGTGGTGTGCTTCTTAACTACATCATCCCAGAGGCACTGCCTGTACCTGATGGGCTCTGCCTTGGCCAGCAGCATATCCATCCTGAAGCCAGCTGGCATTGGCTCTTTCAGACATGAGGGAAGCTTCTGGCAGCTTTTTAGAAAAGCCATGCCTGTACCCCCTCGAGCCAAATACAATTTGTAAATGATTTTACTATTCTGAATTTCTTCCAGTAGCTTACCTTCCATTATCACACCTTGCATCCTAATTGTTTCTACTATAGGTCTGGCCAACAACATCTACCACAGTATTTAAAGAAACTCTGTGGCTCTAGCAGAGTGGAATGTGTATCTCTGGGCACCTCAGCCTCTCTTTTAGTCAAGTCTGCCTTTGCAAGTTATTTCATCTAAGATTTTGCTTTCAAAGAAGAAGCACTAGAATATGTGTTGTGCTCTGGGGACAACTGTCTGCGGCAGAGGAGCAGAGTGGATGCAAGAGGGCATAAAATCTGACCACTGCAGCAAAGTAAGATTCAGCTTCCAAAGTGTGCAACAGGATCATAGCCAGGTAATGACCTATTACATTGCAAACATTCCAGAAGCACGCTCATAGGCCTTCAGGCAGCCCCAAATTTCAGGGTACCTACTGCTGTTTCAAAGGCTACCCCTGTAACTCACCTCTGAGCAATTTAAGCAGGCAGAAGCAAACTGTGAATGGTTACATGTATTCATTTTGCTTTCAAAGCCTCCATAATTTCTGAGCACTTTACAGTAACAACAATTCCATTCTGACTGACCAGGAAAACCAGTAGTAAGAAGGCAGTGGCAATGAGGCTGATAAAACAGGCCTACTCAGATGAACACTTTAACTGGGACAGTGACTGGAAAATACAGCTCCCAGCTCCAGTCAAGAGTGGATGGACTGTTAGTAACATGATGCACAAAGACCACGTGTTCAATCAGGGCTTGTCACCATCTTCCAGCTTCACAGGGGTTTTAGAAGGTTCCAGTCAGTTTTAATACGTGATAACCTCAGGTACTCAGGCAGGACTCCTCCACAGAAAGAGGCTCTGTAGCTAGCATGGTATCTACATCAAAAGTTGTCTGAACAGTTACAACGGGCTTTTAGCTATTCATGAATAAACGTATTTTAGAGATTTTTTTTTCTGAGCATCTTCCTATAGTGCTTAAAGATACGTAAATCACACCAAGCCCAAAGGCTTAATGCATTAAAGAATACAGCTTCAAACACAGAGAATAAAATTTTACTCCTAATAAGCTACTGACTTTTCATGAATATTATTTTAAACCTGTTTCTCCCTTTATTATACAGAACAGTCTAGACTAAGAGGAGGTGCAACGCCAGCAACATGAAATTGTTTTTTCTAAAGTTTATTACATTCCTGTCTGCCCGCCAGATTCATTAGTCAAGAGGCTTTGACTTGCAGGAGAAAATCTTTTTTTTAAGAGCCATTTACTTATGTTTGTCCAGCAGACTGCAACTGCATCAAATGGGGAAAAAAAAAGGCACTATGTGCTTATATTATTTTCATTAAGAGATACTTTTCTAGAGGGACAGCTGAACTCTTGCAGAACACACACCTAAGACAGGGTTTGAGAAGATACCATATAATGACTCACTGCTCACAACAGGAAAACTCTGGCTTACATCACCCCTATCCCTCTCCTTCTGCACTGCTCCCTGCTCCATGACCCACTCTCTTCCTCCCCTGGGCTGTACTCCTCTACAGACATGAAAATAATGACATTATTTTTGCTTCTTTGTTTTTTCCATTGCTTTAGTATGTTAAACTGCCTCACAGAAACGGCTACAGAGCATCACAACCCATGTAAGGTGCAGAAAGGAATTAAGAGCAAAACATCCGGCAGTGCACACTCCTGCGTCTGCTCACTGCATCCCACTGAGAGCTTTACTTGACAGCTGAGGCAATTAAACAGCTACCGGATCAGAAAAGGCTTCATCCTTTCTGGTTCTTCCCCTCCAAAACGCTTCTCTCTGCATTCATTCATAATTAAGCTTCTTCAGCTCACCAACCCAGCACATAAAAATGCAAAATGTATTTTTAATGGCTTTTGCTGCTGATTTAGTAAGTTGAGTCACCTAGTGGGCAAAGAGCCGGCATCAAGGAGAGCTGTGGGAACATAGCCCAGAGAAAAGGGATCCCTTCCTGGGACCAGGAACGTGATGGAAGGGAGCAGGACCTCCCCTTGTTAGTTGTACTAACTATACCTGGTCCTGGTTTGGATCAAGGCATTTTGTTAAACTGTACGCGGAATTACACCCTCAGCGACACTGTGAATGCAGTCCAGGGAACGCGAGCTCGCTGAACTGCTGATGCGCCCTTTAGCATCGCATTCCCGAGGACAAGACGAGATACCATCAGACACTTCCCCAGGGACACCCCTCAAGCACGGCCGGATGTCTTCTGTGGCATATGCCTGCAAATTAGCCAGATTAACTTCTTGTGCTTCTCTTTTTGCAGATGACACATCCGCATACAAATCTAATTTTCGGGCGAAAATCGTGCACTCTGCCGTTTTGTGCCCGGATGCACACTGCCCCTACGGCAGCTCGATTTAATACCTTCCGGGCGCCTGCTCCACCGCGCAGCGAGGTCGAGGGGAGGAAACCCCGCCGGGCTGAGGCCTCCCGCGGGCGCCAGAGCAGGGCCGGGGCCCTCCCCGCGGCGGNCCGTCCCCGTCCCTGTCCCTGTCCGCGTCCCTTCCCGGCCCTGCCTGCCTCTCCCGCGCCCTCGCAGCCCGCTTTTGCAGGACGGGAAGGCTGAGAGCTCCTCGGCGCGCGTCCGCAGCCCAAGGAGTCCGAAGCTCCGCGCTGCCACAAGCACCTGCCCACGGGCAGCCCCCGGCACACGCGGCGCTTGGGTGAATCCCCGGGGGGTTGTGGGGCACCCTTCTGCCTTACGGCCCCTCTTAGCAAAACGTGATATCTTCCTGTGGCGTGTTCCAAAGGGAATTGGGTTTACACCCCTGGGAACGAAACGGGAGGGGATGTAGCGGTGCGCACTTGGCTTTTCTTTCGGGAGTGGCGGGGGTGACTCCGGGAATGGACACTGCCGTCTATTCCCTGCCGCACAGCTCCTGCTCTGGCGGGACGGGGGCTGGCGGAGCCACCTTCCCTCTGTTGGAGCGAGCCCTGGAGAGATGGCCCTGCCTCCCCCGGGCCACCCCGGCGGTGCTGGGGGGAGGCTGGGCGGCGAAGGGCTTGGGGCGACAACAGGCACGGACGGGCCAGGAGGCCAGAGCGCTGCAGGTCTCCTTATCAGCGCCCGAGGATCGGGGCGTCGCCGTCCGTCGCCTTCAAATCGGGCGCAGCCGCCTCTCCCGCCCCAGCCCGACCCATCCANGGGCACTCACCTGCTTCAGGCCGGAGGTGACGGGCCGCGCCTTGCCCTTGGCCTTGGCCCTGACGCCGCTGCGGGCGATGCGGAACACGCTGCCTCCCTTGGCGGCCCCGCCGCGGCTCTTGCCCATGGCGGNCCCCCGGGCCACCCCGGCGGTGCTGGGGGGAGGCTGGGCGGCGAAGGGCTTGGGGCGACAACAGGCACGGACGGGCCAGGAGGCCAGAGCGCTGCAGGTCTCCTTATCAGCGCCCGAGGATCGGGGCGTCGCCGTCCGTCGCCTTCAAATCGGGCGCAGCCGCCTCTCCCGCCCCAGCCCGACCCATCCAGCCCGTCCCGTCCCGTCCCGTCCCGTCCCGTCCCGTGCCGTGCCGTGCCGGCAGGAGAGCAGAGCCATGCTGCACTGGGGATACGACGAGCACAACGGTAGGGAACGGCGTCGGGGCGGCCAGCGGGGTCCCGCGGGAAGCACTTCCCGTCGCTGGGCTCAGCAGCTCCCGCGCCCTCGGGAGAGCTGGATGAGCTGAGATGCTTTGCAGCGTGAGGGCGAGCCGAGTTTTGTCTCGGCATTCTGCAAGGCAGGCAGGCGGCTGAGAGGTCCGTGCGTGCGGCGTCGCCTGCAGAGCCGGGCCGGGCTGGGCTCCGGGTCGGGTCTGCCGCGCTCCCGGTTGGGATTTCGTTCGCTCGTTTAGCTGAACAGTTCCGTGCACCGATCGAGTACGTGGTAGGCAGCTGCACTGATCGGAACTGCTGTACCAGCAGTGCTTTTCTGATTCCAGCTGTGTTCTGCTTCTGCTACACGGTGGGAAATCCTAGTTACTTGACTGGGTTATTTAAATGTATAACTACGCGCCTAAGAGGAGATGCTTTTGGATTTTAGTTGTTCCGTGTTTCCTTCATCTTGTCAGTCTTTGAAGTCCCAAGATGGGCTTGTCAGCAGGCTTTAAAGACTTTGGTCTGTTTTGCATTTTCAGTCATGCAAACGCTGTTCCAGGGTACAGACGGTCTCACAAGTCATGCAAGTAGAAATGAAAGTGTTTTGTAGGCTCAACTCTGATAAAATACATGGAATATCTTACATTGTCTGTACACAGAGCAACGAAGCACTGTGACAGTACAGGGAGAAAGCTATATATTTGCATATACTAATGCCTGTAAGAATATGCTTTGTGTATATTATTACTTAGACTTTGGAATACTGTTTGTGCAAGTACTACCTTTCCTTCCTGGCCCTCTTGTTCTATCTTTTCTGGATAGATGTACTTTTCCTGAAAAACTGGGTGGTAGTGGCGGATCACAGGGATGTTGCAATGATTGGGTGTGTTATCTGCTGTAGTGCAGTCTACCCTACCCCTCCCCTGAAGACGTAAATGGGTCTTGTTTTTCAATTTTTTTTCTCCATACGTTTCTATGCTTTGAGCTTCACCTGCACGGTCCAGATAAGAAGCCCACTTTCCCTCCCTTATCCTATCTCTTGTTGTTTGCTATTCTCAACTTCTAGAGAGGGGAGGCCACCAGAATTTCTGCTGGGGTGGCCCTGGACCTTGCTTGAGGCTCCGTCTCTCCTATAAAACTCTATTTACTGCCTGTCTGGTTACAGATTTGAGATAGAGCTTGCCTTTCACTCCTTTCTTGGAGCCCCACAGCAGCTGTGGGGTGGATAGTTCCTCCTCAGTCCATCCCCTTTACCACACCTCTCACAGGAGATTAGAGGAGGGAGGCATGAATATCAAACACTCAGTGCTCTTCCCTATCATCAGTTTTATTTCTCAGGTTTTTCTCTTTTACTGCATTTATTTTACTGATTTTTCTTGTTTTTATTGTTTGATTGAGTAGCAGGTGAAGAAAATTGCTCTGATTCTTGAAAAATTTTGTTGGCTTTCATGGCCCTGAAAGTAGTTTCTTTGAAACTGACTACCTTTTACAATTGAGACAGAAATAAAGTGAAATTAATTAAATCTGATGTAGTTATATAGTATGGTTGACTGCCTGAAGAGTTGAAAAGATATCTGTGTTCACTTTGAGTTCTGCATTTGTCACTTGAAACAGTCACAACATAAATCATTATATGCATAATCTGGCAAATATTAAAACATGCCTGTCTGCATAAATGGAATATCTATGTTTGAGGACATGGGCTCACTGTTAGGCACAGAATTAAAAGTTTTGGGGGTTGACCCTGACTGAACACCAGGTGCCCACCAAAGCCACTCTATCACTATCCGCCTCAGCTGGACAGAGGAGAGAAAATAGCCTGAAAGGCTCAGGGGTTAAGATAAGGACAGGGAGAGATTACTCACCAGTTACTTTCACAGGCAAAACAGACTTGACTTGGGGAAATTAGTTTTATTTGTTGCTTATCAAATCAAAGTAAGGTAACAAGAAAATAAAATAAAATCTTTAAAACAGCTTCCTTCTAACCCTCCCTTTATCCCAGGCCCAACTTCTCTCCTGATTCTCTCTATGTCCTCTCCTGCAGCAGCTGCAGTCAGTTCATCGCATGTTGTCTCTGCCTCTCCCTTCTCTTCAGTGGGAAGACTCCTCACACTCTGCCCCTGCTCCAGCGTGGGGTCCCTCCCACGGAGACAGCCCTCCATGAATTTCTCCATTGTGAGTGCTTCCCACAGGCTGCAGTTTTTCACAGACTGCTCCACACTGGATTCCCCAGGCGGCCCCGAGTCCTGCCAGCAAACCTGCTCCAGCTTGGGCTTCCCATGGGGTCCTGCCAGGAGCCTGTTTTAGTGTAGGCTGTCCATAAGGTCACAGTTTCCTTCAAGACACATCCACCTTCTCCAGTTGTGATCCTCCACGGGCTGCAGGTGGATCTCTGCTTCACTGTGGACCTCCATGCAGGGCACAGCTGCCTCACCATGGTCTTCTCTATGGTGCAGGGAATCTCCACTCTGGCTCCTAGAGCATGTCCTCCCCTTCCTCTTGGTGTCTGCAGAGCTGTTTCTCTCACCTATTCTCACTCCTCTCTTTCGGCTGCTGTTGCACAGGAACTCTTTCCCTTACTTCAATCTGTTATCCCAGGGGTGCTAGCACAGTCCCTGACAGACCCAGCCTTGTCCAACAGTGGGTCCATCCTGGAGCCAGCTGGCACTGACCCTATTGGACATGGGGAAAGCTTCAGCAGCTTCCCACAGAAGCCACACCTGCAGCCTCCCTGCTACCAGTATCTTGTCACACAAACCTAAGGCAGAAGTTCTCAGTTACTTTGATGCACATATTTCTGAAATGCCTGAAGGCATTATTTTATTTCTGTCAAAACCTTAGCCTTTGCTTTCTTGCCATTTTTCCTACCTCACAATTTGGATGTTGCTTATCTGTAGAGGCATAATACAGAAATTTTGAAAACTGGCTTCAGTGTGGCATCATGCATGCTTTTCACTGCTGCCTGAAGTTCCTGTCAGGATGGGAATATTCTTCCCCTTGAGTCATTTTTCGTTTACAGGGGCATTGCTTTAGTTAAAAGGCAGATCACAGAATGAGTAAGGCTGGAAGGGACCACATTGGGAAATTGTTTGCCTTCAGTTTACTATATGTTTAATGAAATATTTGGTAATTATCTACATGTATTGTCTTTTATTGCAAAAATTTCTCTTGATCTAGTTACTACTGTAATGCTGAGGCATTTTATAAATAAAAGGGCTATTAATTCATAGAATCACAGAATCTTTTAGATTGCAAAAGACCTTTAAGATACTTCAGTCAAGCCATAACTCCTTATACATTTTTTCTTTCTGAGAATAATGACATCATTTCAATATCTGTTTTAGAAAAGGTTCTTAATTTTACCCATAATGAATTTTTAATGGCTTTTGTTTGAGCTCATCTTACTGTAATCTAATATGCAATCAAATTGCTTGCAAACCTAAGTTTATAAATTTAAGCACTCTGTGTTTAATAAACTGGGCAATGAATTCTCTTTAGAAATAAATGAGGATGTGATCCTGTCAAGGTTAGACCATACTAAAATAATGGAATTTATCTATATAATAACAAACTGTGAAAAAAACCCAACCCAAACCCTTTTTCACCTGTACATGCTCCATTTATGCACGTACCGAGGTGCACTGGAACTCAAGTGTGTCCTGTAGTGTCTTTGCTGGGCTTATCTGAAGTTATCCTGTTGATGAAATTTGTAATTTTTAGCTTCAACTGGATGAAAATGCCACACTGTGAGGTGCTATAGTGAGTTCTATTTCCTGCCAAATTCCTAATTGCCTTTATTGTGAGATCTGTTTCATGAACTGGCTGTGTGCAATGCTGGTGAGTGGCACGTGCAGCGATAGTCTGACCTAAAAGTGTCAGACAATTGCTTGCCTGTGGTAATTCTGTGTCCAAAATAAAGCCATGAAATCTTCAGAGCAGATGGTTCAGTTTTTTGTCATAAATCTCAGTCACAATAGCTTTGATTGTTTAAAGCTAGTAGAAAATTGCCTCTAGCAAGAGAACATTTTCCCAACAGCAAGAGAGGATTTCATAAGTTAAAAAAGTGGTATATTAATCATTTTCACTCAGTAAAGGAAAAAATGAAGAAAGGGCAATTAATCAGTTACACTCCCTGGATAAGTCTTAAAGTGCATATTTAGAAAACCGAAGTGTACATTATTTTAAAATGGAGGCATTTAATTCAGATCTGAATTCAGAAGACATTTTCACCCTGGAGATCCCACTGGCTTAAATCCGATTGTATGACATGCATTTGAGCATCTCTTTCAACAGCAATGACTTTTTTTTACAACAGTCATAAACAAGGTTTGCATTGGGCTAGGGTCTGTAGAAATGAATTCAGTCACAGTTTTCCTAGAGTGGCAAAACCATGATAATTTTACTAGATTGCTAGTAGGTTACCTAGTAAGGAATACTTCTTGATATAATCTAGTGGTATAAAATGAGCTGAAGTTTCTTGATATGTTCCTGTGTATTTTGAAAGGTCAGATGTCTGGTAGTTTGTTTACTGGTAGATGTTTAATCACCATAGCAAAACAGTATTTTGGTCATCTAAGCCAAGAACAGATGCCAACAATATCTTTTTGGAACTGAATATTACTGTTAAATAATTAGGTAGTGACGGAATCTCAGCCTCGGGTCCTCTTTTTGGCAACTTTGTATTATTTCTGATAGCAAGTCATCCAGATTACTTAATTCAAATAGCTATAGTTATTTCTGAGCCAGAGCAATAGGAGACCAAGTAGTTAGGCACATAAATATATTTTTTGCCTTTTCTCAGTTAAGGAGTATTAGAAATATTAAAATTAAGTAGCCATAAACTTTTTCTAGGCATCCCAAATCATGGTAGTGAGGTACAAATTATGGAGTGGTGCTTCTTACAAATATAATTTTATGTTGCATCCCTAATTACAGGGTATTAGGATCTAAACACAATTAAAATTATATTCTAAACTGTATGTATTTAGAATATTGAATAGCTTTGATGACGTTTTGTGAACTGAAAGGAATTAAGTTTAAATATTTTAATGTTTCAAACCAGTAGGATTTTTATCTTCTGCCTTAGAATCTATTTCTTTATTGAGTTTATTAATGAAGAAATTTATATATGGAGTAATTAATTTTTAACAAATCAAGACTGAAGGCCTTTGTTCTGAGGCTTAAGTCTTAGGCTAATCTTTACAAGTTTTTCCCATGTCTGTTTTTCAGTGCTGTTCAGAGGAGAATCATTCTCTGCCCAGGTGCTGTGCAAGCTGCAGCCCCCCTGGCGCTACGGGAGCTTCCTCCCTGATTTACTGCTGGGGTGCATGGGTGCTTTTAGCACCTGTGAGTTTCTGAGCTGTGTTCACTTCTATTGAAGTCGAGGAAAGAAAAATATCTAACAGTGATCTTTTGATGTTAGGCTATTAACCACTGTATCATACATTTTCTTCCTTTTTTGTAATCATTTTTATTTAAGTGCTAAGCTGTCCAGAAAGACCCAAATCCAATTTTTACACTGAGGTCAGTTATCTTCAGTATAGGGAGATAGTTATGAGGATTTCCAGTGATGCAGATCTTATTGGACCAGGTTCTGATCCTTTATTAAGTATTTCTTATAGCCAGTCTCTTAATTGATTTATTGTGTTTCTTATCCATTATAAGCCTGGAGGAAAAACAAGTGCTGTGCTTTTCTTAATACTGAAAGATCTTTTGCCCTACAGGCTCTCACCTTTCTCTTTTTCCTTTCTTCTTTCCCCTTGCTTTCCCTTTCTCTCCATCTGAAACCTTTTTTTCTGTCTTTAAAGAATATATTCCCCAGGCAGCTTCTTGTTCATATTTTATCCAAATATGGTTAAACAATGGCACATTATTCTCATTGTGAATTATTGGGAACTCTTTGTTGTTTAGTAGGTAACAACAGATAACTCACGCATCTTATCAATGAAGCTTTTCTTACTATTTTAGGATGTCATTTGCCATTTTCTCATATCCATATTATTGATTTATTAGCTTTTCAGGTGACATTTGGCTTAGCCTGCTTGCAGAGAGGAAGGTTGAGATGACTGGTATTGATTAACAGCTTCTTTAGTCCTATAATTTCTACCTAAGTCTGGTGAATGGTGCTACATCTGTGTCTGGAAGATCTACTCTCATTAGCCGAAGGCAGTAAAAATCCAAACCTCCCCAAGTGTTCATGTTCTTGGATTTTTTCAATGCTACACTAGTGTGTGTGTATGTGTGCCTGTGTGCATGGGCACTTCATGATTAGAGGGTGACAATCTCTCTTCCTTGTGACAGCTAGTGTGCACAGTTGGTGGGCTGAGAGGAGGTGCTCAGAGGTGCAGAAGTGTTCAGGTTCCAGGCACTGCCATCAGGCTCCAGGAACCACTCAGCATTTTCTAACATCACCAACCGCCTTTTTTGACTTCTCCCCATCTCATTCAGAGTGATCAGTGGAAGATGTATTCTCAGGTCTTTTGCAGCAAATGACTAAGGCACAAAAAATTTCTTAATGCAGGGCTTTGTATAGAAGAGGCAATCCTTAAAGACACAACTAGACATGATATTAGTCAAAAATGGCGTGTCAAAAATTTATTGGGACTCAGTGCCTCTTGGATACAGGATGCTTGATTTGAACGAGCATTTGTTGTATGTGTCTTGTGCATAGCTGAGTCTTACCTGGGAATAATTATCTACTTACTGCATGTGGCCTTGTTTAAAGGCGCATGCAAGGTATATGAAGGGGTCCTGCGAACTGCTATTGTGATATGATGCAGCAAAAGTAGCTGAATATTTTGATCTGTGTTTTCCTGGTGCATCCTTTTTGAATTTAAAAGATGCAGATGAGGACAATTCAAGCAGAGTTCTCTTTCATAAGAATGAGGCTGCTGTCAGCAATGTAGACTTCTCCAATTCATTGCAGGGCCCGCCCACTGGAAGGAGGTTTTTCCTGTCGCTAATGGAGACCGTCAGTCACCCATTGACATCAAAACTGAGGAAACCAAGTATGATCCCTCCCTCCGTCCTCTAAATCCCAGTTATGATCCAGCTTCTGCTAAAATCATCCTTAACAATGGGCACTCCACCAGTGTGGAGTTTGATGACACCGTCAACAAATCAGGTTTGTTCCTTTATTCTTGCACTGTAACTTCCTCCACCAATACCTAAACAGAATGCCTATAGCCTGGGCACAGCTCACTGCTGGGTATCAACTCCTTATATGCAATAAGGAGTTGCTGCTCTGGACGAGAAATTCCTTTTTCCCTGTCTTTCAGCATGATATAGTGCGGGAACATATTTGGGCACAAGTTCTAGGTTGTGTTTGTCAGAAAGTGCTGGGATTCCCTACTCAAAGGAGTGGTTTGATCCACCCCCACCAGCTGGATATTGCCAGCCCCCTGTTTGAACAGTGTTGTGTGCAATTTTTCAAATGCTGCTCTCTCTCTATCTCACTGCAGATGAATCCTTTATGTCTCATTACAGGTTCATTCCAACCGAATCGCTCAAATCTCTTATCTGAATTTAGCTGCAGGTTTGGTTATGTTTTTCCCCTTTTTACAACCTATACATGGACTTCTTATTTCAAGTAAGAGCCAATACAGAACAAGTGAAATAGATCCCAAGTAATCCCTTTTCTTCTCTGAAAAGTATTATTGCCCCAGGCTTTTCCAGGAGTACGTAGCTTCCCTTTTTGCAATCAATAATTCTTATTTAGAAGTTCTCTGATTTATCATACTCTTTGTAATGTTAGTGCCTTCATCTTTGAAACCTTCTCTTGGATGTTGGGCAAGCTAGCATGCCTCGCCTTGCAGCTGTAGGAGTACAGAATCTTCAAGCAATAAAATCATTTTGTGGCTGTGTGAGGCTTAGCTGAGGATCCAAGACCATATGATGCTTTCACAAGTGTCAAAGCCAGAGAGAGACTAATTTTTGATGACCCATTAGTCCTGAGGACTTATTAGCTCATAGTGGCAAGAGGGAGAGACATAGGTGGAGACATTGCCATGTTTTTGTTTCCTGAACAGTCTTAGTTTTTAACTTTCTGTCAACATTGGATGTTGCCTGAAAGCCACCAGCTGACCATCAATGATCGGTCTGACCTTGTGTCAGATGCCGCAGAACTTCCCAGAATTATTCTCTGCTTCAAGCCTAGTAGATGCTGGTGAACTAAAGCACGTCTGTTAGAAAAATATACAATCTTGATTTCAAATTTTCCAGCGATGGTGAGCCTACCACAGCCTTTGGTAAGTTGTTCTAATTGTTAATTACTCTCACAGTTTAAAAGAAAAAAAGGTAATGAATGTGAATACACCAAGAACCTCTCCCACTCTCTTAACTCCATCCATGAAGTGACAGGGTCTGAACGCAGTGTTTCTCTGGGCTTCCCCTGGTACCAAGGCAATGGTAATGCGATCCTCTTCTTACTGCTTTCCTCAGGCCATATCTCCAAGGATATATTTCATATTGAGGCAAAGCACTGACAGATGTTGATCAGATAATTAACAGATGGAATCCTCAGTATCCTTCAGTAGACTCCATGTCTTCTATGCATGGACCAGATTCTTCAGTCCACAACCATAAACTGAGTAATTCACTATTTTCCATAATATTTGTCACTGACAAACTTTATCAGTATTGTTTTTGTTTTCTTTCAGGTCATTGCTCAAAAAATACTGAATTTTCTAGGGCCCAAATTTGGCTTCTGGGGCATCTCTGTGAAGTAAGAACTCCTGCCATGTGTTGGTTTCTTGAAAAAAAGTCAAATTAATTGGTACTAAATACATTAGCATCTTCTAATACATTATTAACTGACTCCCATATGAGCTAATTCCTCACTCTGGTCAGCATTGGAACTGGCTGTCAAGTCTGTAACTGTTTGTGTAAATCTGTTTATGCTCTTTGGTACCACAATAGCTCCATTCTTTGAAATTGTTCTATGGATGTTGTTCCAGCATTTTTCAAAATTTGAGATACTGATATTTGCCTTAAAAACTTCTGACTACCCTCTTCCTTAGTTACTGTTGGAATGAAAGGGTTTTACCATCACTATGTGGTGTTGCACAAATACATCAACAGGCCATTTTCCACATTTTTCAGTGTAAGTATTTCATGCTGGTGCATTTCTACATAATAGTATTTCCTCAGCCAGTTAGAACACCGATCTTTACACTTTCCTACAATCATTTGCATCCAAGTTTACAGTCCCTAAAAGAAGGAATTTAAAAGTGCCACTGCCCCATCTCCTCTGTTTGCTAAGTTTATGGGCTGCATGTTTTTGAGTTGAGGCTTTAAGGAAGTTAAATATTTTTTCCCAGAATAAACAGTCCCAATTCCTTTTCATTATCCAAGCTACTTGTGTTAGTAAATAGGCAATTTAAAAATTCCTTTTTCATCTTTATTTGATATATTTTGTTTCTAAGAAAGTTTAGGTTTTGGACTAAACCTAGAAGAGAGAAAAAATTGCTGTTGTCATCCCTACTGCTCTTCATTTAAAAAACATCATTTGAATCTCTCCTCATTTCCCCTTAAAATTTCTATAATGAGCCAGTTAACTATTCCAGACTGATTCCCAAACAGTCAGAGGACATACGGAGCTAGGAGAGTGGAGTAATTTGTTTTGCTGTGAATAAGGAATCTTTCTGAGTGTAATTCACATTCAAGGCTCTGTGAAGAGATATTTTGATTCTAAGTCTGACAAGAAAATGACGAGCATTTGCAAAAGCAAAATAAGGAAAAGCCCACCTATATGCATGAATTAGAATTAGAACAGAACAGAATAGAAATAGAATAGAGTAGACTCTTTCAGTTGGAAGGGACCTGCAGCAGTCATCTTGTCCAACGGCCTGAGCAGTTCATGACTAACCAAAAGTTAAAGAATATTGTTAAGGGAATTGTCTAAATGCCTCTTAAACTCTGATGAGCCTGGGGCTTTGACAACCTCTCTAGGAAGCTTGTTCATGTTTGACCACCATTGTGGTAAAGAAATGCTTCCTAGCGTCCAGTTTAAATCCCTGACACAGCTTTGAGCCTTATCCACGAATCCTATCACTGGATACTTGAGAGAAGAGACCAGCAGCTCCCTTTCTGCTTCCCCTCCTCAGAGCCAGACAGCAGTGAGGACACCCCTTACTCTCCTTTTCTCCAAACTAGACAAACCCAAAGTATGTAGATGGTTCTCTTAGGATGTGCTTTCCAGCCCTGGCTAATTGCCAGTAATATTGCAGTTGTACAATGGCTATGTAACATTGGCTTAATTTTATTTATGTTAATATAAGCTCCTTTCCCTCAGATTTCAATCTGATATAACTGGATCTAGTTGCAAATGAAGGAAAGACCCCTAAAAAAATTTAAGCTCCGCCTATTTTCCACTAAACTTCAAAGAGGAAAATGAATTCTGCTGACATAACATTTTTATGATCCTGCTCCTTATTCATAAAAACTATATTTTGAGCTTAATTTCTTGGCAATTCTTTTGAATATAATCAAGAGAGGAAACTCTTGAGTGTTGTATAATAGAAGTATTTTCCCATTCTCTGAGAAATATCCAACATTTACAATTATATCATACCCTTTAGTGGGCCATAACCCACTAATTTGCCCATAAATGCAATTTTCATAGTCATATCCTCAACAGGTGAGGGTTTCTGTAGTACTTCCAAGAAATGGGAAATCTGAGACAACTTAGGAGGAGGAGCAGAGGAGTGTCCGAAGACTGAAGTCTGGTGTGAGGTTAGAGGACATGGGTAGAGACTCCTGTTCTCTCAGTGAAGGCTTTTCCTCTGCTTGGGTTTCCAGTGCTGACTGGGGGGCCACTCAGCGGGACCTACAGGCTGCGCCAGATTCACTTCCACTGGGGATCCAATGATGAAGCTGGCTCTGAGCACACAGTGGATGGGATGAAGTATGCGGCAGAGGTAAGGCTTTACATGGAGTCATCTCTACCTCTAAGCTTGTGACTAGTTTTCCATTGCAAGAATAATGTTGTCCTTCCTCTTCCTGCTTTTCATCTTCCCCACATTTTATCGAAAGACAAGTGGTCTTCCTGAAGTGTTGCATGTTTGATCCTTTTTCAAAGGAGAATCTCTTTGAAAGCTTTGGAGAGGATTAAAAAAAGAATTACAGAAGACAAGAGCTTGATAAGAGCAAGACTTACTGTTCAAGAGTTATTTTAAACTTTGCCTTTCATTGTTTCTTCCTTGGAGAACATTTTCAAAGTCATCTTCAATGACAAACTACAGAATTATTTGATTTGGGGCCTATGTATTATAAAGTTTATGCAAGACTTAGCAATGTTGCGTTTTGTGATGCACTTAACGATGTGGTGGCTGTGACTTTGGAACCACGCTTTAATATCTGTGGGATGCCTGCTGTCTGTGGGGTATTGTGCTTCAGTGGAGGTGGTGTGTCACAGGGAGAAGTGCACCATCTGCTCTGGCATGGAGCATTCACACCTGCTCTGTCTCCTTTGGGGCATTTGAGTAATCTGCAGGAGAAGGTTCTCAGTATGAGATTCCTCTTCGCAAATGGAGGTAACATGGAATATTTCCAGGAGTTCTTTAAAAACATATGATTCAGACAGTGTTAGAATTTTCTGGGGTTAAAAAGAAGTTAAAAGTGTAAAAATAAGCAGACTGTTAAAAGGCATAATACTACAGAAGAAAAAGATGTAATGTGGTGTGATCAGATTTTGCTGAAAATGCTATAAGAGATACTGGTCAGGAAAAAAAGATGAGTTTTCTAACAGTAATGGGGAAAAGTGACATTTGCAGTGTTTAAAGGCTTATGTTTTCCACAGGAACCAGGTGAGATGGAATATAAAGAATTAATAGAGGTGCTTTAAAACCATTAAGTACCAACCCCAAATTTCTAGCTGAGAAAATATATGTTTACCATCTAAGAAACCAAATGGAAGGAGAAAATATCTCTGAATTTCTAGCCAGTCTAAAAGCCTTTCTGTTACCTGTCGGTTGGGTAACCCTCCACAAGAAGCTCTCTAGATGTCACTTTGGCTTTGGGATAAGAAACTCAGAATTAAAACCAAGGATTCTGAATATTGTTCACATAAAAGAAAATACCTCAGAAGGAGACATGAAGATGGTTTCACCTTTGTAAGGAAGATGTGCAAGGTTTCAAGAAAAAGCATCGACTGAATTGAAAAAAGAATTAATGTACAGGTAAAGAAGACTGCAAGGTTTAGCCCTTAAGCCCACCAGGAAGCAGAAGGAATCCATGGCTCCATTCTCTGTGACAACATACAGTCTGATCAAGGTCTCTTCACAAGCTGCAGTGACACAGCGGTGGTAAGATGGGATATATTCCTTAGAGAGAAGTCACAAGCCGTTGAGAATGGGTCTGTACCCAAAAGTGTTCCACACTCTGTTTGGGGGTTTTGGTTTTGGGAGGCTTACCTTGTTGGGGTTTTTTTGGCAAAGCCATGAGGGAGTGGGAGTGGGCTTTTAGTAGCTGTGGGAATTTTTCTTTTTGTTCTTTGTGGGGTTGTTTTTGGTGATTTTTTTTTTCCAAATCCACAATAAAAGTAATTTCTGACTGAGAGTATCTGTTTCCTTTTTGCATATGTAAAAATGTAATTGTTTAAAAGTTGTTCAACATAGGTTCTGTGAATGTATAATAGGGAGCAGTGCAGACACTATGAGCCCCAGGATATTAATGCACTTGAGAAAAGTTTAGTGGACTATGTTCTCCTCCTGGTTTAGTGAATAAGAGTCTTAGCAACTTTACTTCAAGGATTTCTAAAGCTGTGAGCCAGCATGTGTGTCGTTGTAGCTGTACATGTATTATTATTGATAACAGTCAGCAGAAATGCCTTACTTTCTGCAAGTAATGTTTCAGCACTTTAGACCCCAAATGCTTAACAAACATTAGTATCAAGTAAGAGTTCTATTTTGTAGATATCAAAAAACAGATATAGAAAATCGAAACTCACAGAAGTTAAGCAAGGATTGATATTTAGAATAAAAATCTTCATACTCCTGGATCCCTATTTCAACCATGAAGCTGTGTTGCTTCACACAGAAATCCTTTAAACCAGGTTTCAGCTTTCTTAAATTGTTCTTACTTTCCCTGTCTTGCAGGTGCTGTATTCCAAAAGGAAGCCTTTTTTTTCCATGGGTTCATCCCATTTGAAGCCATTCAATGAGTTGCTTTTCAGCATTCTTGAAGTTCAAAATCTGAAAAGATGGTCACCAGTTTTAGAAAAGCCAATATCACACCCTACTTCTGAGCATCTTTAGCTAAAAACTATGTGTAATAAGATTTACTAATCTGTTGAGGATTTCTGAAAGTAATTAATGTTTGTGAAGTACTTAGAGTTAAGTACTGTGTGAGTGTGCTCTCTCCAGTTTGACAGTCAGGCCATGGCTCAGGGCTGAAACAACCAGGCACTTCCTGGGAACCAGGAGCTCCCGCCATGAAATGTGGTCAGGAATTTGGAAACCTGATTTAACAGGAGGGACTTAAGTGGCATGGAAATAGATATCACAGGCTTTTCCTCTTCCCTCCTGTCTGGGTATTGTCTTTAAGCTTCTTAAGCAAATATGACAGGACACTTCCAGAATAATGCATGTTGGAAATGCAAATGCTCAAACCTGAGATAATCAAGCTGCTTGTAAGGGCGTCACTACTGGTAGTCATAGAAAAGAACATTTGAAAAGTGTCAAAAATGAAATGCTGATATTCCCTAAAGCTAAACAAGGGAAAAGGGGTCAGTGCAAGTTTAATTTGTATTTGCCTGTTTTCTAGCTATTTATGTGGATGATTAATGTTGCTGAAAGCTTGATTAAAGAAAAAGAGGAGTAAAATACTAATGACATCCTCCTGAATTTCAATCACTTTTTAAAATCAGCTGTACTAAAAATGCATTTAAAACCACTAGTTATATAACCATCGGCACTTTTTTTTTTTTTTTTTTTTTTTTGANTTTTTTTTTTTTTTTTGTCTTAACTTCTCAGTTCAAAATCTGGGGACCCAACAGCAATTTGACAGGCACTGTGGTGTGCAGATTGCTGCTAAATTTTTAATAATCTCAGCCACTGGAAATGCTTTTGCCATTTGTGTGAACTACATATTTACTGATTTAATGAAATATCTACATTTAGAACACTGAATGATTCTGCATACAAAGGAGTGAAATAGTGTCAAACCCAGTGAAGTTGTAATATTCACTTGCCACTACTTGAGTTCAGCGAGAGTTGATGCTGTCTGTGTCTCTTGCTTTTCAGCTTCATGTGGTCCATTGGAATGCAGAGAAGTATTCCAGTTTTGTTGAGGCAGCTTGTCAGTCAGATGGACTAGCAGTCATGGCTGTATTTCTGAAGGTAAGAAGAGAAAGCTTTAGCCCTTAGAACAAATCTGCATTATAAGCCTAAAAAGATAATGGTGCTGGTTGATGTAATTATTGCTAAAGAGATATTTATTTTATACTTATTTTCTTCATAGTGTTTAGCTGCCAATATAGAAAGCTGTGCTTCCTTTAAGAATAAAAATATCAGCTTAACATATTTTTCAAGACAGACTCTTTAGTTTGCCTAGTCTGCAAGCCCATGCAACATTAGATGTGGAACTTAATTCAGCTGCCTCTATTTGGATCCCAGTAATTTGTTCTTGACTAGCATGTTCCTTTAAGGAGATAGCTGGATTTAAAGGTTTCTTCAAGGTTTCTAAAGGTTTCTGAGCTGGTAGTTTCTTCTAGAAAATAACTAGAAAATGCAAGACCAGAAACTGGAGAATTCCCTAATAATTATTTTATACCTTTTTGCCTTCTCTACCTGTTTTAAGATTAAATTCATGCAACAGCTTCACTGATTCTATATGAAGAAGCAGATGGGAAATTCACATAATCTATGGCAAAAGATAAGGCTTTGGTCAATTCTGTGGTTTCTGGTGGCTGACACAGCTTCCTGAGAACAGCTAGTACCAGTGCTGGCACAGTAAAAGAACCATTCCATGCAGCAGTTGCAAAGGACGGCTTCAGCAATTCAGTAATTCTGTCTTTCAAGTTTGCATTTCAGTGACTCAAGGGAAGTGTTATTGGATTTCTTAGCACACAAATTCTGTTTGGAATGTTCTTACATAAAACAGTGTTTTCAATGTTAAAAGCAGTTTATATTTCTGATGTTAGTCTGTGACTTTTAATATCCTGCATATTAAAACATGAAAGATAAATGGTTTCTATTCCCCTGTAGTGAAAAGTTTGCAATTCTTCCGTAGCTGAAATAATTACTATGAGTAGCCAGAATACTATCAGCAAGGGTGTGGATCTTCTTTATGACCATTGTTATTTCTAAGGACCAGCTAGTCACAGGCTTGTACTCGCAAAATGCGTCTGATCTTACAGTCACTTCAGTTATATAAAGCAGTTTCATTATGCATTTGCTTTTCATTAATTTTTGTTGCTTTTCTCTGGAGCTCCAGTGTTTCTTTTTTCTTTGGTGTTAATAGATTGGTGAATGCAATCCTCAACTGAACAAGATTACTGACCGCTTGGACACCATCAGAATCAAGGTGAACAAGTGCTTCCAAAAGAATACTAGCTAATATTGGTGGTTGCTTTTGTTAGGATTTTTTTATTTTCTGGATTTTTTTTTTATTTTTTGAAACCTGGCTGCTACTCCCTTATCCCTAGCAATTGATACCTGATGTGAGACAATTTATGAGCATTCTGTTTAAGTTGAAAACTAAGAGGCAAAAAACAATTTTTACACAGTAAAAGATCAGAGGAAAAGGCTAATTCCTCACAGAACGCAGTCTCTGATAAATCTGTTGCTATGAGGATAGTAACAGGGGAAAAAACATACTTTATGGAAAGTTGTAAAAAAAAATATGAGGGAAAGACTTCCTTCCATGTTTTGCTGAGGTATGGGGTGAGAAATAACCTATTGTTTATGTGAGAGAAATCAGCCAGAATCTCAACATGATGTTTCAGACAGACATCTCTGGCATCTACTGCTATCCAGTACAGGGAGAAGCAGAAGTAACTCCTGGGAGGAGTGCGTGAGGAGGGAAGCAAATGGCAGTAACTTGTGGGGTAACTCTGCCAGCCCCACAGAGACCACACTGAAAGTCTAACATCTTCTGTCTTCTCCCCACAACTTCTGTCACGTGGTCATCTGTAACTGTGCTAACATGACACCTTTCATGGTGTCCTGCTGGCACCAAGGACAGTCACAGCAAAACTGTCACTGAGGTAAGACCTCATCAGAAAGGCGATGATGAGTACCTCCTGCCATCACCCAACATGCTGCCAGCCCACTTGATGGTGGAACAAGCTCTACCTCCTTTGGCATGATTTACCTTGGCCTCTTGCATTTAAATAATATTGTTCTGGTATTTCTTTTTCTTTTATTTCTTCCCAGGGGAAAAAAGCACTATTCACAAACTTTGATCCCAGCTGTCTTCTTCCCAAGTCCCTGGACTACTGGACTTACTTTGGCTCTCTCACTGTTCCACCTCTTCTTGAGAGTGTCATCTGGATTGTTCTGAGAGAGCCCATAAGTGTTTGCTCTGAACAGGTATCTTTGGATTTTTCACTGCTATAGAAATGTTGCTTTTGTAAGAATTAAAATTGTACATGCCACCCAAAATTACAGTTTTTTGCAGACCTTGGCACTGCAGACCTTTTCAAGATTTTCAAAAGCCAAAATTTGTATATCAAGTTTATTCTGACTAGTTGCCTTCCTTGATGTAGCAGCTATTTATTATTAATTTTTAAAAAGAATCTGCATACACTAAAAATTAATAAACAAAAATAATTCATAGAGAAATTAAAGAAAAAAAGAGTTCTGGTGACACAGCAATTCTTTATTGCTAGTTGATTTAATTATTTGCATATCCTGTTCAAACGTCATCTTTGGCATTTTTATCTGGCAGACAAGTAGTAAATTTCTTCTTGAAATTTTAGATACATAAAACTATGAATTTACTAGAATTGTGAAAAGGGAATACTATTGTATTAAGTTGGGGTTATGCTAGGCTGTTTTAGGAAAGCTGCGATTCGACATAAGAGAGTATTCACATTTCTTGTTAAAGCTTCATGCTGTATCTTAATTTGGCAACAGTGACACCCAGCGGGCTAATCTTCTTAGGCGTAAAGTATTTCTGAGTAGAGACCTCATACTCAGCAGAAATGGTGACTTCAGTCTTTGCTAAAAATGTTAAGGCTGTTCCCTGAATGGATTGCTTGTTAGGAAACCTCAAATTTCTGTTTGTAACTTAGTTGAAGTCATTTATTTGCTCAATGTGTGTATTTTTCTCATCTGTATCTCTTCCTCACTGCCCTCAATCTGGCTTTGTAAGGCTTGCTGCAATGTATATGGATTTAGGACTGAAAAGTTGTGTTAAGGTATCAACTTTCCCAAGACAAGCCATTTTTCAGGCTAAAAGCTTCTTATTTGGGCAAAAATATAATTAATACATTCTAAAATGTGAAGTGCTGTAAACAGCCACAAGTAACAGGCTGAGAGAACATGGTGTGGGAAAATGTCAAGTATAGTGATCCTTTATTGGTCATTTTTCATAAACTGTAGCTATATCTTATGTATTAAAGTAGAAATTACTACATTCTTATCAATAAAAACATGCATGCAGCCAAAGTGTTTGTTCCCAGTAATGTCCACCATTGTGATTGATCAGTCAGCACCGTGACTGATATTGTTCTACCATTTAATTTTATTCCTCGGGTTTGTATTTCTTTAGGGATTTAGAGTTTACTAAGGACTTTTTTTTGCACTTTTCAATTAAAAATAGCTTTTAAGCGTTTAGAAACTTAGAGGACCCTGAATTACAAATGTTAGCTTCAAAATGGGGTGAAGCAAGATAGCATTAACCTTTTCTGCTCTTAATATCATTACAATGCAATGTGCCACACAACTAAATGCACCATTATAATGAAATGGCTCTTGTGCTGTCCTACCTTTGGTAACCTAGGAGTGAAGAAAGGTGATATATGGAGATAGTAATTATTGGAAATATTAGAAATTAAACAAAATTCTGATGGGATTTCTGCTGAGATCAGCATATACTGCGTTATTGAATAACTGCTTGTCCTGTGTCTTCACGAGGGAAGAATTTGGAATCTCCTGGTTTGAGTAAGTGCTAGTTGCAGAAGCTTTCTGTAGCACCACACCTGCAATTCCAGGTTAATTGTGAATATACTCTTTGAACAAGGAAACATACAGAAAGTGTTTGTATGATAAGAAACATAATCTCATTTTTTGGCAAAAAATATTCCAGAATTTCCAAACTATGGTTTAGATCAGGTTATGGAAGACAAGGTGTGAAAAAAGGAAACAAGTAATCCTTATGCACATTTTCATGTTGGCATGAATTTGGGGATATTTTCTCAGTAGTCATCCTTTTTCATTTACAAGGATAGTAATGGTGAAATTGCCATTCCCCCCATGACTTAATAAAACACAGTACTGTTCTTTCAGGTGGAAAATCGGTGACAAGTGTCTTTAATATTTACATGCTTTTTCATTAGTATTGACGTGAGTGTTTTCTGCTGAACCTTATGTCTCTTTTGGTTACAGCTGGCCAAATTCCGCAGCCTCCTGAGCACTGCTGAGGATGAGGTCGCCTGCTGCTTGCTGAGGAACTTCCGGCCTCCCCAGCCTCTCAGGGGACGAGAAGTCAGAAGGAATTAAAGGAGTAAATCCAGAGTAGCCTCCCTCTGAAACCAAAGGCTGAATTCATTTTAATAGTTAACATACTTTGTGATTTTTAATTTTTTTTCTTGTGAGTTGTTTTAACAAATAGGCGTTTCATTAGTGGCTTCCATGCAATCATTTCTCACAGGCAAGTATGTCCAGAGTTGTCACAGGTTCATTGATGGTAACAGGTCTGACTGGGTTTTAGTGCATTGGCTTAGAAGCACTGAGCCATCAGCATTGTATGAGGTCACTGCTAATTGTAAGGGTCAAATGTGGTAAAGGAGTTGCCCAGATTTTGCCACTAAATTACCAAACGGGATCCCTGGTATTACTGACAGTGTAGGATGTTCTGGGATTATTCTTTTGATCTCTAACATAACATTTACCTTCTGTATAAACCTCACATTGCAGTTCCCAAGGAAAAAATATTTCAAGGATGATGTAATTTCATTACTGATTTCTGCAATATCACGCTTACTTTGCTACAAAAAGCAGTAATTACTTAGCAGCATTTAAGTAAAACAGATATTTATATGATCCTGTTATTCTGGCTGCTTCATATCAGTAATTATGTACTGATTGATGGTTGTTTCTAAAGGCAAATAGTAAGGATTTTTTACATTGCAAGATCATGTCAGGTAGATTAGGTATTCCTGAATTTCACAATGTCACAAGATGAAATTGTCCTGAAACCTGAAAACTGCAAGGTGGAAGGGCATAGAGGGAGGTGTTCATGCCTAAATCCAGTCTATTGCATTGGGTGAAAAATAAGGAATTATTACACTATATCCATGTAGTATCGGACTTTTGCCACTTAAAATCAAGAGGCAGGGGTAGCTGTTGTTCCAGACTGTTGCACACTGCAGTGTTAACCACAGGCTGCTTACCTCTTATCTCGTTGTGGAGCACAGTGCTACCCAGGTATAGAGTGTCTCAAGGTGCTGGCTGGTGTTCTGCTGTCATAGTTGAACTTCAGTGGTTGCACTTATATTCCAAGACCAAAGAGAATAGTCAGAAAGAGCCAAGGAAATTGGAATCAAGTCAACATCTAATAAAAAGATTATCCCTCAACTGCAATATGTTGAAATGTCTGTCTTTATGAGTTGACTTGAGCCTGTGTTTCTCTCAGGAGCCTTTTTTATCTGAATATAATTGGGGTTTATTACACAAAATATTTTTATTAATGAATGTGCCATAGGATGTAGCTTTAGAATTAAATTTACTCTCAAACTGTGAGAACTAGATAGTGGAATCCAGTGATACCTGAAAGAGGCAGCTAGAGGTTTTACTGGCAGCAGCGAACACCAATCTCTGTAGTACTTCTGACAAATTCATCTTCCATAATTGCTGTCCTTGAATTCATGTTTAAATAGGTTTTATATGCTCTGCCTTTCACCTCAATGGGTCATTTGATCTTAGATCAACAAACATGAGGGAAATCACAATCAGGATTGACTTTTTATGCTGTTTCAGAACAATACATTAGACATAGAGATATAGATATTTTATCTTAGTTTAAGATATGTGGACTTTTTGTTTTCTCCTCCCCAGAATATAGCTATTATGTCCTGCAAGGCCTTCCAATGCCTTTTGAATATTTTCTGAAGAAAAGAACACAAACAGACCATTGGAGAAACAAAAGGCATTTAGCAGCACTAAAAAGAAAAGGCAGGATTGTATTGTATGTTCTCACTCTCTTTTTTAGATTTAGGATTGTATCTCTCATATGTATCCTTGTTATGTGAGTAGCTGCAGAATGTGGAAAAAAATGTTTACAAATTGCAGGATGGATACAAAGGATTTATTTGTCTCAGAAGAGAAAGGAGTAAAGGCTACTGCTTCATATTGTAAACAGAAGTTTTACAGAATACATATTTCTTACATATTGTAAACAGTAGAGCTGATTTAATGCTTTTATATTTATAAGGATTTTATCAAAATAAAATATGACTTTTATGAATGTGTCTTGTATTTTCTGTTGAAGAGCCTAAACTTTTACAGAGAAGTCTATACTTTTATAATTAACACCTGCAGCTTTAGGTTTGGAAAAAATTGTCACCCATCATTTGAAGTCTGTCTTTGGGCAGTGTAGTATTAGGTATGTCTTTATGTTCCAAATAAAATATTTATGGCAGTGGTAAGACATGCAATCAATTCTGCAAGTTTCTGATGGTTCATTTTTGAACTATTGACTATTTTTATAGTTATGCTAATAAGTTTCAGAAGAAGTCATCATTCAAGTAATTCCCCTTTTGTGGAGATGCCATGTTCATGTTAGATTGGCCTAGCTGAAAGTTAGTGGTGACATCTGAAATAAAATGGAATTACTCAGTTGCCTGAAATCCTTTGGGAACAGCTTCTCAGGTTATCCGTCCCCTACAACTGTAAAGTGAGAATTTGGGCATGCTGAGCACTTGGTTGTACCCTCAGTCACTAATTTCCTCTATGCCCAAGCTACACTGAATCTCAAACAGACTACTCAATGTGCTCCCTGAGAATCTTATCTCAAGTGTGAACTCGATGTTCTCCTCTACAGCAATTGAGGCTGAAATATGTCATCATCCCCCAGCCCCCTGCAGCCACACGTCCCTTTGATCAACTCTTAACTCTCTGTCACACTTGGAGCCTTTATATTAAGAAGAATGGAATGCTCAGTGACCAAAAAAAAAAAAATAGAGTGCATTTGCTGAAAATAGTAGCTGTCAAGAATTGTGGGCTGCTGGAAGGTTAATCACCCATAAACTTATTCTCAGAATTAAATAAACCACAGCAGAGCCCTGGGGTCAGCTCTGCTGGTTTTGGCACAAGATGGAAGCAGTCTGCTTTGCTATGCTTATAGCATTTGCCATCATTCTTATGATGTTTTTAATGTTGCACATGTTTGACATCAACTGTGAATTTATGTCAAACAAAAAAAATGGAGAAGTAGCAGTCTTCCCTTCTGGAGTACAGTGGGCTGAAGATACACCAGACATCTGTATGATTCCATACTTCCATTTGCTATGTACCTATGTCTTCTCTGCTGGCTTAGACATTTGTCTCTCAGTTGATTCCAGACATGAACTGGGACTTAAAGAAATTCTAAGAATTAATTTGAAGGAAAAAAAACCCCAAGTCATCACTTAATATTTTTTTTTAATAAAAAGTGGAATATAGATATGAATAAAATAACATAAATCGAATATATATATTATACAGTTTCTACAAACTTAATGGAAAGAAAATTCTGGATTTAGGTTCTTGTAGCTTTAAATAGGCAAGGAGTAGATTACAAGAGCTAAATCTTCAGATGTTAAAAGCTGTAAATAATTGAGAAACTTGGAGCACCTTCAGGTTGTAAGCTCAGCATGAAGGTATGAATACCAAAGGAATCTTGCTCAAGAGATGTGGCTTCTTCTTTCCTTTACTATCTAATAATTTGTCTAAAAAAAGCATGGTGACAGTCTCCCTTATTACTCTGCAACTAGCTTCTAACCTAGCTGTTAGATTTTTTTTGTTCTCCCACCCAATCTGATCTTGCCTTCTAGTTATAGATGTGAAATACAAAGGTTTGGTCTGTGATTTAATCTCTTAGATACTGTTATTTCTATATCTCTTATTTGTGAAGTGGTTGACTCAGTGACAGAGGACCTTCTCTGTGTGTCTGCTGTTTTTGTGAGACAGGAGATAATGTTGAAATGCTGAAACAAAAATATTTCTATATACATGTTTTGTTTCCTGTTTCCATCAACCTCTCCATCATTTATGCCAAGTATAAGTTTTCACTGTGGTGAAACATTTGCCTGTGTGATCTGTGTCTCCTCCTGTGCAGCAGAATTTGAGGACAGGGAATGTCTCTGACAGGAGAATACTGGATTGTCATGTGAAAACAAAGATTCTCTGCCTTTGATTAACAGAACTGATATGCTGCACTGTCAATTCCTGTGTCTGTTTCTATTTTATCAAATTTCACCCACATACTTGGGTAAATAAATTTGAATAATTTGTAGATACTACTGACAATTTCATTTTTCAGATGAGAATCACACAGGTTACATGCAACAGGTAAAAAAAATACATATTTTTGTGAAGATCTGATTTAATTATTTTTGTGTCTCTGGTTTGTAAATATTTTGAATGAAATATCAGCTGTTTAAATGCCAACACTTTGCTTCCATTTCTTTTCCTTTCTACAGTTGTATGAACAGACAGAAATGTGGCATCAATATTTCTTCTTTTTTAGCAGCACTTCGGTGATTTTGAGGAAAATAGTGAACCTAGTCGTTCTTGGTGGTCTTCAAAGATATTTTTCTTGGTTTCTGTTTTCCCTTTGTCTGTTGAAGCTTCAACTTCTTTTATAGTTTATGTTTTCATTCATAAACTGGCAAATGGTGCTGATTATGTAAAATCTTCTGCTGTCAGAAACAGATAAATGATTGATTGAGAACAGGGATATTGGATTAGAAAAGATGATAACAGACTAAGCTATATTAAGTAATCTAAAATTCTGAACTGATTGGGAAAAACTGAGTGGTGAGATGTGGAGAACATAAAGAAAAATGCCAAAGATAGAAGAGGCACTCTAAAAGCCTTATAATAGAAAAAAAGGCATTTGTATATTGCTTTTGCCGATAGATGTCACTGTGAATAAGGCAATGGTCACCTGCCCACTGACACAGCATCCTGAATAAGATCCATGGTGTCCTGAAAGCTCCGCCTGTGAAAGAATATGCAATATAACTCATATTAAGAACGTGCTGTTGATAGTGGTTTACTCCCTTTCTTAAGAGTGAACAAGATTGTGAAAAAAAATGGAAACAATTACTTTCTGATGCATCACAAAGGATACTCAGATTGAAAAAGACATATTTAGCTGAATCTGTGCATTTAAATGCTCCTCTGTTTTCCGTAAGCAATTGCTGTTACATGGTTTCACACATGCCTAAAGCCACATGCCAGAAACAACCACTACAGGAACAGGGTAAGTTTTTCTGTGTTTTCTTCTATCTGGAAGTTTCCCTAAGTATTAAAAAAACCCTATCAAAGTCATTGGTGTGCTGGGAGCCTGGATAGTGCACGGCCACATCATCACTACCAAGCAGGCTCTGTAGATCTGGCACATCCTGGCTTAGCTGGACATCTCTGAGCCCATGAGAAAGCCACTGGGCAAAGCATGGGCAGCCGGGCAGACTATGCCAGTGCCTTAAATTCTGGCTGCAAGCTCTGGGCAAGGACAGGTTCACACATACAGTAAATAGAGCTGAGCACAGGTAATCATCATTAACCAGTTGTGGAGTTTTTTAAAAGGCGCAGTGAAGATTCATGTGGAAAATCTGATCAGTTATGTAAACTAGCCTCTGCTTCAGTTTTCTGAGTTAGATGAATGGTGGTGCTCATTTCAGCCATGGCATCACTGTCACCTCACCCTCTGTATGAAGTTCCAGAAAGGGCTTCTCTACCTGTCTCTCTCAGTTATGAGATATTTAAATATCACTGTAAGAATTCAAGGTAGGCTGCTTGGTTCACACAAGCACACTGTAAATGTAAATGTAAATGTAAATGTATGTTAAAAGAGCTTTGTGGTATTTCAAAAGTCGCATCAGTCAGGTGAAGTCCCTGGTGTCTGGAAAAAAGGAAAAATTGCACCCATTTTTATAAAAAGGGTAGAAAGGAGCACCCCAGGAACTACTGACCTGTCAGCCTCACCTCTGTTCTGGGAAGATCATGGAACAGATCCTCTTAGAAGCTATGCTAAGGTACAGGGAGGACAGGGAGGCAATTTGAGATGCCTAGCATGGCTTCACCAAGGGCAAGTCCTGCCTTACTGAACTAGTGGTTGAAGTAATTTCTAGGTTCACATCAGTGAATTAGGGAGGAGTCGTGGATGTCATCTATCTGGACTTCTGTAAGACCTTTGACACAGTCCCCTACAACATCCTTCACTCTAAATTGGAGAGGGATTGATAGGATGGGTGGACTACTCAGAGGATGAAAAATAGGCCACATATCATGCAGAGGGTATTGGTCAATGGCTCGGACATGGGTGACAAGTGGTGTCCCTCAGGTGTCTATACTGGGGCCAGTACTGTTTAGTGTCTTCATCAATGACGCAGACAGTGGCATCAAGCGCACCCTCAGTGAGTTTGTGAATGACACCAAGCTGAGTGGTGCAGCTGACACAGCTGTAGGATGGGATGCCACTCAGAGGGACCTGAAGAAGTTGGAGAAGTGGGCCCATAGGAATTTCACAGGGCTCAATAAGACCAAGTGCAAGGTGCTGCACCTGTGTCAGGGCAACCCTTGGTATCAACCTAGGCTGCAGATGAACAGATCAAGAGCAGCCTGGCTGAGAACAATTTAGGGGTCCTGCTGGATGAGAGGCTGGACATGACCAGGCAATGTGCACCCACAGCCCAGAAAGCCAGTTGGGTCCTGGGCTGCATCTCTTTGTTTGTCTGATTTATTTGCANTTGCTTCCATTTCTTTTCCTTTCTACAGTTGTATGAACAGACAGAAATGTGGCATCAATATTTCTTCTTTTTTAGCAGCACTTCGGTGATTTTGAGGAAAATAGTGAACCTAGTCGTTCTTGGTGGTCTTCAAAGAGATTTTTCTTGGTTTCTGTTTTCCCTTTGTCTGTTGAAGCTTCAACTTCTTTTATAGTTTATGTTTTCATTCATAAACTGGCAAATGGTGCTGATTATGTAAAATCTTCTGCTGTCAGAAACAGATAAATGATTGATTGAGAACAGGGATATTGGATTAGAAAAGATGATAACAGACTAAGCTATATTAAGTAATCTAAAATTCTGAACTGATTGGGAAAAACTGAGTGGTGAGATGTGGAGAACATAAAGAAAAATGCCAAAGATAGAAGAGGCACTCTAAAAGCCTTATAATAGAAAAAAAGGCATTTGTATATTGCTTTTGCCGATAGATGTCACTGTGAATAAGGCAATGGTCACCTGCCCACTGACACAGCATCCTGAATAAGATCCATGGTGTCCTGAAAGCTCCGCCTGTGAAAGAATATGCAATATAACTCATATTAAGAACGTGCTGTTGATAGTGGTTTACTCCCTTTCTTAAGAGTGAACAAGATTGTGAAAAAAAATGGAAACAATTACTTTCTGATGCATCACAAAGGATACTCAGATTGAAAAAGACATATTTAGCTGAATCTGTGCATTTAAATGCTCCTCTGTTTTCCGTAAGCAATTGCTGTTACATGGTTTCACACATGCCTAAAGCCACATGCCAGAAACAACCACTACAGGAACAGGGTAAGTTTTTCTGTGTTTTCTTCTATCTGGAAGTTTCCCTAAGTATTAAAAAAACCCTATCAAAGTCATTGGTGTGCTGGGAGCCTGGATAGTGCACGGCCACATCATCACTACCAAGCAGGCTCTGTAGATCTGGCACATCCTGGCTTAGCTGGACATCTCTGAGCCCATGAGAAAGCCACTGGGCAAAGCATGGGCAGCCGGGCAGACTATGCCAGTGCCTTAAATTCTGGCTGCAAGCTCTGGGCAAGGACAGGTTCACACATACAGTAAATAGAGCTGAGCACAGGTAATCATCATTAACCAGTTGTGGAGTTTTTTAAAAGGCGCAGTGAAGATTCATGTGGAAAATCTGATCAGTTATGTAAACTAGCCTCTGCTTCAGTTTTCTGAGTTAGATGAATGGTGGTGCTCATTTCAGCCATGGCATCACTGTCACCTCACCCTCTGTATGAAGTTCCAGAAAGGGCTTCTCTACCTGTCTCTCTCAGTTATGAGATATTTAAATATCACTGTAAGAATTCAAGGTAGGCTGCTTGGTTCACACAAGCACACTGTAAATGTAAATGTAAATGTAAATGTATGTTAAAAGAGCTTTGTGGTATTTCAAAAGTCGCATCAGTCAGGTGAAGTCCCTGGTGTCTGGAAAAAAGGAAAAATTGCACCCATTTTTATAAAAAGGGTAGAAAGGAGCACCCCAGGAACTACTGACCTGTCAGCCTCACCTCTGTTCTGGGAAGATCATGGAACAGATCCTCTTAGAAGCTATGCTAAGGTACAGGGAGGACAGGGAGGCAATTTGAGATGCCTAGCATGGCTTCACCAAGGGCAAGTCCTGCCTTACTGAACTAGTGGTTGAAGTAATTTCTAGGTTCACATCAGTGAATTAGGGAGGAGTCGTGGATGTCATCTATCTGGACTTCTGTAAGACCTTTGACACAGTCCCCTACAACATCCTTCACTCTAAATTGGAGAGGGATTGATAGGATGGGTGGACTACTCAGAGGATGAAAAATAGGCCACATATCATGCAGAGGGTATTGGTCAATGGCTCGGACATGGGTGACAAGTGGTGTCCCTCAGGTGTCTATACTGGGGCCAGTACTGTTTAGTGTCTTCATCAATGACGCAGACAGTGGCATCAAGCGCACCCTCAGTGAGTTTGTGAATGACACCAAGCTGAGTGGTGCAGCTGACACAGCTGTAGGATGGGATGCCACTCAGAGGGACCTGAAGAAGTTGGAGAAGTGGGCCCATAGGAATTTCACAGGGCTCAATAAGACCAAGTGCAAGGTGCTGCACCTGTGTCAGGGCAACCCTTGGTATCAACCTAGGCTGCAGATGAACAGATCAAGAGCAGCCTGGCTGAGAACAATTTAGGGGTCCTGCTGGATGAGAGGCTGGACATGACCAGGCAATGTGCACCCACAGCCCAGAAAGCCAGTTGGGTCCTGGGCTGCATCTCTTTGTTTGTCTGATTTATTTGCATATCTGTAATTTTTGCTGCTCTGGATTTCCTCCTTCATGTCAGCATACAGAGGGAATACACAGCCTACATGGCCCTCGCCTCTGGCTATGGCAATCAGGACGTAATCTGGTAATCTACCCCTGCAGTGCAGCCATGGCTGAGTGGGAACACCCAGGATATCAGAGCTGAACAGCACTTGGGTAAACATGCTGCTTAGGTGTGATATTTCATCAATAATACAGAACTCTCACGATTGTGCATAATTTTTCCCTAGTGACTGGTGCATTGCATCCCAGCATGTTCAGAGGTGCTTGTTAGAGATGTTCTCACTAAGTAAATGGAGTTGAAATTTAAAAACAGATTCAACTAAGGACTTTCTCTTGCGTCTTGCATCCAGTAATTCATGCATGAGGAAAACATGACTGACTGAACTGCTTTCTAATGAAATAGAGAAAGCTCCATTTGGTTTTCTGGAAAATGTGTGTTCCTGTTTAGTTGTGCTTTACATGCTGTTATTTATGTCTGTAGTGGACTTGTTTTCTATTATGGCTTAAGGCTCTTTAGAGTCAGTAGCCATTCCAGCCTGAGCAGTGGAGCCTGCACATCTTTGGGTGCTAAGATGTGCTTCCCTTCTAGTACCTAGCACTCTCACTGTGGTAGGCAATGAACACACACCAGCTAATGTTTCTTACTGGCACTAAGTGTTACTTTTCTCATTTGACAGCAGAGAAGCTATCTAACCAAAGAATAAAAGCACTAACCAAAAGAGAGGCTAGATGGCTAAAAAGAACTCTATTTAGTTACATATTCTTGTTTGCTGACGCTGTTTTCTGAGTTTGTAGTGAGGCATGAAATCACACCATGTAAGTACTACTAAGTTACATCAGTGAAGAGTTCCTGTTAAAAAAAGTGTAGCTGGTTCAAAGGCTGCCCATCAAGGCATTGCAGAGGCAACAGGGATGCCTCAGGCTGAGCAGGGAAGAGCCACCTACTTCTTGAATTAATGTGCTAGCTACCAACACCTCCTGCTTTTCCAGGGAGGAATCAAGCATATCTGCTGTGCCGTGCAGTGAACTTATTATCTGTGCCTCTCAGGGTAAACAAAATCAAGCCAGGACTCTCTTTCTGATCCTGGAATAAGGGTCATAACAGGTCCTGAGCTTGTACAGCTGAACTTCCTGCATATTTTATTCCAAACAATCTATTAGAAACCATCATCTCACTTGGTTTAGTGAATTTAGGCTCTTTTGCTGAGATTTCTAGCTGACATTTGCCAAAACCACATTGGGGAGCTTCCACTTGACCATGGCCAAAACTTTCCTTCTCCAGCTGTTAGTAACAGTGTTGTTAGGGCACAACTAACACTTCTGGTATGTGGTTAGGGTGCCATGTACAGCAGTGTGACCCAGGGCTTCACCACCACCACTCTTTCTAAATCCCCCTGGAGTGGCCATGTGACAGCTTGTCCCCAGTCCGTCTGGACGCTTAGCTCCACAAGCTGGCTACTATGTGAGCATCACTGCACATGGCATTCCTGCCCAACAGCAGTATTTGGATGTCTCATAAATGAGAGAGGTAGCCTGGTGTCTGCTTTATGGAGTTCTTTACTGAATTTAGCCACTGGCATTCATCCTAAGTTTCATTACAGGTGCCAAAATGCATCTTCTGGAACCTGTTGAACGTTTTCTTGTGCCTTTCCTTATTTGCAAAATGGCGCATTAATGCTTGTTCCATTCATTGTTGTCATGCATGTGGTCATTCACATTGTCTTTCAGCAGAAATTCCAGATTTTTGTGACTTTTGCATCACAGAAGCCAACTTACATGGATGCTGTTTGACCACTGTCTCTGTTAGGTATGCAGTCAAACTAGAACCAGCTGGTCCTACGCTCCGAGCCAGGAGCATGAGGGTGAGATCCAAGGATTAGAAATTGAGTCCTCTCTTCTTTCTCTTTGGGCAAAGGTTTGCAGGCTGGAAAACTGGATATATAGAGGGAGTTGACTATATGCCAGGACCAGTCACATATCTGTTTTAGAGAGAGCCCTGAAAAGTGTTTTTAGAATGCTGTGTTTTAATGGTAGGTCTGCTCTAGGGGACTGAGCCATTTCTAGGATGGGAGCCTTGTACAGAAATTCATTTCTGTTCCTAACTTTGCACCGCTTTTCTTTGTGGCTTTGCAGAAATCACATTATGTCAGTATTTTCAAACAGATAGTTACCTCCTTGTTTAGCCATTTAAAAAGAAGCATTTTAATTTCCTTGAAGTGCTGACTACCTAAAAGATTTCCTTGTTAACAGAAGCTCCAGCCCTGCCCTGTGGATCACTTCTGTTGTGGTGTTTAGATATTTTAAAGCATAACCTTTAGGAACAAGAGCTCAGGAGTAGCTGCTGAGTCTTATTATTAGTCCAAACATCTCACTGGAATAACTATATCCCTGTATGTTTGCAGATATACAGAAGAATATGAGTAAGAGCACAATATGTCACACCCTTTAATACAACTAAGTTCTAATATAGTCCTTTATAATTATAATATTGTTCTGTTGAATAATTTATTTGAATTCCAGTTATGTTCCTTTCACAACAGACACAACTTGCTGTAGTATCACAGAAATGAGATTTCAGAAGTATATCTAGAGCTTGATCTCCTGTACAGAAGTGTCTGGTCTTGCAACTGCTTGAGCCAAATATCTGTTCTCCACCTCCCTCTCATCAGTCAGATATTCTCAAATTAGTTAAAATGTCAGTTGAGGAAAGAAATATGTCTACAGCAAATGCTTGGAAGCAGAGCTAAAGGATCACAGGATAGGACAGCAGTGTTCCTGCCAGGGGAACCTAGGAGGTGAAGCAGGTTGCAGTGAGTGAAATAGGAAACAATTCTGTAGGTCTTGGCAGAGCTTTCCCTTGCAACAGTTATCTAAAGCTGTCTGGAGGCTTTCCCTGGAACCTTTCTCTCTGTTGACCCAATAGCAAAAGAATTCATGTTACAAATTTTGTTGTGGGGTATGTAAAAGAAATGCAAACCACCAGATCGTTGGCTGACAGCCTTGGGAAATACTGCCTCAATGTTAATCCCGCAGGACTTGTTCAAGGGCTAAAAGCACTCAGAATAGCTGGACTGTGGCTGTTTCAGGCATTTCTCTTAAATATGTGCATTTTTACAGACAGAAGACTCAATGAATCCATGGGACCATAACTCCAAAATATGTAGCAGAAACAACCTGTATGATTCCATGAAGATAATTAAGAATAAAGGGTCTTGAGAGGCTATTAGGCCACACTTCACAATGGTGCAGATCAATGCAAGAGCACACAGTTTGGTGAGGAATGGAGGGGACGTGCAGATCTGGCCTCCCCTGAGGAGTGCAGGGAAGCCAAATCACATGCACACAAGGGGCTGTGGATGCCCCCCTCCTTGCTCTTCCTCATGGGGAACCTCCTGATAACACAGGGGCGGTTCTATTGCATAAGTTGCTGACAGTGTTTTGCGCCACCACTACCAAATCTGTCCTAACACATTTTTAAAGGGTAAATCTAAACATTTCCTGATGTCATGTTGCAGGGGTGCCAGGGGTTAGTATCTCCTTATCATGAGGAAGCAGTTTGGTTTCTAAGGACAGCCCAGATGACCAGATTGCCACAGGCCTCAGCTCTCTCCTGGTTAACACCCTCCAGCTGAAGGATCAAGCTTACAGTAGGGCAGGAGAGGATGTGCTCTGAGGTACCATTTCTAAAAGTATTGGCAGTGCATGTCTTGGTCTTTTATATCAGAATCACAGAATCGTTTAGGTTGGAAAAGTCCTCTAAGACCACCAAGTCCAACCATTAGCGATTCACATTATTGCATTGCTCTGGATGCTGAGTGTCCCAAATTCACCTAAGATATAATTGCATTAGTCATGCCAGATGCTAACTTTTGTGGTCTTTTGGCCCTATTCACTTCTTTATCCTGTTCAGCTGTGGTTAACAAGCAGTTTGCTAAAGACTCCAGTGGCAATAAGAGCAGGCCAAATCACCACCACACATCAGCTCTGTGGCCTCAGAAAAGCACATCCTTGTGCCACCAGGTTTTCTGTGGAGAGCTGATGCTTTTGTGACCAAAAGGTCAAAAATGGTGCTTAGGAAACTGTCTCAGCTGGTGCTGACAAGTCAGCACTGGGCCCAACTGGCTCAGCTGCAGCTGAATTCGGTGCTGCGGGCCTGGCCTGGGTCACCATGGCTGCGTGGCAGAGCTTTGACAGACACCCGCTGCTCCCCTGCCTCGCTGTGTCTGCTCCAGGGCTTTTCCCAGCTCAGTCTTAGATTTCCACTCTGGTGTGTGTATGTGTATACGTATGAGAAAATTGAGAAGTTACACATTGCCCAACACAATGAATATTGGAGACATAATGGATATCCTTGGAAGTGTTCAAGGCCACCTTGCATGGGGCTCTGAACAACCTGGTCTAGTGGAAAGTGTCCCTGCCCATGGCAGGGGATTTGGAAACAGTTATCTTTAAGATCCCTTCCAACCCAGGCCATTCTATTATTCTAATATCTTCCCCCTTCTAGATTTCACAGCTTTGTCAAATGCGAGCAGTAGCTCTCCAAATAAAAAATGAGAGGTGAAGGTAATGGATATCTGAAAGGGGATCATCAAGTGGCAATAGATTGGTGGTGGGGGAAGTGCTCATTTCAGGCTACAGTTTTTATAGTGTGATCTCGTGGTTACCTCAGAGCATTGCAAAAGACTTAGTAACTTAAACAGTCAAAAGATAAATGCATTTCATGTGAGCTCTCTGCTAATGCAGGAAAATTTAATAAGGCCTGCAAGGAAGCTAGAATGCATTACCATAATATAGGCAACAGTATACCAGGAATCCTGGTGGTATTATTCCAGATCCCTTCCCTTCCCTTCCCTTCC